>BLYF01000106.1:214905-397989 GCA_014905255.1 Herpotrichia juniperi
GGGAGGACTCTGAGTGCAAAGCTGTGGTCGAAGTGTGGGTAACGTCAGTGATTCTGGCTGCCTTCGCAGAGCATAAAGCGCACCTCGCCCGTGATATGACGCCAAGCCCTTCAACGCTGTGCCCGCCGACTACCTCCAGGCTTTGTTCTTTGCACGCCACGCCAGTTTCGACTCACCAACTTGACAAATTTGGCCCACGCATCACAGATTCACTTCGCCACGGTTTGCCCGGTTTTCTCTGGGCGTGCTCGCGTGGACTCGTCGTCAAGCCTCAATGTACATCGTGCAGCCAATCGCAGCTGTCTCCAACTAGTCGAGCAATAGTCCATGTCAATGGCCATGGTAAACAATGACGACGCCCTCTTCGAGGGCGAATACGACACCGATACTATTTCCCTCACGTCAACTGTCGCAAGCGATTACTCAGAGACAGCCCTCTATGATGTCGAGGAGATCATATCTGAGGTCATGGTGCCGGACGAGCAGGGCAATGCCGTCTCCAAGTACTTGACCAAGTGGGTGGGCTATCCCCTACATAAGTAAGTTTCCAATTGCATGAGTGTTATGAGTCTTCACCAACAGTTATTGGTATAGATGCACCTGGGAGCCGGTTGAACATCTGGAAAACACCAATCTCCTTGAGACCTGGGACAAGAAGTTTGTCGAGCTGGGTGAGGCTGCCTTCACCAAACTCGCCCATGATAACCATCTTGAATACGAAGCCGCCTTGCATGAGGTTGCAGCCGCCAAAGCTCGACGACAGAGGTTGAGGGCTAAAAAGCGCCAAAAGTTAGAGTCTACTAGGGAAAAGGGTGAGAATGCAAAGGCCCGTCCGTTCATTGTCAGCAGTGACAGCGACAGCGACACCCCTCTCATGAATACCGCAAAAGCAAGACAGACTGCACTTTCTACTAGGGAAACACGTAAAACACGTTCACCACGCAGACCAATATTGCAGCCATCACGGTCGTCCGCTTCATCACCTGATGACTCCGAAGACAGTATAGACTCTCTAATGGAGCAGTTGAAAACGAAGGATTCAGAGGCAGAACATCGCAAACCCCGTCAGAAGCCAACGGAACTTATTGGGAGACCTCAGCGTGCCAAAGACCAATCAGTATCACTGAAGAGAAGAGAGAAACGCTCGTCGCATGCCACCGGAAATTCATCTAAGTCGGTACCAGAGAATTCAAACCATCCTAAAGATAAGAAACAGGACGAAGGGTCGAGGCCCTCGACAAGTGGCTCCAATCAACCTCATGTCTCTTCTGATCAACGTTCCAGAAAACTTAGTTGGCAACCGGATGCTGTTGTGAATGCCTCGTCCGCTTCTGCGTTACGACGAAACAGCAAAATCGATAAAAATACAAATGTAGATGCCCCGACCCCATCAACGACTGATCAAGTGGAAAGGCCAAAGCAATACATGAGAAGAAGTGCCCCAACTATCAAGATGGTCAACGAGCCAAAGATGGCTCCTCCCAAAGCAGCATGGCATAAAGGCGGAGCCACAGACACCTATAGCAAGATAAGATATCGTAGAAAGGCTGAACTTCGTGGTCGGTACGAGGCGACTCCAGACCCGAGCGTGTTATCGTTTGTCAACACTCCTCCAAGCCTGATGCCCAGGATGTTGGACAAGGCCAACAGCAACCCATACGATCGTCGGGATTCTATGGCTCTTCGGGCTGTTCGGCATGATGACGATGGTGATGATGAGGCTGCTGCACCATCTACGACCAAAGTGCCAGATTGGGAAAAAGAGAAAGTTCCTATGACTTGCTTCGATTGGAGAAATGGCTCCTGTCGATACAGTGCCGAGAGATGCTGGTTTCTACATCGCGACACAGCCAAAATCGGACCCGCAAATGGGTATGCACTCAAGCTCAAGGATCACATATTATGTGCCTTCCCCTCGAATATTTGCTAATTGTTGCATAGTGTTGTTCCGCCCAAATACGGGAGACCAAAGCTCACATGCTCTCATTGGATGAGAGGCAAATGTTACAACAGCGAGGATGACTGTAACTTTGCCCACTACAATACTGGATGGCTGGCTGGTGGTACGAAAGGCAAGGAAGCGGTCCAAATCGATCCGAATAGAGAACCAGATCCTCCGGAGTTACCAAGATCATTACAGCAGCAAAATCATCTTCAACAAGACACCTCGAGCTTAAAAGGAAAGGATCTCACGTGCTATTTCTGGATGCGACACCCTGGGGGCTGCATTAAGCCAGAAACACAGTGTGCGTATGCACATCGGAATACTGGGTGGCTGCTTCGCAGGATGGGGGACCCAGGCCCCCCAGTCGTTCGCATAGACCCCACGGATCTTCCTCGATCTATGAAAAGTAGGTCTGATCCTCATGAAGGAGGCTCAGACAGCATGTCTTTTCGAGACTCGGGACGCAAAACTTGCTTCTTCTGGCATCGTGACAGGGGCTGCAATAAGGGTAATAGCTGTAAGTACGAGCATTACGATACGGGGACGGTAGCAGATCCGCCGCCAGGGTACAATCAGGGATTTTTATGTAGGCACACTCCTGCCCGTTTATTGTGCGTCGTACTAACATAAATAATAGCCTCAAATGTAGCTACTTCGCATCTCGTCTTGGATGACGACGTCTCGCATTCAGCCTGGACATTCGATCCGCTTACTGATTCCAACGCCATAGCTGTAGGTAAAACACCCTCTGAACAGACTGCGGGTTTCAACAATCGGAGAACCCCCTCTATGCATGAAGTACCAATCGATCGGGGCGCCGATGCGGCTCCAGCGAGTCTGTCCTGCTTGGACTTTCAGAAAACGGTCGGCAACGCCTGTAAACTAAACTTTGGAGATATGTTTGGGGATGAGAAGGGAGGTCAGATGCTGGACCAGACCGCGTTCCTTATGTTTCATCCTAGAGACCATGCGAAGGAGCTCGAATTAATCACTAGATGGTTGCACTTGCATCATGTTGATGTGAGGAACGTCTGGCTCGACGGGGCTTGGGAGCACTTCAAAGAAAAGATTGCAGGTGGCGGCACCGGAGTGATAATTGTAAGTCTTCTTCCCATCCGATCCGTTATTATCTAAATTTCTCAGGCACATCCTGGTTTTGGAAACTACTCGGAACTTCCGGACTTCGGTCAGGTGCTGAGGCGGAATGTACGTATCTGGTCGGTCGGGGTTCAGAACGGCATCGAGTATGACCCGAATATCTCTACAATAGATCCCACGCTACGGTATGATTGTATCGAGGTGTTCCCACGCGGTGGTTTCATCTACATAACCGATGATGTCTTCAAAGAGATGCCAGCACAGGCCCTAGAGATCGTTGAATTGTTCATCGCCAAAGTGGACCAATGCAGACAAGTTACCGGACCCACAGACCCATCGAAGTTTATCGCCGATGGCTACGTACCCTGGCGTCTTGCCACTCGGCCGGGTCTCATGGACAGCATATGGAAACAGTGCCTTGCGCACGAGAAGGAAATTGACGCACAAGACCCAATTCAGTCTACGTAAGTCAAAACTCTCATAATTATAAGTATCCTACTGACAACTTTGCTTTTTTATCACAGGCGGGCAAAGCTGTACGAACTGTTGCATCATACAAACTATGTAGAACAAGAGCACCGTACTATCGGCACTGTACCAGAGGACTACTTTCCCATCATGTCCGAACGACCCGAGTTCATCCCAGAGTACGAGCAGGCTCTTGGGCGCAGCCAAGATGAAGCGAATACTTGGATGATCCAGATGTACGCAGGGCTTACGATCGATTACAGGCGACACTACCGCCAGTACTATGTCGTCCACACGAATACCACCAAACCCGGCTGGAAAGAGACCTGTCAAAATATGTCGGAGGTTATCACTCCCGACAAATGCATTGAGTACTTTCGGCAGCCTGCTGAGGGCCCCGGGGTTATGTTCGACTTCTATGAATGGGCGTTTGCTAAAAAGGCTGCTGCGATTGAATCGTAGTTGCTATCTTTCATTCCAGCGTTCAGGGAGTTATGGATCACGGTATACCCATTGTGAATTCGGTAGCCCGTTTTTCCAGTGCACTCAGCATTCTCTGCATTCTACCAACGGCACTTATCTATGAAGTGTTTTTTGGGCCATTTGATGGAAAGGTTGTAGGGATGCTATGCGTTGAAATCCACTGAAACGTAGCATACTGTAATCAAAAGCGGTTCTTCTCTGTATCTTGCATCACGATTGTGACATAACAACTTCTTAAATGTCCTCTGGGGCGGCAATAATTTCGGCCAACCAGCTTATTATAATCTTACACACTTTGCTACAAAGACAGTATTTTGTCGCTATTTAATTCTTAAACAATAATATTCTGCATGCTCTTATATATGTCTACACAGATCTTAAGCAGGATAGGACTATGTATTGCTGTGTTGTGTTGCTTGAAGCGTTTAGCAAGGTATTTCTCATGATTGGCGCCCTAGAGACAACCTTCCCGTACACTTCGCAGGACGTTATCTTTTCAGTTGATAAACGTACAAGGAAGGCGCATGGCTAGTCCTGTTCGGGCATTCCCACGCGACAGCAAGATGACGCAGCGGGCTTAGAGCCTGCAAACGAGAGATAGGCCCGTTGACGGACTGATAGATTCGCCGGGCGTGGGAGGGCTCGACCGCGGTCCTTTTCCTGGTCGCGACAACTCGTTCATCCTTAACAGCTTCAGCTGCTTGCTTTTTGTTCACGTACTTGCGCATTCATTGTTGCTCTTCAATACTGCTGCACGCGACAGCTAGCAAACCTTGCACTGACCTCGGCATAAGCGGGGCATCAGATCGACACAGCACCATCATCGGCAACCGCGAACGACAACATGGTGAAGCGTTCACTCTCGCTCTCGCAGCGACGGGGCTCCGTCAACGACCCCAGTGCGGATGCAGCACTCGCGCGTCTTGGGTATGCGTCCGAGCTACCAAGAAACCTTAGCATGCTGAGTGTTCTGGGCATGTAAGTTCTGATCCGAGTGTATGGTCGTGGTAGCACAGCGACGCCCACTATACCGTAACGAGTAGTTCGCGATAGAAGCTAATATGACGCAGGTCGTTTGCTATTATGGCCGTGCCTTTTGGTTTGAGCACGACCATGTACATCACCCTCACCGATGGCCAATCCGTTACGATTCTATGGGGATGGTGTCTCGTTTCCATCATTTCGCTTGCTATCGCTGCTTCATTGGCTGAGATCTGCGCTGTTTACCCTACTGCTGGCGGTGTCTACTACTGGTCTGCTATGCTTTCGACTCGCAAATACGCGCCTGTTGCTTCCTGGGTTACCGGATGGTTAACGCTTGTTGGTAACTGGACTGTGACGCTTAGTATCAACTTCTCTGGCGGCCAGCTTATTCTTTCTGCCATTACCCTTTGGAAAGAGGACTTTGTGCCCAATCAGTATCAGACGGTTTTGATGTTCTGGGCCGTCATGCTAGTGTGCATGAGTGTCAATATCTTTGGTGCAAAATATCTGGATTTGATTAACAAAGTCTGTATCTACTGGACTGCGAGCAGTGTCATCATCATTATTGTTACGCTGCTGGCTATGGCGGACAACAAGAGGAGTGGAGAGTTTGTATTCGCGCATTACGATGCTTCAGCGAGTGGATGGTAAGTCAGTCCTATCCCTTCAAAAAAAAAATACTAATGAGTATACGTAGGCCTGCAGGATGGGCCTTCTTCGTCGGCCTCCTCCAAGCGGCATATACACTGACCGGCTACGGAATGGTTGCAGCAATGGCAGAAGAAGTTCAAAACCCCGAACGCGAAGTTCCAAAAGCCATTGTGCTCTCTGTTGCTGCAGCCGGCGTGACCGGTGTCATTTACTTGATCCCTATACTCTTCGTCCTGCCCGACGTCCAGGTGCTTCTCGATGTTGCAAATGGCCAGCCCATCGGCCTCCTTTTCAAGACTGTCACCGGCTCAGCAGCCGGTGGCTTCGGATTGCTTTTCCTCATCCTCGGAATCTTGTTCTTCGCTGGTGTTGGAGCTCTCACCGCTGCCTCGAGGTGCACCTACGCTTTCGCCCGTGATGGCGCAATTCCAGGATCTCGGCTCTGGAAACAAGTCGACAAACGCTTCGATATCCCCATGTACGCTCTCATGCTCTCGACAGCCGTCGACATGCTCCTCGGCCTTATCTACTTTGGCTCCTCTGCGGCGTTCAACTCCTTCACCGGCGTAGCTACCATCTGTCTATCCACTTCGTACGGCATGCCAATCCTGATCTCCGTTCTCCGCGGCAGGAAAGCGGTCAAGAATTCTACGTACTCTCTTGGGAAGTTTGGGTACTTCATTAATATTGCTACATTGTGCTGGATTGTTCTCGCAGTTGTGCTGTTCTGTATGCCGGTTTCTATTCCTGTGGAGGCTCCCACTATGAACTACGCGAGTGTAGTGTTTGCTGGTTTCGCCATGATCTCGGTTATCTGGTATTTCGTCAGGGGGAGGAAGGACTTCACTGGTCCTCCTGTGCCGGTGGATGTCGCGCCTGGGGAGAGTATCCCTACGGCGGGGTTGGCGACGATGGATTCCAGGGCGGAGAGAAACGGGGATGTGGAGGGGAAATTGGTGCATGAGACGGGGCACACACTCGGCCTCGGGCATGGTGGTGATAAGGGGCATGTAAACTGAGATGGGAATTGTGTTCAGAGGTATGATATTTGTGGATACCAGGGAATTTAATAGTTTTGTAGGTGAGAGAGTAGAAGATGATGAGATTATAAGAAGAAGAACTTACCCAATGACATATACAGGAAGGCAAAACAACCTCTCAACTGCTGGGTGAATTTAAGTTGAAGGATGCATGGATGTTATAACCACTCATTACCACCGGGATTGCCGGGTGATATTCAGTCACATGTCCCCCCACCAAGATCTGCCAAAATGCCAATTTCTGTAAGCGGAGGTACAATAGAGTAGAGAGTAGTGTGTATATGATAAACGACAGATCTAAGGATTTCTCTTATATATCCTCTCTTTTGAAGGCCTTCTTGTATATACTTTGTAGGTATGAAGCTACTGCTAGGGACAGATGAAGACCCCTCGGTGGATGCAGCCACTAGTTGTCGGCAAATAGATAATAGATTTTGTCACGTCGATCGTCCGGTCTAAATCGTGCCTCAATGTACACACTCAGCCGACTTCCCTCCAGCCTGAAAACTCAACCACGCGGTCCTACTTGTTTCCAGGTGTTGGTTAGGCAGCCTTAGAACATAGCATGAAGGATGAGTAGCAAATTCAATACATTCTAGCGAGCTTTACTAGCACACAAATGATCATTCTGGTAAGTACAGGATCGCTTCTCTTCTTGTAGCTGGTGTGATTATTTTACTGGAACTTGCCTATGTGGTATCGTGATCGGTATTGGGGATCAAGTTCGATCGTAACACGATGCACCTGTGGCTCAGTTAGAGCGAACCCTGTTTTTGACCTTTTGTAGAATAGAAGGAATACTATGGTAGGCTGTCATGACAGAGTGAAGGTCGGATGCATCCCAGATCCACACAGCGAACGCCAACTACTTTGGGCGTGCATGCTGCCTCCACATTGTATTTCTAGGTTGCTGTGGACTCACCGGAGAGCAAACGTACGCATGTGCCCGCGTCACATCTTAGGCTGCGTATCAGAGTGGGTGAAGAGTGTCGCAATTTGCGCACGAAGGCTGAACAAGGCTTAGGCCGGAGCTGTCAGATAAGCCAATTAGAACGAAGAACCCTTTCGTAGGGCGTTCTTGCAAAAGTGTCCACGGGCTGTATCCAAGGTATTGGGGCAACAAAAGGGTCATCAGAAGTGCATCGGGGAATGTAGCCAATCGATCGGCTGGATTTGTGCCCATAGCCCACAAGCAAAAGGGTCGTTGCAGGGGCTGAGTGGGGACACTTTGTCCTCAGTGGCCCGGCAAAAGGGTCACAAAAAGGCACAAGAGGGCACAAGAGGGAAGAAGAGGGACTACGAAGTGCGTTTTGCGGTATAATCTTGGCATGGGTCAGTTTTGCCCGCAGAATCGATACGGTATTCGTTTGTGCAAGGGATAGTTTGAGATAGTATGTTGTTGTGCTGCATCTCGGTTTTGCGCCTAACGTCGCCTTGCTAGGTTAGGTAATCAGAGCTAAAAACAACGTCTTCTGCTCTTCCTGCCTTAACGCCATCGTCCCTCAAACTCTTTCCATCCACCTTTCGTTGAACTGTTGTCGTCACACATCTTTATTCAAACGAACTCAATTTGTTCATATATATACTTAGCACCCTTACCACAACCTGTCGCTCCAAGTCCGTTATGAACACCTTATCGGCCTCTTCAGCCTTTTCAAGTTTGCATTCAACTCTCCACTAGCCTTGCTCCACCTCTCTCAACTGTTCGCTTCTCTCATTCTTTCGCACACTCCACATCATCTCAGTCTGGCAACTAGACGTTGTCACACCATATTATATGCGTTACGTTCAAACATCGGTGTCACCACCCTGCTCACGACGCTCAGTTCCAGCACCTCCTGCCATTGCTCACGTTCGCCTTCCACTTGAGCATTCGTTCTTCCATACTCCTCTTGGAAATCACGGATTAGGTCTGTCTCCTGTCTGCTCATCCGCAAGGCCTCATCTGCAAATCTTCGTTCGTCGTCGTTGCTCAAGCTTGCGTCTGCAGCGACTGTCATCCTAGTCAGCGTAGAACATATGTCTCAGGGCATCGACTCACACGTTGACTCAAACACTTGATTAGGGCCTCCGTTCGAGTTTCTTGAGCTCCGCCGCACTACCTCGAGTCAGCATCATATTACGACTATAGTAGAACACAATCCCCTGCTCGACCTGACCGTTGACTCATCTGTGGTAGTTGTTTCAAGACAGCTCCACTCCTACAATGTCAAAGATTGTTGGCGTGCTCGTTGGCTCAGCCTCGTGCTCAAGAACCGACGAAGCACCCTCAAAAGATCCTGAATGAAAGGCTCTTCGCTCTAAGATCTTTAAGAACGCTGGATGCTTACATGGCTGCAGATATCGATACCGGTTGGCATACCTTCCTAAGGCTACGAGCGCCACCAGTCCTGCCGGAATACCTATGACCAAGGTCACCAACTCCACCACATCGCCTTTAGACCACTTATTGTCGTTCGACGGTTGTCCGCTTTGTGCCATGTCTGCACTGGCATCTGGATATGTTAGGTTGGATACTGGCAACACCAGTTGTCTGGAAAACAATAGGGGCTCGGGGTCACTGCTGCGCAACGAGTTGGGATACAGATCAAGAATTGAACATACCCACAGCAACAAGCATGGCCATGAAGAACCATAAGAAGCACTGGTTCATCTTGCCTGGGATCGTAATCGTGCTTTTCTGTCAAGAGCGTTGGGTTGTGGCTATCCTGACGTCGTCTCCTCCTGAGCAGTGGAACCTCTTCACTGTGGAACGAAGTTAAGAACACCGACGTCGCTTTCGTGTTTAGAGTATCGCTCTTCACCTCGAAAAAATGTATACCAAGCCTTTGGGAAAGCGTTGACAGCTGCTCGCACACGTTCACTAAGCTCTCAGATTCATCACTAACCCCCGCCGATTCTTGGCTCTTGCTATCTTGGCACTCGCCGCAGCAGATTCAGACGTATTTTGCGCAGACGAACATTTCGTTGTCCGCAAGGGCTTTTGCTCTAGCATTGCCTTTCCGAATGATTTAGTACATGTCATAATAAGAACAAGAGCATAAGTACTGCAACGCATGTTGCAAGTCGCATTACATTTTCAGAAAACATGTGTTTACATTTCCTTCGCCTCAATCACTCGAACGGAATCTATCCAATTTCTCAGCTGTTGAAGGCGCCCAAGGCTCTCTGCATCTGATCTCTGGTCGCATATTTACGATTGGAGCTTGTTGGGCGATGCACAAATGCGTAGTGATCGGGACAGTCAATACGCTGGTCCAGCACCTCAATCGCGTAAAGAAAACACTGGAGCTACTGGTATGTTGATGGATTGAAGCCTCGTGATTATGATAAGCCCTTGCTCGCCGTCGCCTCCTGAAACATGCCAAATCACCACCTTCGAAAAGAGATGAACACAAGACGCTCAATTTAATCTTTCGGGCGATAAGTGATGGTTTGGCTACTAGCTAAAGCATTCACTGGCTCCCCAACTGCATGCTATTGATGCTAGGTAACACGTAACTGCGGAGGCTGTGCGTGGAGGACGATTCCGGTGAGCAGTTTCCCACTCACCGCTCACTAGGTTGAATCTTGCCTTGGTCACAGCGCCCTTGGATCTTCCCGCCGCTGCGCGTTAGGCGTTCATTTCTTTGTGTTCTCAAATCCTTCTTGAAGACTTGCGTGGTTTTTCTAGATATACGCAATTCCTTTGTCTTGCCGGTCCCTCATCTCCACAGGCTAAACAACGGTGTTTATCATTATGTCTTTACAATCATCAGGCTTACAACTCCCTCCAATCCAGACTTTATTCGACGATCCGTTTGCCACATGGTTTGCTGAAAATCGACCATCCACCCAGGCAGGTTCGAAATGTGAGATCAAATTTGTGGATGCGCGATACAATGCCAAAGGTACAAAAGTCTTCCTACATGGAGGGACCAAACGATCTTTCGACCCAACTGACAACACGGAGAACTTCGAGTCCGCGCTTGTCGAAACCAAATACTACGACACAGATGGCGATCTCGACTACATAGAGACCGAAATCAAGTCGCCACATGTCAAAGATGCCCTAGTTGAGGTCGTCGCACCGGACTATCCTGACATGGAAATCAAGGCTGAGAAACTTATTATGCACAACTTCAAGCAGTGCTTATTCTATTACCAAGACGAGTTGCGAGAATACGGCAAGCAACTCGACGACGCAGAAGTAGACGCAGCAAAACATCTCAACTTCGCCCTCCAATATTTGTACAAGGAGCTTGCCCAGGAGATTAAGATTTTCAAGACCAACGTTGAGGGCCCTGGCACACCAAGACTAGACTTCCAGAATCTGTGGATGGCATTTCGCCCGGGAGAACTTGTGCATATGAGAGTCGATGACACTGATGTTCTATTTCGAATTCAGCAAACTAAACTCGTCTGTTCATTGTTGTTGTCGCCGCCAAAATTAATGGTGACCTTAAAGTCATTTGCTTTCAACGGCAGTACATTTGGGTACAAGTTGTCACGCTACTACATCACAAGATCCTCATGCCCAGGATTCACACAGCTCAAAGACCTCAAGCTACGTCCCATTAAGTACATTCCCGAATCAGAAAAGGTGGCAATAATAGAAAACTGCCTCGCTCGGGGAAAGAGATTTGCAGAGCTCTCCAGGATTATCGGTTATTATCAATATGATGGATTGGCCAACCTTCGACATGATAATATCAATGGGATGGGCGATGACGAGCCACGAATGGCACGGATACTAGTACGAAGCAATCCACTTATGCTCCGATGACATAGCTAATCAATTCAGGTTAGTGGACGGGTAATGGTCGATGGTAGACAGTTCAGCCTTGAAATGCCAGATTATACCGCTTCTCTTCTACATTCGCACGAGACTTATGACTCTGAAGATGGTAGAGCCATACCTGAGGCTGATCTTCTGATCTCATCTACTACAGTGATGGGCTTCTCGTTTTCTCACAAGAAATGGCTATACCTGCGGGTTGAGGCCGTTGTTAGCATCCAATTTAACGAGAATGCATTCGACCAATTACTTCTACCTCCCGCACAGAAGGGCATGGTGAAAGCTCTCGTTTCAGCACACAAACGAGACACACTCGAGTTCGATGATATAATACAGAACAAGGGAAAGGGCATGACGATGCTACTTCATGGGGTTCCAGGCGTAGGGAAGACACTCACAGCAGGCAAGTCTATAAGTTTTCCGTTTCTTATCACAATACTGACTAAGATTAGAGAGCATTGCCGAACACCTCAAGCGTCCCCTCTATACTGTCACTGCTGGCGATTTTACGGATAATGTGGCAGGTATTGAGGCTAAGCTGAAGAACCTTCTTGATCTTGCGTGCCACTGGAATGCTGTGCTTCTTATCGATGAAGCGGATGTATTCCTAGAACAGCGCAATTCTTCTGATTTGCGGCGCAATGCAATCGTTTCTGGTATGTCTATTCTCTTTCATGATCTCACCAATAGAACTTTTTTTCTAATGCATTTCCCCTACAGTCTTTCTTCGAGTGTTGGAATACTTCAGTGGGGTTCTCATTTTAACTACGAATCGCGTCAAAACAATTGACACTGCATTCCAATCTCGCATCCATCTGGGGATCAAATATCATCCACTCTCACTTGAGAATCGTCGCGGATTGTGGCAGCTGTTTATATCAAAGGCGGTGGGTGGAAACTTAGCGTGGGTTGATGACGAGGTGTTGAACGTGCTATCAGCACACGTGCTCAATGGGCGGGAAATTAAGAATGCGGTTCGCATGGCGTATGCTTTGGCCATTGATAGGGGTGAAACCCTAAGCATGCTACATCTCACGCAGGCTGTGGAAGCAATGGCCTTGTTTGGCAGGGAGATGGATCAGGAGAGAGAAGATGCCAATGAAGATCCAAAAACCACGGATGTAGCCGCTGGAGGGGCTGCAGTAATAGGTTCGCCTTCCAGGAAAAGACGGAGGTTTGAGGACTAATCCTTGGCTGCAATATATCTTTCTATGCACCAGGTTCGCTTTATAACTGTTGTGCGTATTTTTATTTTTATTACGTGGCACTCTCCATAGATATTCACATGCATTCAAAAATACAACGTCTCCTCTTCCGTACATGCTTCCCTCCCAGTATCCTTACCACTGTGAAAGCATTGGTCTTCTAGGTCTTATCCGAATCTCAATTTGCACCGGTGTTGACACAGAGGTCCTAGTTCACAGTAACAGCGCATTGGTCTAGAGTAGCACCCTTCATCTAGAGCGAGCTCCAATTCGTCGGTCAATTGTGTTCCTGTGCCAAAGCGAGCTAAACACACCGAAAGAGCGTGCTGGAACCAAGGCTTGGCGAGCTTCCACATATCGGCTGCTTGATACATATACCCGACGCTCAGCAACATGCATAGTATGACAGAGTGATCTTCTCCAAGTTTCTCGGAAATCTTTGAGGACGCAAGATCCAAGATCTCTGCAGCTAGGTCTAGGGTTTGGTTTCGAACGAGATGTTCTACAGCTTTAACGAAGGTGTGCATGATCGGTCCCGAAAAGGTTATGATTACATCCAGAACCTTCGCACATGATGCTGTCAGAGCTCCCAGTTGATCTTCAGAAAGATAATCGTCATGCTCAGACTCTGCAATATCGATAAGAGCACTTCTTGCCTTGAGATATTGAATGCTCAGTTCTTCCAAGTCCATCTCGCATTGTCGAGAGAGTTCCAGTAACATGAGTTTGCAATCGTCGGGTCTTGCGTTGACCTGCGTCAAGGCCATCTGAAGCTGATACTCGATGACGCCAGCTTTGGAGGATCCCGACTGTGAGGTACTTGTCTTCAATGGCGATGTAATGTTCAGCAGAGTGCGACGAACATTCGGGTCCACATCCAGGTGATCAATCGCAGTTGTAAGTCGATCTATCATGAACTCAGCGTCCTCATTGCGCGCCCAGACTCTGAACAGATTCCTAATCTTGACAAAGTGTGCAATACTGGTCTCATGCGCCAGACCGCGGTGTTGGACTAAGAACTGACTTATTCGGTCGAGGACTTGGTCTGCTTGAAGCATCTGGCCTTGCTTAGCGTATAGGTCCGCAAGTTCATAACCTACGGCCATCGCCTCGGGGTGCATTGGGGACGAGAGCTTCTCAAGACCATAGAGCGCTTCCCTGTACTTTTTCTCGGCGTCTTCAAGGATTCCTCGTTGTTTGAGTTCTTTTGCTTCGCGGACCATGGCGTCGATATCACTACGCGAGAGTCCTCGCCAGGTCAAAGGGAGATAGTTGGGCCCTGGAGTCTTTGGTCCAGTCCTTGGGGTCCACAGACCAGGCGGCAGACCAATGTTGGAAACATCAGGAGTAGGTATTCTGCCAGGAAAGGTTGGCGGCGTAAAATATCTCAGCTCTGGTGGGGTTTTTTTCAGAACTATAGAGCTATTAGCATCTGTAGTTCCCCTAAAAAATACAAGGAAATCAAGGAGACTTACCACTATATTGACTAGTCGGAATCCTGCTTCGTCGTAGCGTCTCCTCGGCCTTCTCAACTGTGATAGCATTCTCAAATAGAACGAAATCTGTAGGTTTCCCAGTTGCATCTCGTCGTTCCTTGTTCTTTTGGACGATAAATTGAGCCGTTGGTGCGCGCAGACTCTTTCCCCATCCAAGTTGCTTGAATCTGTTCTTGTAGACCTTCTCTCTTGCATAGTGTTAGCTTGAGTAATAACCATGGTGGTGCTCCACTAACGAAGGAGAGAATCCATGATCCTGTGTCATCTTTGCCATTACTTCTTCAAGTTTTAACCCATCCTGAAGGTACAGCTCTTTGATCTTCGGGATATGTCTGTTCCACTCTTCCGTACTGTACGTGTTTCTTTTGGATCTTGTAGGTTGGTTCGATGCTGGAAGAATTGCATTCTGAAGCGTCGGTACTGGATTCGGTAGTCCACCAAAGTTTGCTCGATTGAGTTGGTCGGAAGAATCGGTTAAAGGTAGATAAGGATTCCGAACCGCAGGTTGTATCTGATAGTCAGTTTGACCTGGAAATAGGTAGTTCGAAGGCGGAAACAGTTCAGAAGTCCATTCTTGAGAGGGCATGGCTTGTGGATTGTCGTGTTGGCGGTCTAAAGCCCTCCCCAGCATCCAAGGATGTGATCCATGGTTGGCCATTACAAATTAAAATGCCGAAGGAAAGGTTGGCATTGATTAAAATGTACTTGAGTGTTGTTGCGATCAAAGAGATGGTTAGGCTCTGGAAAAGCGGATCAAGTGCATAACAAGGCTGAACTGAACATAGGTGTGCATCATGCGATTATACTTTACACAAAACTCTCGAGAACTAGGCACAGCCGCAGGGCATTCTGCACGGCTCACAAAGAGTCTCGCAAGGCGGACTGGTCAGTTGCCTTGTCGCCTAAATCCGGAGGACCAAATGCCAGCGCACAGCTTCATGCGTGGCTACCAAGCAATTGTCTCTGCGATCTCAGTACAAGTGAACTCAAGGCGAATTGTACATGTTCATCTCACTCTGGTCTTGATACAGAAAGATGAATTGAACGTTGACAGTGCTGTAATTGGTTTTATTAGGTGATAAAGCCAAGCAAGCCCTCAATATTGGCTTTCAGTACCTAAGTATTGCTGCAGGAGACTGCCAATGAACGAACATAGTAGGAACGTCGAGGGTGGTATGAACGTGCAGATAGAAATGCGGCTGCTCGAGCCAAGGAGAAAGGAAGGTGGTCACTATCTATTAGTCTATGGGGGACGAGTAAAAGCTCTTTAAGTATGCTAGCATGCGAAAATAGAATGAGGCTAGTTTATACCCCTCACAGTCTTCTTGTCATAACGAGTGACATTGTTGAGGTACGATCCCAGCATATGCGCCACACAGCGCTAAACTAGCCACCGCTAAGATCGAGTGCCCGCAACTCTCAGTCTAAGGACAATTACCAGGATCCCAGAACTCTCAACGCGACAACTTCTCTCACCAACCCACGAATTTATGGACGCGTTCTCTTTGGTGATCGAGCATGGCGCGAACGTAAGTAACTGCTCCTGCCGAGATAACTTCTTCCAATTCCGAAGACTACACGCGTTGTGCGCATCTTCGAAGTAAAGCCAGAGAGCACAGTAATTGACAGACATACAAGATGGCGAGAGCCTATAGATCTTACCAAATCCGACGATGAACTCAACAAACACACTGCCTCGATTCCTCCTCCCCGACCGAAGCAGACTCCCGTACCTTTACCTACGAACATACGGCACCGCTACCCCGACCACCCCACGCCCGCGTCATCGCGACCCAAGGAAACGCCGGTACCTCTACCTGAAAACTCAATGCACCTTCACGGATCTACTACCTCAAATGGAAGCTCCCATATCTCCACGTCCTCACAAATGCCATTACTTTATGGAAACCCGTTTAAGAGTACGAGTCCAGTGAACACCAGGACCCCAAGCGCCGTAGGATCTAGTTTGACGAGCAACAGAAACAGCAATGGGACAGCTTCTAGCTATGTTCCTGTGTTTGATAATACAATTGGGGACACTTCGGAAAATATAGGTGTTAAGCAACCAACTGCAAAGAGAAGAAAGGTGTCGATGCCTAGCAAGCAAGAGATAACACCAACCTCTCTATATCCTCCGAAAACCCTCACGAATGGCCAGACCAGCTACGGATCGTCTGTTAAGAATGGTGGGTCTAGCATTCGGAAATCTAGGAGCGATGCGCCGCGATCACGAGCTACCAACGGAAACACTGTCTCTAATCTAGTGAAGGCACCTGTAAAGCAGGTACCGCAACATCTCCTTGGGAACAAATCGGCTTCGACTTCGTTCATAAATAATGCATTGAAACCTAAAAGGACTAGGAAACTCGTGGTTGGGGATATGCCCCCCAGCAAGCCAGCTGCATTTCATATCGGTAGCATGTCCATGGACGAGGAGCAAGAGGAGGACGTATACGATTTACCGAAATCACCTGTAGCATCTCTTATGATGGCGCGCCCCAAAGCGCCCGAGAGAAGGAAGTCATCCTCAGCAGGTTCGGATATTCAGATGTACGACACAAACCACACATTGACTGCTTTCCCATTCCGGAAATCTCCAAAGAAAAAACGGACAGTTCCTACACTGCAGAATTCAGAGATACGGAGCTCTCCACGACCGGCCCTAGCGTCGTTTGCAAGAGCAGCAGATATCACTGTACACAAAGAGCGTGACAGTGTCATCTCGAGTTCCACTGGTCAAGGCACAGTGCAAGATTCACCCGCCGCTGTTGCTCCGCCTCGTATGGCACCAAACGCGGGCTCCAGTCAACTACCAGCAGGCAGGTTTTCCGAAGAAGAAGATCATCTTTTGATCTTCCTGAAGGAGGTGAAGAGAGCCAAATGGACAGAGATAATGGCGCATTTTCCAGGAAGGAAGTTCGGAGGTGTCCAAACACATTACTCGCACAAGTTGAACAAGAGGAACAGAGCTTTAGACCCGCCAAGGTTGAATCTCCCGTCAAAATACGCCGCGGAATCCATTATCGACTGGACAACTATTCATGAGAACAGCCCTAGACCAGCTAAAAAACTCGAAGTAAGAGACTTAGTTCAAGAAGTTGAGCAACTTGCTCGTCCTATTCGGCAACCAGCGCAACCAGCACGACTCCAAATTCAGGATTCTTTTTCACGCGATGACTCGTCTGCAAATGAGTCTGGCCTGATCAAGGCGCGGCCACGCCGGAACGCGCCTCAAGTGAATTATACGTGGCCGCGACGAAACCGAACAAAATTGCCAGATGAAGACTCAGTGATGGAAGACTTCGTAGTGCCGGACGACGGGGGCATATCCACCCCCTTGGACTCCGATGAAGCTCTAGAGGAGGCGCCTCTTGGGCCTGATGTCTTTATACCTGTTGACAAACCTATAGACATGAACTTTGAGCAAGAGGATGCTAGTCTGGCGGTGTCTCTCGTTCAGGCTGGACGAGGCGTCACATCGGGGCAAAAGATACCTTATTTGAGCTTCTCGCAACGCTCGGTCATACGAGACGGCCCCAGGGACGGAGAGTGGGAACAACTCAGTGGCCGTGATTGGCAAGGCTCCGTTGTTCATGTTGATTTCAACGATGAAGAAGAAACTATCGTTGAGCGCACTGCGCTGAAGGTACTAAACATAGCACAGGTTCAACTGCATAGAAATGGCCCGAAGCGGTTCCACAAGCTCTTGAAAGACCAGCCTGAAAAGAAGATTCTGCAATTGGCGTACGAAATTCGGCGGAAACTATTTGCACGAGATCAGGAGAGCATCGATGCTTTCCTAACAGATGCAAAGAATGGGAAGCTAAGCTCTGACCCGCATATCGAAAGAATCGGGGCTGTCAGACCAGCTCGAAAATTGAGCTCCGTTCCTAAGACCTCCACTTCCTCATTGGTTCGACAACGGGAATTTGGTCTCCAGTCAAGGAGGGGCTGGAAGTCTTCATCTAGGCCGCTTTCTTATCAGATGCTGAATAACGTTCAGGATACGCTCGGTCCGGCCTATTCATTCACGGGCGCTTCGAGCGATGTCCATACGGTTGCCTGGTCACCTGATGGCCAGTCGTTCGCTGCTGGTGCTGTGTGCGTCACAGATCCCGACTCAATGCAATACAACCGACCCAACAACCTGCTTTATGGGAATCTCTCCAACGGGACGATCCAGGAGTTGGGAGAGCACTTCATTACTCGCACCAAGACAGAAACCGGGGCGAACTCAACTCACGCCATGCATTCGTCGCAAGATCCACTTCTCTACACGACAATTTCCTCTGTCGCATTCTCACCCCAGGGCGAATATATGTTTTCTGCCGGATACGATGATCATGCCTGCATATGGCGGACCTGGAGAGATGGATCGCAACCCGAGCTCGTCAAGTCCTTGCGGCACAGGGCCGCAGTTGATACAATGACTGTTGGTCCTCATGGCAAGATCGCCACGGCGGCCAAGAGATGGACGTCAAATGCAGTAAAAGTAATTACTATTAGGGATGACACGGTAGACTTTTCTTTCGAAAAGCAGTCGTACACCTCTTCGAAAGCCCTCAGACAGCCGGATATGAACATTTTGCCAACAGCGCTGGCATTTGAACCGAATGACGGACGTTTCTTGCTCGCGGGCTTTGGTGCAAACTCGAAAGCTAGTGAGAACCGCTTGGATACGAATGGTGACATCTGCCTTTGGGACGTTGGCACACAGGAGCAACTTTCTGTGCATGGTTCGGGCAAGAACGTTTTCGATGTAGCGTTTAATCCACTACAACGATACCAACCTTTGTTCGCCGTTGGATGTGTGGCAGGTGGGAATGTGAACAGAGGAACACGGTCGATGGTGCGTTTATATGACACCCGCGGGTATGATGCGAAGTTCTCCATGATGGCAGAATTGGAGTGCGCGGCACTTGATATGAACGACGTCACTTGGTGGTAAGTATCCATTCAAGTTCAAAAAAGACATGGACTAATACATGTAGCCCGTACGACGAGAACATTATTGCGGCCGGCTGTACAAGTGGCAGTACATACATTTGGGATATTCGCCGCCCCAATAATATTCTTTACATTCTATCGCACGGAAAGTCACTAATGCCTCTCGATGATTTCACGGACCGTGAAGTTGCGGATACCGGCGTTCGATTCCTATCATGGGGGCATAACGCGACACGACTGTACAGCGGCTCCTCAGATGGTGTTGTCAAAGTCTGGGATGTTGTGGGCTCTGCGCAAGACGTCTTCATCAAAGACCTCATGACGGCCGATTCTGGAATTATGTCTGGCGCCTTTAGCCCAGACAAGAGCAAGCTCATTGTGGGCGAGGTCAACGGGTCCATCAATATCCTTGAAGTCGGTAGAGACGACTGCACAGCCAAAAACACTGATAAACTTGAGTACCTTGCATACCAGAACTTTAACGACGACAACAATTTGTTTGCCAGAAATGAAACAGCAGCCCAAGCGGATTCAGGAAAAGCGATTGCCTTTGAATCGCTCATGACAGGGCAAATAGTCATTAAGCCTATGGGGGGCCTCCCCGTTTACCAAAGTGTTCAAGGACCCAACTATGATGGTCCGTTCGACAATAGCATTGACGCGCCATTCTTAAGACAACAGGCGCTCGAGTTCCAACTCAGCCTCGCGACAACGCCAGGCCCTCAATGTACCATTCCTTCTTGCATTACAAACGACTTTTCTAAGATCACATTCGAAGAGACTGGTGACTCTAGACGAAGTGGAGACCGAATACCAGACGAGCTGCGGAAGCAGTGGAAGATTAGTGGATCGGACCACAAGACGATCCCCGGAAAAGCGAAGTGCACTGATTGCGGCCGCCCAGCACGCCCCGTGGAGTCTACAGCCGACCTGACCGAAACAGCACTATGCGAGCGCTGCTCTTTCGCCTGTTTCCGCTGCGGATCCATCAACAAAGTGTATCCAGAAACGGGAACACTCGTTTGTAAGACCTGCGAGCGGATCTGGGAGATCGGCGCCTTGGGGTACGAGTGCGTGAAAGAGACTGCCTATATTCCCTTGAGGGCCGGGGAGCCAGTCCTCTCCCCGAAACAGAAGAGGAGGGCGGATAGGAAGAAGAGGCGCTTGAAGTCGCTTGGAGGCGATGCGTTTGTGGATGGGAACTCGAGTTTTGGGGATGAAATGAATGCGCTTACGGATTATTATTTGGGGTTGGCAATTGATAGGCCAGAATCGCCGCCGCTGTGAGGACGAGGTGATATTGGGAGGAGGGAACTGTTTGGAAGTTTGATACATCCAACACTCTTAGGGCTGCATCTACATAGTTGGACATCTTACCCCGTCGGCAGCATAGCATGGGCGAAGGCGCTGGCTTGGGATAGCATAGGTAGTGAGCCATGTTCTCTGCTTTTCACAATGATACCCGCCATTATTCTACCATATCATTTTTTTTGTCATGAATGAGCTAAATGTGCAATGACTTACTCCTTCCTGATGCTTAACTTCAGTGAGACCACGTCAAACGACATGCTCTCTAGCCATATAGTCGCATAATCAGACAATATGATCACGTAAATTGGGGGCAGTTTCTTATGTTTCTGCAGCGTGGGCAAACGATGTGGTGTTCGGCAACATCTCATCCGGCCGTTCGATGCAGGTGCTTGAGATCAAGAATATCATTGGTTTAACGATGAATACGTTACCCATGCGATTCAAATATAAGCCTGGCTGGCGCATACCAGAACTTCTACATACGACACAGAACTAGGCAGAAGAAGCCCGCGCATTCGAACCCATTGGTCTGCAGAAGATCACTAGCTTGGATGAAGACTGTCAACGAGCTACAAAATTCAATACTGTGCTTTGACTGCCATATCATAAAGCGACTCACATCTCGTGTAATGATGGTAAAACAGTAGAAACCTTGATTGAACATGTAGACACCACGTTTCATAAACTGAATTCTATATCAGAATCCCATGAAAAGAAGACACAATGGTAAAGGTGCTGATAGTGAGGCAGGTGTAGTCAACTTTTATTCACGGAGTTACGTCTTATCTTAGGTCCTGTCCATCTAGCATACAAAGGAAAGATGCTTTAATGTCTACGTCAAGCTCTGAACAGTATTCGCGCCAATCAGTGCCAGCGTAATTCATGTCGCATCCCTGAACGTCGAATATTCTCTGACTTTCAGCGTACATTTTAGCACAACAACATAATATTATTACATGTAAACCCTCTATACAATACTCCTATATCTCCACTATCTAAGTTGCTCAGTTGATAAAATTATCTACGCGGTTGTAGAGATATGCTAGGCTAGAATGTAAGACTTTAGCATGGCTGCTTTTCCTGCTTTTCCTTTATCCGACACGAATTACGCCGGCACCTGTTGGCACCAACAATGAGGCTTTTGAGAACAGCGGCCGGGCTGGCTCACGATAGCCTCGCCTCGAGCATCTCGAATTTTCCTTTTAAACGTCCGTGATTGGCTCAGTCTGAGACCCAAGCCGACATTACCCGACGCCACACAAGAAAATGCTCATAGAGATTGTGAGAAGAAGGTGCTCTTGCATACGTCAAGTATGCTGCCGAGGTGATTGAGACCCATAATACTTCTACATAGGGAAGCTGACACAGGGACCTTACGGAATTATAGTCGATGCGCCAAAAGATACCCGAGTGATGTTACAGTAATAGTACGCTTTGAAAATATGTAAGGGTAGGAGATAACACCAAAAGGAAGATTTGGTGAACATACACAATACTCTATGTATCGGGAGACTTACCTCTACCATTGAGTACCTAGGTATACAATTAGAACGATATAGATAGCCGTCAAGGTACAATTTCTGTAGTAAATTGTCGTTGAGGCAGCGCGAGATTTCGGAGCAGCGGCGTCAGTAAAATGTTTAGCGTGCCAAGAGATGCACGAGCCACCGGGCCTCTGCATCCACGATCAAAACCCTTCACCCTCCTCTTCTCAATCAACCATCTCTCTCCACTCACCCTCCATTCCGCACTCCCGTCGAGCTAGATCTCGCATTCAGTCGCAATGGCTACACAACAGGATAAGTCCTTCATGGGCATGCCCGTAAGTTTTATCCTCGGATTCCGCAGTAGCAACCTGTCCAGATCTTCCACCGCCTATCGATGTCAACAATGGCCCACAACACCATCTCAATAAGATCGAGCATTCCCTTCGGAGCAATGCGATGATACTGCGAGATGGAATTGGGCATCGTTGTCAATGGTGGGCGTTGGGTGGCCGGTCAGCCGTGCAACTTTTTCTGCGGCAATTATCTTACCTGTGCTAACGTGTGCGCAGGGCTTCGTGGTCGATTTCTTGAGTACGTCTTGCCTCGCAACACAATCTCCATCGAATACGGGTGCAATTGGCCCTCGACTTCGATGGAGACGACTTGCATAATTTTTTTCCGGTCGACACAGCAACTAACCGCTTATCTATAGTGGGTGGTATCTCTGCCGCCGTCTCGAAGACCGCCGCCGCACCCATCGAGCGTGTCAAGCTTCTCATCCAGAACCAGGTACGCTTCCATTTAAGAGTCCCGCAATTCCATGCGACAGCCTCGCTGATAACAATTTTTACAGGATGAGATGCTCAAGTCCGGCCGTCTTTCCCACAAGTACGCTGGTATCGCCGACTGCTTCAGCCGCACAACAAAGGCCGAGGGTGTTCTCTCCCTATGGAGAGGCAACACTGCCAACGTCATTCGTTACTTCCCTACCCAGGCCCTGAACTTCGCGTTCCGTGATACCTACAAGGGCATGTTCGCCTACAAGAAGGAGCGTGACGGTTACGCCAAGTGGATGATGGGTAACTTGGCCTCCGGAGGTGTAAGTTTTATATCACTTTATACATTTGGAACATTGTCTAATCCAAATAGGCCGCTGGTGCCACTTCCCTCCTGTTCGTCTACTCCCTCGACTACGCACGTACCCGTCTTGCCAACGACGCCAAGTCGGCCAAGGGTGGAGGTGACCGTCAGTTCAACGGTCTCGTAGATGTCTACAAGAAGACCCTCGCTTCCGACGGTATTGCTGGTCTCTACCGTGGTTTCATGCCCTCCGTTCTTGGCATAGTCGTCTACCGTGGTCTATACTTCGGCATGTACGACTCCCTCAAGCCCGTTGTCCTCACCGGCAACCTCGAGGGTAACTTCCTTGCCTCCTTCTTGCTCGGATGGACTGTCACCACTGGTGCTGGTATCGCTTCTTACCCTCTCGACACCATCCGTCGTCGTATGATGATGACTTCCGGAGAGGTAAGCTATCCTATCATTTCTGCTGAGTTTTGATACTTGGTACTAATTCAATCTCTAGGCCGTCAAGTACTCTTCTTCCCTCGATGCCGGTCGCAAGATCATCGCCGCTGAGGGTGTCAAGTCTCTCTTCAAGGGTGCTGGTGCCAACATCCTCCGTGGTGTTGCCGGTGCCGGTGTGCTCTCCATCTACGACCAGGCCCAGCTCATCATGTTCGGCAAGAAGTTCAAGTGATCTACTCGCCCAGATACCCATACCGGACCGATGTAGTGGAAGCAGATAATCGTGGCGTAATGGGGAGGAGTGTGGTGGTGGAGGTGGTAGACTGGATAGAGCAATAACAAGCCCGCTTGGGCAGAAGATTGTTCTGGTCAACGAAAAGCACGATGGCGGTGGTAACACACCTTGTACTTTACTTTACCGACAACTCTTTTTCCCTCTCACAGCACCCTGTATTACACAACGTCATCCTCGGCTTGCATTGCTTATCTATTTACCCTTTTCCTTTGATGATTTCCTGTTCCGTCGTTTTGGTGAACCAGGTGGCAACGAAAATAGCGGTTTATAGAAATTTTGCGGGTTCTTCAATATGTTTACTTATCGCTACATGTGTGATGTTCTACGATATCTTATACACAACCTGTTCCTCAAGTATTCAACCTATCCTTAAATATGCATACAGTCCCAAACGCCTTTCATTGATATCGATGCATGCAATTGCCTTCAGCTGGCATATCTACTTCATTTCCCACGAGCAGCCTTCCACGCCGCCTCCTCCGCACTCTTCAATGCTTCTCCAGCCTTACTTAGTAACCCCCAAGCAGTCCCAACTACAGTACCATCCGTCGTACTCTGCTGTCCCTCCGTCGCTCCTGTACCTCTTGTATACGGACTGTTATCCGGACCCTGCGTATACCCTGGCGGATGCTCCAAACTCTTCCTTGTAGGCTCCGCTGTGTGCTCACTCTGGTACTGACTCGCCGCGGGCCCAAAGTTGAGTGTGGTAGGACCTGGCTTGCTTGCTTGTGTGGAGGTAGTTGTAGAACGACCTGCCAATTGGGTGTCTGAGGGTGGCGGAACAGTGTACTGAGCTGGGGGTCCGCCAAGACGGGTTTCGGTTGTTGTGTGGGTTGCTGTGTAGCTTGGTGTTGCTCCCGGCCGTGGAGCTGGAGGGTCTGAGGAGGAGGGTCGGTAAGAGGCTGTTGGGGCAGTTGGACGTGCGCCCGGTTGAGGTGGTGGTGGGTTCGAGCTTGCGGTGGTTGTTGCAGGTATGGAGGCAGGGGTTGTGCGGGTTGGGGGTGGGTTCGCAGTTTGGGGAGTTACGCCATCTGGCTTTGCTGCTACCGGGGCGATGGGGTCATTTGTGTGGACGGGGATTGGTGGCATTTTTTGTTGCTGTGGATTGGAAATGTGGTTTTGGGTTGTGTGGGATTTTTGGAGTACGAAAGTTAGAGGGTGGGTGTGAAGAGAAATAGTAGTGGGAGCCTCTAGTAGATGTCAAGAATAGTTTGGGGGGATGTCTAGTCTGAATACGTGGAGATCGCGTGGAAAGAACAACGCGATCACTTCTCAAAGGCAACAGCTATTGCGGTCTGGCCGATGATGTCACCGCACGTGCTTCGTATCTCTCACTTACCCAAACTACTATAGCCGCTTTCATCGCAACTGCATCTCACAAACCGTGAACACTAATAGGTTGTGTCTTACTATTTTTTCTTGTGCGCATCTGGTACCTCCCACGGCTACAGTTCGCAGTGGTCGAGCAAATGCGTGTTATTTGCTCTCTTCTTTAGGTGGTACCACATGCTTCAATGCTGCACCAAAGCCAGTCAGGAAGGTTATCCTCTAGGAATGCTACCCTAATATAATTCATGCTCTTCTTGCAGAAGAGAATTTGCACAACAGGCAGGTAGATGAAGGAGAAGGGCAAACCAGTAAGTCCGGTATTACAAAGCCCTGTTGTATTTGCCAGCAGTACTTTTACCAAATACCACTAATCCTTCTTGCTCCCCTCGGAGGCGTAACATGTGATATGTTTCTTCTTTGTTCTCCCTTCTCTTGTGATGGTGTTTTTCTTTCTCTTACGTTATTGTCATGAAAACTCGCGCAGAAATACCAAGCAAGAAGTCGCAATAGCTGATCTTTATTGCATAAGACGAAGCAGATTGCATAGTTTCTCCTATTCTCCTCTCTAACCCTGGAATCTTCCTCCAACAACTTTCTATCTCGTACAACAATGTCTCCGGCTTAAATCTTCCATCGAGTTTGAGCACAAGATTTTGACGTTCATTATTTCTGCATGCACAGCCGATGGTCACACTGCATGCATTGCGGGGATGGGAGGGAAATCTAAGATCTTCTTAATATCCTGTATAGTGGTGCATCCGTTTGCCGTGGCTATTCTTCCGACAGGTTCGGAATGAAAGAACCAACTTCCAGAAGGATTCCGACCGGATACGATCCGATGCCAAACTGCTAAGGCGTCGTACGGCCGATGAAGCGACTAGGCAACGGGTATCGAGGTGTCTGATACCTGGGCATCTGGGGGATGGGTGCCAAGCACAAGGTGACGCCTCTAGTTCTGTTCCTTCGATCCCATTTCCAATCTTATAAACATTGGATGAGGTTACTTTTGTGTTCTGCTCCACCATTATTCTAGCGACGAGTTGTTTGACGCGTTTACGGTCTCCACTTTCTACCATTATAGGCTAGTGGTTTCAAAACATATATTAGAGCCAAGAAACGAGCAACCTCCCTTGATCTTGTTTGTGCTCGGTTAATAGCGTTAATGGCTTTTTCTCCGACAATGTTGTGCGCACATAGCCTACTTTGGTATCTTTCAATTGGTGCGAAATCGCTTGAAACGGGCGGTAAGACGACATCAGTCGGCATCCTTGCGATGTCGAAGCCTTGACAAGTGGAGTGGAGAGATGCTTGAATGTTGACGTTGAAGAGATATATAATGACCTGAGCATCGTCCCAATATTCAAATCCTCATCAGCCTGGTCTGCTTTCATTCTTCACAACTACATACCAACACTTCCATTCGCTCTATATCTTCATTCTTGCTTCGAACAATCTTCTACCTCACACTTTTATCAAAATGAAGCTCACATCTTTCCTCCCCATTAGCCTTTCGGCTCTGGCCATTGCCGCACCCACCCCAACTGTTGAAGAAAAGCGTGCAACTCTCGCAAAGCGTGCTGCCTCCCTGACCGACGTTGCTACAGTTGGATATGCAACCCTGAATGGCGGAACTACTGGAGGAAAGGGCGGTTCCACAACCACCGTTTCCAGCTTCGCCCAATTCACCGCCGCTGTGACTGGTGACGATGCCAAAATCGTTGTTGTCTCTGGAGCCATCGCATCCACTGGCAACGTTAAGATCGGATCCAACAAATCCATCATTGGAAAGAGCTCTGCTGCCAAGCTCTCCGGCTTCACACTCACTGTTAAGGATGTCAAGAACGTAATCATCCGCAACTTAGCCATTTCTAAGGTTATTGGTGGAGATGCGGTTGCCATTCAGGCGGCCAGCAATGTCTGGATTGACCACCTCGACCTGAGCTCAGACCGTGACCACGACAAGGATTACTATGATGGTCTTCTCGATATCACCCACGCTGTCGACTATGTCACCGTCACCAACTCTTTCCTCCATGATCACTGGAAGGCTTCGCTAGTCGGGCATTCTGACTCCAACGGCGCTGAAGACACAGGCCACCTGACTGTCACCTATTCAAGGAACTATTTCCAGAACCTCAACTCCCGTGGCCCTTCTTACCGCTTCGGAACTGGACATATCTACAATAACTACTACGACACCGTTTCTGATGGTATCAACACCAGGCAGGGTGCCCAGCTCCTCGTACAGAACAATGTTTTCGTCAGCTCCAAGAAGGCGCTCTACAGCACCGATGGCGGCTTTGCCGTTGCTACCGGCAACGACTTCGGCGACAGCGCGAACACCGCCGATGTCGGTACCCTCACGAAGGCACCCTACACCGTTACTGATTTGATTGCTGCTACTGCTGTCAAGGCTGCTGTTGTTGGCATTGCCGGTAACACTCTGTCCTTCTAGAGCACTCGCTTATGAGATGGATGAGATTACGAGCTTTTGAGGAACGAAGACTTTGGAGGAAGATTTGAGGATTGGGGATTTTATGGTTATGCTTCACTTCTTGTTTATACTGTTTGCTGCGCGGACGCTTGTACATATCGCTATCGAAAGCATTTCTTATTTATACAATATGCTTTTGATCAACTTATCTTCACCCCTGCAATTTGTCTCCGTATGACCTCTAATGATTGACATTTAGGAACACAGGATCTCCATCCTGCAACAGTACCCAATCCTAGCACGATGTCTAAGATACGAAGATACCGCTGCATTATACTACTGTACCCCCATCAACGGTATATCTTTCCCTTAGATTTGGTTTTCCAGATAGTTATATGAGCAACGAGAAAGTATCTTAGGGCGATGATAAAGCTCTTCACCGGCCACGTGAAGCGAATACGAAAACCAAATTGTACACTTGCCAATATGTCCATGTCAAAACAAGCTTCTAAGCTGGCTTGGCTTCCGAGGCCGACCTTTGCAGCGGGACGTTAATTATCGCAATTTCAAAGAGTTGTTGAATTAATTGTTTGGCTTCTTCCTCGGGCACAACTTGTTTCATTAAAAAGAGGAATGGGTTGGCAAACGCAAGCGTGTGCGTGCACTAGAGTTCTTAAATATACGACGATAAAAAAATTCACTTTTCACGATGGAATTATGACGAAAAAGTCGCTAGCCAAACACGTAATACACACATGCACAAGAGACAATATAAGGCCGAGATGTAGCCGAGACGGCGCAGCTTTCTAAGTATGGGATATAGTCGCGTGTTCAATCATTTCCTTGTCTTTTCCAATCCACACAAGCCTAGCAGTCAGAGAAATGAATGTATTTCGCTAAGCTTTGTATACTACGTACGGCTAGACTAGAAAGCAAGACTCAGGTGGTAACACTTACGGCAGAAAGCGGAATATTTTTTCCAGCTCCCTCTCAAGCATACAGTCAGAGCCCCTATAAATGTATACCAGTGCTGGTTCGTACCATATATGATATCGACACGAGAAATGTCTGACACGTTGCACCCAGTGATTACTTAACACGGACTCCTTTCTTGTTAAACCTAAACATGACAAGCGTAAGACACTCCTAATTGTAATTTCTCTTATTGATCCGTGCTACTATCCGTGATAATGACGTTGTGTCATCAGCGGATACGGTGTTGGTAGCATTAAGTCGTTTAGCCTCGAGGGCCGCGTTGAATTCATCCGCCGCCTTGCGACTGTCCCATGTGGGAAATAATTCTAGACGCTGTATTGACGGATCGGAACGGTCGACTTGGGGAGCTTTCCCCTGAGAGTCCGAACGCGCGGGAGAACTGGTTTGGGGAGTTGTACTACCAAGATGCGAATTTCGCCGGGATAGAATATCAGGCATGGGTAGGAAGTCGATGTCTTTCGTGGCAAGGACACCTTGGGAATGCGATCTGCGATGTAATGCCGAGGCACTGGATGGCGACGCTGATATCTGCAGAGAGCTGGACGGCGAACGCTGGGTCGGGGGCTGCGATGGATATTGATTTTCGGCGCTTCCTAGGGATGTCATTATAGCCATGCCTGGTTCTTTTTGACGTTGATAACTACTTTTGGCGAGTGCGTTGTTTTGAATCATCGTACGAGCGAATTTAGATAGGCCATACTCTGGTTTGGGGCGCTCAAGTATAAGTTCTGCTGACTTAGAATGCAGGGTTTGATTTTCCGGTAGAACGTTTGGTGGTCCATACAATAGAGAAATAGTGCTAGGGTGATTGGTATTTGCAGAAGAAAAGATATCATTGGACTCTTCAACTTCATCCGGGGAACGAAGAGCGGTATGTAGCGTCAAAGGATGAGAGGTAGAAGCAGAAGCAGTAGCCCTTGTATTAGGAGTCGGAAGTCCAACGATGGCTTGTTCTGTCTTATGTGTCAGTACACGTTCACAATGAGTTGATCAAAACTTACCTCTTTCAGATATTTGCGACGAGTGATTCTTAAGGTATTCCTTCAGCTGACGAGTTTCCGGGTCTGGGTTTTCCTCGCTCAAATCAAGGTCAGTCCCGCATCGATAGCTCCGGACTTCTTCTTCTGAGGGAAACAGGATGGGATTTTTGTCATAAATGAATATCAACAAATTCGACATCGTTCCCAACGCAACAGGAAGTTCTTGGATATAGTTGTCTCGTACGTTAAGCACCCTCAAAGAACTCAATCTCCAGATATCGCTTGGTATGGCTCGAAGACGGTTTCTACCCATGTCTAGGATCTCGAGTGATGGGAGTTGTAGCACTGTGGGTGGAATATCTGTAAACTTGTTGTATCGCAGGTTTAAGTAACGGAGATATGGACATCTAAATAACAAGTACGAAATTAGCTTATTTCCCTTTAGACTAGTAAAAGGCAACGCATCAGTGAAGCTGCAGAAGCCCCTCGAAACGCAGCACCTGTACGTATGAGTACAGGTTAAAATGACCGTACTCCACAATGACATTTGCTAAGAAGAGTGTACACAACAAGCAAGCGGATGCAGGTAGATGGTAAAAGAAGGAGATCTGCCCTGCAAAACCATACTGTAGCTGCCAACAGTGTTTTGACCAAGCATTTCTGACCCCCATTCTTTTCCTCTGAAGGGGTAAAAAGTGCTGAGTCTGGAGACAGGGGTTTAAACTTACAGTACAAGGTTTGTAGGTAGCTTGGTCAGGTAGTTGTGGGACACTGCGAGTCGTTCGAGGTCGTACCTTAAAATCTCGATGGTCAACTCTGGTAGGATCTTCATCTTTTGGTGACTCAAGTCAAAAGTCATCAGAGGCAAATTCTTGGGATCATAGTCTGGGTGTTTAATGTTGGCTTGCCACATCTCTTTAATCAGCTGCTGGATTTTGCGAGTTCTGTGCCACTGCTTTGTCCCCTTGATTTCCTTTAGCTTTCGTCTATATTCCTGTATCCGCATTTTCTGCTGAGTTTGAAATTCGTAGTCGTCCTCTGAATCGTCAAAGGACTCGGTTTCCTGGTTTGTACGATTTGTATCATGTTTGGTAAATCCGCACACATCTTTCAATAGTGCGTCGACAATCGTTCGACGCTCTTCCAGTGAACGCTTCATGAGCTGATTGAAAGCTTCTAGATACAAGGGATCGGATAGGGAATTCGAGCCGTTTCTTTTCTTGTCTGGAAGGATTGATCCCTCATTTTGAAAGTTGGGCCGAAAGGTGGGTAAGTCAGTATTTGTCGAAGGCCAGTGCCTGTCAAGTGGAAGAACATCAGAGGGATCCCCTTGAAAAGAATGATGAAAGCGCATCTCAGCTAAAATAGGTGATAAGTTTAATGGCTGTAATGTCTTTGATGAATCTGACCCGGGTACGTGTGACTCCGCTTCGTATGCTGGTGACAGGACGGTAGACCACCGTTGACTGATTCTCTTTTGATCTGTGGACATCAAAAGGGATAATCGCTGACTATATCGCGTGACCTGTTGCTGGATGACACCGGTATCGAAGTTTGAAGCACTGGAGAGACTGGATCGCAGCGTATTGATCTCTTCCCGGGCCGACTCTGCGAGACTCTCTGTCCACTTTTCTGCATCTCTAGGTTGTCTCTCCTCTATACTCGCGTATTGTGAGCCAATGGGGTCGGACGAAGGATGTCTAAGCAGATCTACTGTGTCGGCGAAGTCATTGAATTGGCGCTTGGCTTCTTCCAATTCAATCAATGATGTTTGGTGCTCCAATTGAAGGCTTTGGAGCATAGAGCGGTCCTGTCTATCCTCTGCTATGATTTTGTGTGTGTTCGTCATGGATCTATGATAATTGTTAGTTGACTGCGCATATATCTGCAACAAATCAGGTGCTTACGTCCGGCGTCCGATCTTCTCTGCTGTGCTAAGGGTGCCAAGCATGAGGGCCAGATTGCTCTTATATGCTTCAATTGCAGCCCTTAGCACTACCATCTTTGGTCTCTGGAAAATTGCCCATTGGAATCTACTCATGATTCCAATTTTTCCGTCTTTTCCTTCTTTTCCCTTCACCATGTCCTCTAAATCCTTAGCAGCGTCCAGAATCTCGATGAACATCTCCAAGCTCGCAGTTGTCATATCTTTCGTGACTTCGACACAATGGGCGAAATATGGCGATTCTTCAACCTTTTTCAGAACTTCCGCGAGAGTTTTTAGGACGGTAAGAGAGCCACGGATTTCGCTTCCGATCATTTTGATTTCTTTACCAGCTGAGCCAACATCGGAGGCTAGCTGTGCGAGTATCAACGTGATTTTGGTGCCAGCGGACACTATGCCGAGTATACTAGCCGCTAAATCTGCCATGTTGCTTTATTTGGAGGAAGAACAATGGATTAAAGAGTGTTGAACGGTGAAAGAGAGAATACGATTCTGAAAGGCTGAACATCCAGGCTTCCAAGAACGCCTCAGGAGGGTGGTGGCGCAGCACTGCGTCCCTGAAACACGAGGGGGCGTTTTCTGGTCGACAAAAAACCACACCAGCCAATCAGACAATCAAAAGCTACCGTCTCACAAACTGTAGTTGTTGCGTGTTCTATTCTATTGTAGAGTAATTTTCTCACGACAACGTCGCTTGTGTGCACAGCACTGAATTCACTGTTTCCTGCTCTGGCAGCTTGCATTAGCGCACGGCAGATCTGGGTGAAAGCCAGTTCCGCAAACACAGTACGCTATTGCGATTATCGTGATTCTTTGGGTTCCTTTTTGGATTGGCATTGCGCGAGTCTACCGTGCTTAACGAATCTCTAAAGTTTCAATGCTTGTTCGGCCCTGGAAAAGATACCTCGCCACTTCGCCATTCATAAGACCTGGGACGAAGCAAGTTCCAACATGCTCGTAATGATTGTCCACTTTGCGAAGTAGCACGGGAACTGAAGAGTGTTTTAGAACACACACGATGTCGTCTTTCTCCATGCGAGGGGGAAACACTCCAGTATACCCATCGTGTGTCAGGCCTATGCGGAACCCATGAATAGCCTTCAACTGAAAGCGCAAATTACGCTGCATGTCATTGAAGAATACCATAGGTGTGTCCATAGAGCTGGGATCGATTTCCATAGCACTTTTGTTTATCCGATGCAACCCAATCTGCTCACAGAAACGTCTAAACGTTGAGTTATGCGCTTCCCCTATGAGATCGAAATCATGCGTGTCTTTCTCCGTCAAGTCCTCCTTTGATTGTATAAGGTAAAACAGGTACAATAGCATCGTTAACGGCAAGAGCTTCTGGAGACTTGGTACACTGTCAGGCCACACTGTTCGGAGCAGTGTTTGTAACACATCTAACAGTTTGTATCGACCGGTCCGTGGATCAACTACTGGCTTCGAAATGTAATCACCAATCCATACGAGCATCTCGGTATATCCCACATCTTCATCATTGCCTGTAACGAGAGGTCCTTTTGCTGTGATATGATCGACCTTCATACCTGGACAACTCAGGATCGACTTTCGAATGAGTATTGGTTCTTTGCAGCTCGCGAAAACACCCCTGCCAGAATTCCCATAGAAGCCTCCAGGAGCATCGTCGTCATATGACTTGTCTTCGTGAGCGCCAACGAAATTCGGTGCCCATGAAGGTAGGCCTTGAGTCGATTTCCAGTTATAACCTAATTCACGGCCCAAGTCTTAGCAGAAGTCCGAACTGTCGAAGATTTGAGCACAATTTCAAAGACTACGCAAAGACTACGCAAAATGTCTACTCCATGTCACCACGTCCGAGGAGAAATCGCAGGACAGGTAAGCAAAAACTAGAAAGAGGCTGAGAGGTCCCTATCAGCTTTCCAAAGCTCTACTGCATCTAGCAGCAGTACTCGTACTAAGTACTTCTGACCCTTGATAATCTCCATTGGGTGGTACCAAGTAGTAAGACACTGCAAATCGATAAGTTGTACCTGGGGAATTACTCACCAAACCCAGCGTGTCTCAGAAACCATAATGAATCTTCTAGATATTTGATCCCATCCACGTCCTCACAGTCCCAGAACGGCCCAGGTCTCGTATCAAGCCACTCCACGATGTAGTCGCGGTAGACTTCGGCGACGGTTTTCTGGGCAGCATAATTTGCATGGACGTCGAGTCCAGAAATTCCGGCAAATCCATATACATAGTCTTTTGGGTCAGTTGCTTGAAAGCAATGAGCAAATGACATAATGGCGGAGCTGCTGAGAAAGGTCGGGGGTTTCTTTCCTGCTGTTTTGCATCGGGGCGAGAACCTCCTTCCTCGGTGTATGCGGAGCAAGTTAGGTTGTTTATCCGTCATCACAAAGATCCAATCCGTAGCGTTGATCCCATCGGGCTTACGGTCAAGATTGTGAGACTTCTGCACGAGTGAGGTCCACTGTTGTACTTCTTCAACCACCTGTAAAGGCAAAGATCTTGTCTCACACAGAAATATTATCTCTCGTGCAAGAACAAGCTCTTGAAGGATCCAAACCCGCGTCCAGTATGGAATGTTGTAAAACATAAGATCCTTGCGTAGAAGCACGCGGCTCTCTACCATTTCCTCATCGGTCATGTCAGGGTCGGCGGCTGGGAGTGTTTTCATCCATTCAACGCTGTCTTTGGATCCCTCTGGAAGGTCCTTTATCTCCCGCCAAATAAGTTCGTTGGTGTCGAAGGACGCGTGGATTCTGAACACGTCTTGTAACCCAAGCCATGAGAAAACTCTCTCAGCACGGTGATACACATCTCCCATCATGGAGACCTGATCGTTTTTTTCGGGGGTATCTTCTTGGTTTATGCATATAGCATCTGCCCATAGCATCTTTCTTTCATCCGGCTCATCGGTCAAACGACCTTTTTTCCACTGGAAATTAACGCTTCCAAGAGCATGAGCGAGATTGGTTGTGACCGAGGTCCGCTTTCCATCAACAATGATGTAAGTTCTTTCTTTTGCATTGCCCCACATGTATGATAAGGCACTATACACAGGCTCATCATGAAGTGAGACAATTTTGATTTTGCAGACGATATCAGGCGATTTGGAGACAATTTCAGGCGACGTGGAAACAAACTGCAGCAAGCGAATTTCCTTTCGTGCCCTGTCGAGTGGCGTGTATCTGATCCCGGGATATGTATGCTTCATGGTGAGGGGTTCTGAAGTGAAGTTAGGATATACGATGAAAGGAAATTATATTCTAGAAGTATTACCTAGACGTGTAATGGGAGCAGACATCAAGCTTAAATGGATCCATACAAGACTGCTTGAATCGTCTGGTTATATATTCGTCGCGTGGCTGAGTTATCTGTCGTTGACGGAGAAGCAGTCTTACGTGTTTCAGGCACTGGTGCTGCGCCCCGTGCGGCATTCTTACATCGCCATCCTCTTTATTCGTCTTGCTAGTCTTTATAGGCCTCTCTATACGGTTTCGGTACATAAAATAGTAAGTAGTTCGAAGTAGGTTGAGTCTTATAGGCGATGGCCTTCGCTTGTTCCACTCAATTCTCCATTACTATACATAATCGCGCTGTATCGTACTCTTTTCTCGCACCGCTGAGGAAATCCGCAAAACAGGCAAGCAGGCTAAGGAATTGGAAAGGGGACCAATCTGGTGTTACAATATCGAACTGTATTTGCTTGCAGTACAATTCCAATCTATCTGAATCCCTGTCATTTTCTTTATAGTTGGTATAGTTGATAACATGCAGGATGGATCCCAAGTTGCTCTATCTGCGCGAAGGGGCAAAATGAGTACCATCTTCTCTTCGAGGACGCAGGATTGTGACATATATGGTAACACGGAATACACTGTTTCACAACCCACGCTAGATGTGATGTCGAATAAATTGAAAGCAAGGACAAGAAAGCTATGGATCCTATCGTGATCTATTTAATGCAACCTCGAATGGAGCTCATCGCGTTGCAACCTTCACAGCCACAAATTCGAAAACGAGGATGATATTGATGAAGGTGTTGTAATGTGTTCGAACAGGATCTAGAGTTTGGTCGCCAGGATCGGCTAGACGTTCCGCCGAACCAAACCATTGCACCCAAGACTTCAGCAACATCATCAACACCTCCAACTCCCCATCCCCACCACGACTTCACCAATATGCGGACCTCGTTCGCAACCCTAGCCTGGCTAGCAACCGCTATTTCCGCCGCCCGCTTCACCCTCCACATCCCCACCACAACCTTTTTAAACCCCTCCACTCTATCCTCCTCAACCCACGCCTCTTTATCCTCCTCCGGGCCCCCAATCACCAGCATCCTAACCCGCGCCAACTCCTTCAACTTCGCCAATATCAGCGCGGGCTCCTATCTGCTTAGTGTGCATTGCCGGGACTACGCGTTCGAGCCTTTGCGTGTTGATGTTAGTGTGGAGGAAACGGTGGAGGGATCCGGGCAGAAGAAGGAAGTGGTGAGGGCGTGGCAGACGTTTATCGGGAATGAATGGGATAATAAGGGAGAGTTGAGGGGGGAGGGAGGAAACGGATTGGTGATAGAGGCCAAGCCGTTGGGAATGAAGTATTATTTCCAGGAGAGGGCTGGGTGTGAGTACCCTTACATTGAAGACGGAACCCAGAGGGCAAGATGCTGACCTTTTCTAGTTTCGCCACTTTCGTTCCTGAAAAGCCCGATGATTCTCATGGCGCTCTTCTCCATGGTCATGATCTTCGGAATGCCGTATCTGATGGAGAACAGTACGTGTCCCCTAATTCCTCCCCATCCCGTTGCATCCAAAGACTAATAAGAGATAGTGGACCCTGAGACGAAAGCCGAATTCGAAGAAATGCAGAAGAAGAGTCCCTTGGTCCCCAGCGGTGAAAACCCAGCTTCGGCATTACAAAATTTTGATCTCGCCGGTTGGATGGCGGGAAAGACGGATACGAAACCACTTAGCCGTGGCGCGAGCCCTGGTCCGCAATCAAAGAAGAGAGGTTGAAAAGGCATAATTCTGAAAAACATGCGACGAAAATGAGCATTTGAGTATTATCGAGGGCGAGTGGGCCACCAAGGGAACGGTTGCTGTCCTGGCCCACAAAGGTTCATAACAATTGAACTTTGACCTAGAAGGATATGAGAGCACGAGAGGACTGGCCTCTGTTTATACATTGTAATCGATACCAGTGGACTGAGCACTTTCAGTAGCACTCTATCTACTTTTATGACTGTGGTCTCTTTCGATGATGGCGCGTCAGATTTATTTCAACGTAATCGACAGAACATTACTTCCACTAAGCTCGAGAGGCAATTCACACCGCAAAACTCTGTCTACCGTTCCTACCAAACTTCCGATTCCGACCAACATGCTCGGTTGCCTGCCAACTCAGTGATATCTTCTGATTACCCACTTGTGGGCTATCGTAAACTGTGACAGAAAACTAGGCCCCAACTCGGTATAGCCTACATGCTAGGCTTTTAAAACCAAGATAGCAGTGAGTGTCCTCCATCACGTTCAGGTGGGATCTTTCTCTAACTCCACGAAGACGACTCGGAATTGACTATACGCAAAGAGAGGCTTACCACTTATGGGCACCTTATTACTCGTCAAAATCTGATGTGGGCCCTGAAACGTCGAAGTCGTCGACAGCCATACCCATCATAGTTAGGCGTCCAGCCCTAAGTGGTCGCATAAATAGATCCTACACCAGTGGAACGCTACCAAGACATATATTGACTTCGGATTCTCGCTACCAAACTTCTAAGTGATCCACACCCGGTTCATGGACGATGGCGCCACCATTTGCCTATGTCACTCTTGTTGGTCTGATTGTTCCAACAACATTCAGCATCCTCTTACTAGTCGCAAACCTAAAAAACTGGCATAGTTCGGAATATGTTGCGCACACTGTGACCGTCGATAAGCCTGCAATCGCCATTGTGGTTCAGGTCATCTCTCACACACTCGGTCTTTTTCAGATTTGTGCTTTGTGTAACTACCCTTGTACATTCAAATACTTCATTACATGCTAATACTGTTAGGTGCTGTCGTCAGCCTTTCGTTCCAAAAATTCGCGTCAACCGCTCCCTTCTCACTCAATTCGCTCCGCTTCGTCAACGCCGCCTCATCTTTGAAGATCGACTGGAACCTACCTCTTCACTTACTGCTCCCTCTTTCTCTCTTCGTTCTGTTCTCCCTCGTTCCAGCCGCTATTTGGTCCGGAGCCCTAACCCCTAATGTCGTGTCTAAGAGCATTACCATCCCTTACACCATCCCTGCAATTGGTACCGTCAAGCTCTCCGACAACCCTCTCTTCCAAGATAATGATGGAGAAGTAGGGAGTTGCCCTTGGATTACCGGTGATCTCGCTAGCGACGAAAAAATAGGTGATTTCCACTCTTGCTACGACAAGCTTGCTCTCCTCAACTCTGCGGCTACGGCGAGCACCATCAATCCAATCCCCGGGAATGAAGAGGATAAAGGCCTAGTACATACTAAACTTGACCGATCGGGCTACTCTTTCATAGGCCGCAGTTATGGTACAGGAGGCAGCGTTGGTTTTCTCAACATCGCGGGCGTTGCATCACCCCTATCCCTCTCTTTCGTTGAACCAGGCCTATATGCAAACGTGACATGTATACGCAACGATACCGCAGCGTTTCACCTTGAGAATAAACACGTGGATATCGGTCTCGCAATGTGGAACGCCATTGGCAATAAAACATTACCCGAAGGCTTAGACATGGAAGTTGGCAAATTCGGGACCCAGTTTGGGCTTGTAGGCTACATTGATCAAGATCTCTTCTCCTGGGCCTCCGCATACAACAACGCATCTACATCCTACATCTCACTAGCTGCGTGTCCAAACGACTGCGGGGAAGGGAACTGGACGGCCTGCGGAGGATACGGATTCGCGCAGCTGCACAAAACACAGTGCCGGCTTGACTTTTCTGCGAAGAACTTCAAATTAAAGGTCGACAACGTGGCTCGCACCATCGCAGTCACGCCCGCAGAAACTGTAAACTGGCCAAACTATGCCGATACGCTGCTCACGCAGTTGGCGGCTGAGCATACCTACATCTCATACAACGACGGTGCATTCGGGGGTTCCATGCTCGGAAAAGCTATACGCTCTAACATCAACCTACTCCGCGCGTACAGGAACGAGACGAATGTGACTACAGATATCATGCTCGAGGGTGTAGAAAGTTTTGTCGCCGACCTCATCGACAACAGCTTACTTTCCTTCTCTCAGTCTCGATATTTTGGAGATGGAAAGGAACAGAAGGACATTGAGGCAGATTTGGCGAGAAATGTAGTCGTGTATGGGGAAGCCAAGTTCATTTACGCGGCTGTAGTGCTTAATGCTCTTATTGTACTCATATATGTGGTTGAAGCGGTGCGCAGCAGGTTCTGGGCAAGGCTAGCTGATCTGGATCTCCTAGATATGGCGTCCGTAGCCGTCGGCGCCTCACTTGGAGGCACGAAGTTGGCGGAACATGTACAGACGTTGGGGACGACGAGTGCGCTGCTTTGGGGGCAGAGATTGGCGGCGAGAGATGACGCGGGGGAGGTGAAGATAAGGGTGAGGCACACTGATGGTTTTATGAGTAAGATTGAGCCTGCGGATCAGAGGGATGGGTATGTGGGTTCGGAAGGAGATGAGTTGACGTTGCTGGGGAAGCAGAAGTACAAGCCGGTTGCGGAGGAGGATGGGGTGGATAAGCCTGACCTTTCAGATGATGAACTGCGGACTAACTCGTATATGGGTGCAGTTCAAAGCCCTTACAGTCATATATAAACAAGGCTGATGATTTCTTGCCGACTGTGTTTACATTGTAGCACATGTAATGCGTTACCAGACTTGGAAGCAGTTATGTGAATGGGAAGTGGATTGAATATGATAGATTAGACAATATACCAATAAACGGAATAGAAAACAGAAACCGTCAAAGCCGTGTAAACGCCCGGAAATGCAGGTCTGCTGTAGACAAATGCAACTACGCATTAGAGGTGCTCTTACCATTCTCGCACATAATGTACAAATTTCCATAGTTCCCAAATGCACCCTCAGCAACATCCACCCCACCCTTGCTGTCCCCTCTTCCCTTTCGCCGCATCATTCAACCCCAAATTCACCCTCGCATTATTAGCTCCTCCCGCATTTGCACCTTTGACTCCCGATCTCCTGTCGTTCAGATCATACTTCCCCGCCTCAATATTCTGGTATATCCTCTCCGCAACCTCTAGAAATGCTCTTTCGACACCCTCTCCGGATTTCGCAGACGTCTCCACATACTGCATTACGCCGTTTGCGCGACACCACTCCTCAGCCTCCTCTTTCGTCACTTGCCGCTTGTTATCCTCTCTCTCGTTTGATACTGTTGATGCTGAGGCCAAATCACTCTTATTCCCTACTAGTACCACGACAATACCTTCTTCTGCTATTTGCCGCAGATCGCTAAGCCAGCTTGTTACGCTAAGAAATGTGTTCTTCCGTGAGATGTCAAAAACAAGTAACGCTCCACTCGCGCCTCGAAAATAACTCCGCGTAATACTTTTATACGTTTCCTGTCCGGCTGTGTCCCATAGTGATAGTTTCATGTGTTTCTGTTCCTGTTCTTGTTTCTTTGACGGAGATGTGGCAGGTGCTGCGGCGGGGGCTTTGGAGGGGTTGTTGATGCTGAGTTCAAGGGACGCTGGGGGTCCGACGGGGACGATTCGGGAGCCGAATTCGACACCTATGGTGACATCGTGGTGGGGTGAGAAACGGCCTTCGCAGAGGCGGATGGTTAGCTGGAGGGTGTTAGAAGACTTATCTATAATGGAGTTTGATAGTTCATGTATGAGGGGTGTGAAGTACATACAGAAGACTTCCCACATCCTGAGTCACCTAGCGACACTATCTTCGCTATGTAGTCCCACGGTTGAGACATGGTTTGGGTTCAAGCTGCCAGAGGCGGCCGATTCGTGCGAATAGTGAGGCTTTGTGAATGCGGTGATGAGTTGAGGGAGTTGGTCTGCGACGCAGCGGGTAAGTGTTGTAAACGGTTCAGGAATGGATGCGTAGGAAGCACACGGGTCGTTGGGTGGAAAGTATTAGAGCAAGATGATCTCACGGTTCTAGAACAGCTTGTTGGCGATGCCATGCGTGGACCAAGCGCGCTAAAGTTATGATCGCTCCAGCCACACCTTGGCCGAGGCAAAAGCCCCGAACAAGGAACCTGGAAAGCATGAAATATTGATCAAACTTCAGCACGTGAGCGTTACTCGCAGCCGGCATTAACTCATGATAATTCTCACCAAGATGATACCGGAGATTGTGAATAATAGCCTGTCATTCTTAACCGCACCAGCCTATGTACGAGCACTTAGGGTGCAGAATCGTCCTAGGCAATAGTAGTAATAATACGCCAGAGCTATGCTTCTCCCTCAACCTGTATATCCAAACACCATGCTATAGTGTAAAAAGCTGTCAAATCCCGAACTCCTCTAATGCGCTTCTCTTGCTCATCTGTTCACACCTCAAACCGCCCTCTTCCGATTCCAGAAACTTCATCGCCGAAAAGTTTGCCTGCCTCAACGCAGTACCTTGCATCTCCTCTTCCGTCCGTTCCAACCTCACTGCCCCAGCAGACAAGAACTGCGTCTAGAATACCTCCGAGGACCCCTTCCATAGCTCCAAGCGCCCCCCACCCGATGGCTGCGCTAATAAGGCCCACCACATACGCATACATGCTTCCCTTTAACGTTTCGCTTCCAATTTGAATCATTCTTGCTGTTGAAACCCATCCGCCGAAGCCAAGCGTGATCGTGATCAGCCAGCGGATAGCGTGGAGAAGAAGTTTTGCAAGGCGATATGACACTATGGCAGGCTGTCCATCATTAGGCGAGAACGATCGGGGACCTAAGGTAGTTGTTGGTGATGCCGAAGAGATGAAGTTCATGTTGGAAAGACCGCGGGCTGCCGAAGCGAGAGGTAATCCGTGAATTGATGCATATGTTAAGGTGAGTGGATTGGTCAAAGCAGCAACTGGCGTTGGGATCAATGAGTACACACACATACTGAACAGCCCAGCAATACGGCGCGGAAGAACGATGAGTGGAAGTCGGATGAGGAGAGATATCAGGGTCGATAGACAGACGGTGCCAGCCATGGTATGAGTTGCATGGTGCAGGGAGGCCTTAACAACTGTATGAGATGAAGGCCCTGGTACAGTATTTCGATGAAAGTACCACTGGGAAACGGTTGCCGCGGTGGTAGCCCGCTGTATCCCAGCAATTATGCTCAATGTCCAGAAGTAGTCCAGGAAAAAGGCCGCCCCAAGCCACCAGGTGCCAATATCAATCACCCAGACGGGTTTCGTGGACTTCGTGAAGTGACCCCCAAGGAAGAGGCGGGTGAACATTAACATCCAAATCCAGGACCAAAGCACCACACTGGCTAAGGTAGCAACTCCCACAAAGATCAGAGGAGGCTGAGCTTTGAGAATATCTCCGGCAAACTCGAGCATATCGGCGGCCTTCCTGAGAGAGCGGCGTCCTTTCCAAACGGTGTAGACCCAGAAGAGCGCAAATAAAAGCGGAATGAGAGACATCCACCGCATTGCTTTGGACTGGACGCTACTACTGCCGCCATACCATGTGTCCTTGTAGCTTGAGATGAAAGGATACAGGAAGAAAGAGAACGATACGACCGGTACAGCGACGAGGATGAGCATGATCAGCGGTCGTGCAAATGATCGTAGCAAGGACAGCCAGAGAAGTCCAACTATGATGGAAACGAGGGAGTAAACTCCGAGAAGGTGGAATGACGAATGCAAGACCGTGTATATGGTGTCTCCCAGAGGATGCTTTTTGTCTGGAGGCGATTCTTGCAGGAGAGAGATGAGAAATACACCGAGTATCGCGCACTGAACAATAACAAAGAGCTCTGCCCAAAAAAAGTTGTGTCTGGGAGGTAACGAAGGGTCCATGGCCACCGTTAGTGGCACTGTTTCGCGATCAGGACTTATGGGGCGATTCTCTAGCAGTGTGTCCTCGTCAGTCTCCATTGGGATAGGTAATGTTGTTCTGAGAGGACTTCGGGGGCGTTTGGATTTAGGCATGTTTCGAAATTGCTGGTAAGATGGTGGTTGGTCGTCAACGTCTACCAAGAACCCGTCCCTATCCAGATCTTCTATGCTGCCTTGTACTGTAGATGCTAGCTCGACGTCGACCAGCTTGCCCTTTCCTTTGCCACTTAGAGCGCTTGATTCGGACAGCGGCACACTCTGGTCCCTCTCCCCTTGTTCCAGGTCGGGCACTGTGGTCGAGCGCCCTCGAGTGTTTGGTTTGTCTCCTCTCCACGAGCTTTTTATGCCTCTCCCCAGGCCGTACCCGGGTTCGTCATTCTCGATGCTGCCGCCGCCATCTATTGTATGATCTGATCTCTGCGCCATATCTTCCTCGTCGGACGGCTCTGATAGACGGCTTCCGCCAAACTGCCGCCGTGATCGTTGTAGCGCATAATGGTCTGCCATCTCCCGGTCATGCTCATCGTGATCGTCCTCTTCCCGAAAATCGTCAGTGGCAGAGTAGAATAGGGGAGCGGGCGCGTTTGATGTTCGAGAGGCAAACGCAAATCGAGACATGCCCTGGGAGCTGTATGGGTTCGGCATGTTGCGACGCTGCGAGTATGCTGGTATTCCTCGCGTTCGTGAGGGCGGGCGCTGTCTGTCTGAAGGGTTGCGGCCGAAAGGAGTGTCGGGCTGGCCCAGTGACAGGCGCGACTGTGACTGTGAGAGAAATTTGGAGGCATCTAGAGAGGCACGTTGGTCAGTCACGAGTAGACAGGTTTTCTAAGACAGAGAGCATCACATGGGTCTGTGATAAGGATTCTCGAGGCTTACATTCGGAGAACATGGTGGGCAACTCGAGCGATGGACTACTCGTGTGCCAGTACAGCTTCCCGGAGGTGTCTCAGGCGCTGGTTATGAGGGTGGAGCGTGGTGGTAGAGGAGTCCGATCCCGGTTCGCGGTGAGGCGGCAGTGCGGTATAAGAGGCAACGGCGGTGACGCATCGGCTGAGGGCTGCACCGAGGCCAACAGTGAAGTGCGGGTGTAGAAGTATTAATACGAGTTGCGGTCAAATAGGTCAAATGATACGAAGGACTGAAATGTAAGGTATGAGGTGAGCGCCCGAAGATTGTACATTAGTAGGTCCAGAAGTGCCTTCGTCCAAGCTTGGAGCTCGATAGGTCTCGCTCGTCACGCGCTTCGGGACGGCGTATCGGGAAGATGCTTAGACTAGCGGCCATGCAGACATCCACATCGTTCCCCCGCAATCTAAACACCATCCTTATCATATCACACCCACAGATGATGTGGTCTTGAGGAGCTTCCCAAACACACACCATCGCGATCAAATCGTTGAGCCGCATCGATTACGAGAGCGTATATTATCCAGTTCTTTGTTCGGTTTGCTAAAATCACAAGCTCGTGAAACCATAAACAAGGAAATCCAATCCTTTCGCGGCACCTATCACAAGGGACACACTATTTTTGAGATGAATTTTTGAGATGGACATATGGTCGTAGGCAACATGAATAAGAGGCAAGTTTTCCAAACTCTCAGCTTCCAGGGAACACCCGCATCACGCGGCAAAATTTATCTGCAAGATACAGCACGGCATTATATGGCCAATTCAATCCTGATGCCCTCGGATCTGAACGTGTAGAATCGCCAAGTTTTTTCCTCGGAGCTGAAAACAGTGAGTATATTTATATACACGACAGAACTCTTTTTGTCTACTCAAACTACGCTGTACTACAAATCGAAAAATGCCACATGCGGGCATATTCGGGTCTGAGGGCATATCTGTTTCAGCAATCTTGTCTCCATGAAGCCTGTCACGTCTCCTCTTATCTTCCAAAGGATTTCCTTCCAACAAAAGTTTTCTCGGGGGTTCTCCACCATTCTGTTACTCTGTCTTCGTCCTGGATCTCGATAGTTTCGTCTCCTGGAATCGGTCCCCTGATCCTCAATGGCTTATCCACGATAAGGCCCGGTGCTTCTTTGACTCCCTTCACGATTTCCGCCCTAGACTTCCAGAAGAGATGGGCACCACAGTACGCCCTAAGCGTGTGCCTCACATTGTCATGACATGCAACGAAAATGTCGTCAGTCGGCCATTCCATTAAATCCTCATCCGACCACTTAGACAGCTCATCCTTGGTCCTCCTAATACGGTCTCAGAATCTTTAGTATTTGTATGAGAGTCTCCACGCCCCCTCCTGTTTTAGGCCCTCGACGTCGTGGCCCTTTGGTATGAAGTAGAGGAACTTGATATCTTACCTCTTAGAATCTGCCTGCAGGAAGAGTCGAGAGTCGACATCAATAGTTGCGGCTTTCTTTTCCAGGACCGTTAGCCGGCCGTCATTGTAGAGCATCATGCAATAAATACCGTCCGTGGTGACCGTTTTCCGGGATCCGTGTTGGAGTAATGCGATGTAAGCGGCTGGCATGAGGTCTGGGGGAATTCGAATCCGAGGATGTACCAATTATTGGGCAGCTCTATGGTTGGGACACTCATATTGGGGAAGTGGATGGTGTTGTGGATGGTAGTGTAAGTCTTGTGGTAGAGAGCGCGAAGGAGCTATCCTGTTCAACTTGTTGCCAGCTCCAGAAGAACATATTCAGCATCAGGCGTACAATACCTCCTATCAGATACAGTGGTACTCAGCAATAATGGCCTAACCCTCTTATACTTCGGCCAGAATCGGCGGTGAAGACAGGACATTCCCTTAGAGCTGAGAACATAGAGTACACCATCGCCTAGATTTGACAGTATATTCATGCAAAAATATATATAATCTCTCATGCTTTGAACGCGTTTATAGACTCATAGGGGAATCGAACCCAATAAGAGATAATAGGAGACCAGAAGACTCGAGTTCCAATGTTGAAGCCTGATGAACTGGTCGTCGTTGCGGGATCTCCCTCGCTTAAACATGCCTTGCTTGACACGAGAACGCGTCGTGGGAAAAGCGGGACAACAGCTCACTGCAGCCCAAACTCCAAGATACCTCAACAACAAACATTGCAAGCTCTCTATGGAGCCATCCTGTCGCAACCATGTCCTCCCGCAACCCCCCGAATTTGAAGCCCACCACCGCTGAGAGAAGGTCCGCGAATCCCAATCTCCCATCCTCAACTCGACCCCGCGTCCCGTCCGTTGCGAGCATGGAGAATTCGGCGCATGCGCGCAAACAATCCGCAGGAGCACCGGTAGAAAGGCGGACAGAGAGGAGGGAAGTTAGGGAGAGGGAGACGGAAATAAGGAGAACGCGGACGCGCAGTCCGCTAAAGCATTCAACAGAAAGCAGAGTCAATGCTAGAAGTCGCACAGAGAAGCCTGCAAGACAGGAAAGAGCGTCTAGAAGTACAACTACTGCTTCTGTGCAGAGGGCGCCCGAGGAATCACAAGGTACATTCTTACCTACTCATGGCGACAATAAAGCGCTCAGGGTTTCATAAATGCCCACAAGAGCTGACTCCAGCAGCATCATGGGAACCTCAAGCCGTTCTAATACCTCACACCACTGCTCCGCTAGCATCTCGAATCTCTATACCACCCCTCGCCTCAACCGCTCCTTTTGCTCTGCAGCCGCAACCGCTGAATCAACTGTCCCTCGATGCGCAAGAGTCTGCCATAATAGAGGACCTGCTATTTGTGTTCATGGGATTTGAGGGCCAATATGTTCGCTTCAGCGACGCGTACAACCCGCATGACGAGAAGGAACGCCTCATGGGACCACAATTCCGTATTCTACCCGGCCTAGACCCCAGTTTAAGAGACTTGACCAAATCAATGCTCAAGATGGCAACACATTATATTGCGGTGGATACTTGTGTCGAAGTACTGAGCAGGGAGGAATACGGCGCCGTGAACCACTCTCTTTGCGCCGCAATAAGAAAGTTGCTGAAAGAATATCTCACGTTAATGGCGCAATTGGAGCACCAGATGTTGACTAACCCCTCTTTCACGCTGCATGTGCTCAATCTTCAGACGAAACCTACAAGTCATATGCTTTTCCAACTTTACACAACTGGCATTGAACTGCTGAAAGCGAATGGCGTCCTGGAATCCGAAGACGATGAGGACTCCGCAGACGATACCGATGGCCTTGAGGACATCCTAGAGTCACTGCGAGAAGGAGGAAATGTTGCACTCACGACTAAGAAGATATGCAAAGGCGGAAGTGTTCTTGGTCTCATCACGAAACGGCTCTCCTCGATGTCAGGCGACCCAGCGGCACGATCACTTCTTACCACGCTTCTGCGGGAGGCTAGCAGACCGTACATGTCGATGTTGAACGAATGGCTACATCACGGAGGAATAAAGGATCCCCACGCGGAGTTCTTGATTAAGGAGCAAAAGAGCATCAAGAGAGAGAGATTAGATCAGGATTATACAGACGAGTATTGGGAGAAACGATACACAATACGAGACTCGCTCGTACCTCCGCAGCTTGAGGGAGTCAAAGACAAGGTGCTTCTTGCTGGCAAGTATCTCAATGTTGTCCGGGAGTGCGGTGGTGTGGATATCAGTAAGGTGGTCCAGGACGTTCCAACAAGTTTCGACGATCCGAGTTTTCTGGACAATGTAAATTCGGCATACGCATACGCAAACTCTTCGCTCTTTAACCTCCTCCTCACAACACACGCACTTCCTGCTAGATTACGATCTCTGAAACACTACTTCTTCCTCGACCGCTCTGATTTCTTCTCCTACTTTCTCGAACTGGGTTCTTCAGAGCTCAAGAAGCCGGCACGGAACGTCAACATTGGAAAGCTACAGTCCCTGCTAGATATTGTCGTTCGACAGCCTGGTTCAGTGGCCGCAGAAGACCCTTACAAAGAAGATGTCAAAGTGCAAATCAACGATGTTGGCCTTACGAATTGGTTGATGAAGATCGTCACTGTCACAGGTCTGGATCAGGATGCCGCCAATTCTGGCTCGATGTCGAATTACCTCACCCCCGCGAATAATGCACCAGTGACTGATGATAGTAACATCACTGGCTTCCAGGCGTTAGTCTTTGACTACGCTATGCCGTTCCCTCTATCGCTGGTCGTGAGCAGGGTCACTCTTACGCGGTATCAGTTGTTATTCAGATACTTGTTGAGCCTGCGACATTTGGAAACCAGTCTGGTCGAATGCTGGGGCGAGCAGGGAAAGCATGGGGCCTGGAAACATCGATCCAAGAATCCGCGGATAGAAGCCTGGAAGCGGAGGGCGTGGACTTTGCGAGCTCGTATGCTCGTCTTCGTCCAACAGCTGCTATATTACTGTACCGCGGAAGTTATCGAGCCAAATTGGGTATCATTGATGTCGAGGTTAAAAGAGGAGGGCAAGGAAGACGTCAAAGGAAAAGGCAAAGCAACCGAAGGCAACAGATCACCGCAGGTTAAGAGGACGGTGGACGAGCTGATGCAGGATCATGTTGATTTTCTAGCGACGTGCTTGAAGGAGTGCATGCTCACTAACTCCAAGCTATTGCGCGTGAGTCCTTTCACTCCCTCTTCGCTTTCGTCATACTGACAAGATAGATCAACAACAAAATAATGTCCACCTGCACCATGTTCGCAACCTTCACGCAATCCCTCTCCCGCTACCTCATAGTCGGGGACCCAGACCTCGTGTCTCAGGTCAATACCGCGCAAGCCACCGCAAACAGCACCACCAAAGTACCTCCAGGTGCCTCGCATCGACATTCGAAGTCCACATCGCAGCAATTCGTATACGATCCTTCGAGAGTAGACAAGATGTTTGACATGCTGGTCAAGTACGAGGAGAACTTTGCACGCCACTTGAAGATTCTGCTAGACACGTTGAATTATCTGGCGGCGACGGAGACGGTAGTGTTCTTGAGTTTGTGCGCGAGGCTGAGTAGCGCGGGGGAAGGGGGATTTATTGCTGCGGCTGGGGATGGGGCTTTCGGTGCGAACTGAGGGATGTATTCCCGGCTCATCGGAGCTCTAATGGTAGTTCTATCTAGCGACTGGGGTTTAGCGTTCATTTGGCAGACTGGAACAGGGCGTTCCTGGCGTTTGAAGATACCACAATGGCTGTACTACAGTAGGATGATACCATGATGCCTGGCGAATTCAGACTCCTGACTAATGGTTCGATATGCGCTCGTGCCGTTACGGGAGAGAGCAGACCGAAGAGCAGACTATCATTGTTCTATCGCCGTGTATATGACAATTAGCAATAGGTCGATCAGCGAGGTTTACCTTTAATTTTGTTATTCCAATGAGCCTTCGAGGTCCTTCAACACCTATATCTGCATACCCAAGTTACCTCGTACCTCTCTACTACAAAAAAAGTAGACATGTTCCACATTTCTTCAAACTGGTAAAGACTAAGTGAACTGGGAGCAAAATCGCCAAAATGAATTCTTATCCGGCATCCAAAAACATTTCCCCAAACGCCTACATATCCTCATACATGAACAAAGTCCCGCCTCTCCCAATACGACGGAACAGATTTTAAAAACGCGACATAACTATACATCCCTTGACGCCTTCCTGATTAAACAGACAAAAGAGCAGACTAATTATTCAATTCAAACTAGGTCCAACATTAACGAGCCCGAGACTCATGTTCACAGCTGAAAACTGTTCTTCTTGAGCGAGCACACAATGACAAAATGAAAGAACAGGACGTTGTCCTGGCTGCGAGGGGTGTGGAAGCCCGGCGTCTTCAGACAACGTTCTCTTCTCCAAATTCCTCGCCGAAGATAACTTCTATTCACGCTCATATTGTTAAGACGGGTAACACGAACTCCTGATCGCCGAGCGGATTAATATTTACTGGAAAATGCTACTCAGTGACCGCATCAATGGTGCTTTTAAACACATTTCCCTTCCTTGCAGCAATGAAGCAGACTTTTCAACTGGGTATAACTGATCATCCGTGAACGCCGTCCTACACTTTTATCACCTCGCACACATACTTCCATCCTGCTTCTTAGACATGTTCTATGCACATCATTCTCCTCCCCTCACCGTCTCCCATACACGTCATCCGTAGGCCTCCTCTTCAGCCTCGGATCCCTATTTGCATCCACAGTCGTAGCCGTCTCCGTAGGCGGTAGTGGTTGTGGGATGGTAGTAGGAGGCTTCGGCAGCGCACCGTATCTGACTCGAGGATCCGTAGCGTCTCCCATGGCCTGCAGTCTCTCTTCCTCTCTCATCGCCCTTTGTAACATCTCATACGCCTTGTTCACCTCTTCGGGAAGCTCTGCTTCCACCCTCCTATCTGGTTGGCATCTGTTTGGTCCGCCGAGTGGAAGGAACACGGGCTCATTGTAATGTTGCGGGTTCTCAGACGCGACGTGTGTATACGTTCCGTTGCCTCGAAAGGATACGGGTTGGTCATGCCGGAAAGAAGGTTTAGTACGGCAAGCGTCGATGAGATCACGGTTCATACGGGTTAGGCGGACGGCTGCTACGTCTGGTGGGAGGGTTGTCGGACTGTAGGTGGGGTTTGGTGAAGGTTTCAGAGCAGTGATTTCGGATGGCGGGTCGTAGCTCTCTGAGGAGCGGAATTTTGTTTGCGGTGGGTGGTAGCTCTGAGGAGATTGTGCGAGACTGTTGACGGAGTGTCTGGGGTGCAGTGCGGTGGTGGGAGAGGCATTGAGTGCGTCCTGTGTTGTTTGAGACGCCTTAGTTAGTAACTGTCCTGGGGTTGAAAGAGGTGAGACTAGGTCCGTGATATAAGGGTACCTGAGTATTGTATCCGTATGATGTATTCCTGCGCGCTTTACCAACAATCCCATGAGCGCGCCATAGATGATATTTCAGCTTTGAACGACGGTTGACCAGAAGGTCGCAGAGGGAGCAGGGATCCGGTATCGCCATGGCAGAAGACAAATGAAAGAAACGGAAAGCATGCGTACCTGGTTACTGTAGCTGTGACGTGCAGTTGTTGAAGGTGTATCAATTGCGTTCTGCATGAGTTGAAATCGTTAGCAAGAATTGCCAAGGCATCTAGGCAATTGCAAGCAAGATCTAATGGTACTTGAGCATTAAATCCATATGTATTCCTGCGCTCTTTACCTATAATACGATTCTCATGCCAAAATGAAATTTGAAGATGCTGCAAGAGTGGGACTCACGGCCGCAATAGAGACAGGGACCCAAGAATCCATGATTGAAAAGAAGTGAAAGGTGTGAAAAGCATGCGTACCTGGTTTCTATAGCTTTGAAGTGCGGTTGTGGTTGTTTGTTGGTCGTACAAGGCATCCTGCATAATTCGAGACAGTTAGTACACCTCTATACCACCATCATACCAACTTCGCGCAAGTGTAAACAGTACCTGTCTACTATATCCGTAGCTACCCCTCCGCTCCTCCCGATTTACGTCTATGCTCCTCCTGCGCTCGATCTCTTTGTCGAAGTGTGCAGCCTTCGAGGGTATTTTATGCTCACTCCAGAGATGTCTCCTCATCTGTGTACGACTCTCTACTCTGAGACCGCATCTCGAGCAAGGATCTGGCGCAAACGGGGCTGGAATCATGATACAGAAAACCAACCTACCTGGTTGTAGGTGTAAGTGTTTCCGTGCGCCTCTGGCGATGCATGTGCATGGACGTCGGAAAACCTCCGCTTCGGTCTGCAGAGACCTTTCCCCGCGTGCAGCCCTTTCTGCCTCTTGCTCTCAAAATCACGTCCACAGCGGTTGCAATGCGCGGATATGGCTACATATATAGAGGGCATTGGTTATTGATAATAGCGGATGGGGAACAATCCCATCATAGGTCAAATGGCAAAAGCATTGCTCGAGTTGTTGTCCCCAATCGTAACAAAATTATGATGTCTTATCGATAAGCCTCTCTCGAAGTAACTGTTTAAAGACGGACAACTCGCGCAAACATCCCGAGGTCAACGCGTCATCGCGGCAGAAGCAACTTTTCTGACATCAGTACATTGCCCATAGGAAGGTGAAATGAGGGCTCCTATTTACATAGACGTCATGATATCTCATATATTACTCTAGTTCAAGTGCTGTATTTAAACACTCAATATCAATTCTGTTCATATAAGTAAATGCCATTCACAAAACCTTTCCCCGTCTCTGCTCTTTGTCTTAGTACAAACATCGTCTCCAAACGCTCTATACGTACTGCCCCTTTTGTTTCCAGACGAGCCCTTTCTATCACACTAAGAAAGCAATACGCTTCAAAGTTCGAGCCCGTCATGCAGGACATCAAAGATACCATCCAGAAGACCGTCGTCGAGAACTTTGGGAAGATCATTCCCGGCAACGAGAATGCCCCTGAAGGATCTCGCTTTTCCCTTGATGAGGTCCCCGACCTGTCTGGAAAGGTAGCTGTCGTAACTGGGGGGTCTGAGGGTATTGGCTACGGATGCACACACACGCTCCTCAAACACAACATCAAGAAGCTTTTCATCCTGTCCAATGACCAAGCCGAGGATAAGGAGATGGCTGAAAAGGCGAAGAAGGCTATCGCCGAAGAGATGGGACAGGAGACTGCAGATAAGGTAGAATGGTATTCCGTCGATCTCTCCGACTGGGAAGCCACTGGAAAGATAGCGTTGGACATCGCCTCCAAGACTGACCGCATGGACATCATGATTAACAACGCCGCCCGAGGAATCATGACATACCAACTTTCGAAAGCTGGCGTAGACCTCCACATGGCGATCAACCACATCGGACATGTCGTTCTCACGTCCCACCTCTTGCCACTGCTGAAGGACACCTCGAAGAAAGACAAAGTCCGCATCGTGAATCTCGCCTCTAACGCACACGTGGGCGCACCAAAAGACACCAAATTCGCATCCATTGAAGAGTTGAACCAAGACCTAGGACCTAACGGCCAGTACGGCCGCTCAAAACTGTGCTCCATTCTCTACGCCAAATATCTCACTCGGCATCTCGGCTCTTCCTACCCTAACATTCTGGCCAATGCTTCGCACCCCGGGTTCGTGGACACCAGACAGAGCACTGAGTTGATCCATGAGGCGTTCCCAATAGGCGGATACGGTATGAGCGTGCTTATGCAACCATTTAAAAAGACACAGTTCGAGGGATGTGTGAGTACGATATTTTGTGCGACGGCTACGACGGAGAGTGGGCAGTATGTATGCCCGCCGGCAATTGTGGAGAAGGGAAGCGAGCTTGCCAACGACGATGCGCTAGGAGAGCAGTTGATGGATCTGACGAGAAAAATTGTAAGGGAGAAGACGAGTGCGGCAAAGGAGGGATGTCCGTTGAAGGATTTTTGAGCGTAGTCAAGGTCCTCCCGCATGTATGGCGATGACAATACAATGAATGAATGATTCATTGAAGATTGAAGTATTCGAGTATCTGGGACCGTTGCATTGAAGTTGATGTAGCGGACATGACGCTGTCTTTCTTCGAAACCGCTGCCGTCTTGCTAAAGTACCAGGCATGAGTCTCCCTCCCTTCTTTGACGGTGTGCGTGTGTTGGACGCCCGGTCCGCCAATCGGTCCACCCAAAGCCTCCACGGTATGAGATAGCCAGTAATCATGTTCCACACCCTTTAGCAGTATCTTGAATTTCTCCAACTGTGGAACATGCATATTTCTCGCCTTGATGTAGTCCCCAATGAGCCCGACTTTCTTGTCGCAATTGAAGCCGACGGCCCAGTTACAGAAGCCCACGAAGTCATCCCGGAGAGAAAGGTGTGTGATACCGGACGGAAGTACTTCATCAAGGCGAGCCGCGAAGCCTACGTACCAGCCTAAGAACATGACCATTGGGAGTTCCACCTTCTTTAGGTTCTTCATGCTCTTTAGGACTGTCAGTGTTCCCTGAATTGGCGGAAATTCCCAAGGCGTTTCGAGAATCTCGATTGGAGAAAGAGAGCCTGGGGCCAAGGCAAGTGATAGCCTGCATTCTTCCAGTGTGTCCTTCACTTGATTCAATGCATCATTTAGCCCGGTGAGGTTGAGGTACTGGTGGACCGACGTACTCGTAGCATTTAATTTATTGAATGGTACTTGATGCTCGTAGTTGAAGGTTTTGAGTTTTGGCGTTCCCTTGAGCAACTGGCTCAATGTGTCTCTGTTGATGTGCGTTCGGAAGAGATGCAGCGTCGTTAGACTCTCACTCCTTGGCGGTTGTGGCTGTTTCCACTCAAACTTCCATGGCTGGTTCATCTTCCACTCAAACGTCTTCACGGTATCGAGATAGAAGACCGGACGAATGAGATCTAGATCTATATAAGTTACTCCCTCGTCTGGGACCATGTTCTTATCCCCTAGCACAATATGGTACATTTTCGGAAATAGCGTATTCGCGCGTTTAACGATTTGTGGAAGAAATAGAGAGTGCACTAAGAAGCCGTCCCCAATCTCGAGCGTCGTCAGCTTCGTGCAACGCGTCAGCACTAGAATAGCCAGAGCATCTTTGCTACGGCCTCGAAATTGAGCCAGTGAACTGTGCATTTCCTCGTCGACCAGCTGATAGAACTGATTAGTTGCTAATATCATTTGAGCCTTCGAAAGAATGGTAACGTTTTCCAGGCCCCAGAGGTTGACAGTTTGGATCCGACTTTTCGGCCATTCGTTCTCCTTGTTCCAGTACTGTTGGGTTCCGAGTAGACGGAAGGCCTTGATATGAGCTGCGAGCTGAGGTTGTTCGAGTAAAGTCCGCAGGAGAAGTGCAAGTCTTCGAGCACATCCGCGGGAGTTGCGAGCCGTGAAGGAGGTGTCATGGTAAAGGCACGGCGTGACTTCTTTGCGAAGAAACTTGCATACCCCTATCAAGGAACAAAGGTCTTTTTTTGAAAGGTGATCGAGAATATATGGAAGAAGGTCCATCGGTAGATTTAAAAAGTGAGTCATGACTAAAGTGGTCATATGCTCATGTAATTAACTCTTTTGATGTTCGAGACTATGACGAGAGATATATCGTGGGGTGGAAATTAGTAGAAGACAAACACCTTCCATCTTGAGCACATTCATCGAAATCAGAGTCAAAGACAAGGAAAGGAAGGTTGAAAAAGATCGAGATGATGTCTCACACGTTTTAGATCGCCAAGTCGCTGCCTTGCTCTGCCTTTCCTATCACGGATAAAGTCTAGCCGAACGCAGATTGGGCCCTATATTGGCCATGCAGGAACGGTCTTCGGGGTGGCCGAAGCTCCTCGGTTGATGGTGACGTGCCTTTGTGATTTAAGGTCGAAACATATAATAACTCTTCGTACCACCTTTGAATACGCAAACGGTATCGTGATCAATTTCGAATGAGAGACATTCTAAGGGGCTCAATCAATTATTTGACTCTTTGGGTATGGGGGCAGAAACTTGGCCGGCGTAGTCCGTGGAAAGCACTTGTCAGCAGCCAGGTAATTGATCACTGAACTTCGTTGACGATAGACGATCCGTGTTGTTGAGGATGGATTCGACGTTAACCTCCTTCCTTTTCGGGCATGCAAGTCGTGGCGCGCTATGATGCGGTCCTCTATAACGGTGGCACCTCAAGAGATTTACTGTGAGGGGAAAAGGGCATTGCCCACGTGGGTTCGATAGCTGATATGAAAAGGTTAAGTTTGAAGAGAATGAAATGGAATGAGACCGTGTATGTGATGGTCCGAAACATTGGTTAGCTAGATGAAAAGGGGTCGGAGCCTAGCGTCTATGAACTCTTCTGATTATCGACAATAGCTGCTATCGTTTGTGTCGCTCGTCTCACTATCCATGGGCTTGAAAAGACATCTATCTTCTTGACGGGATCGAGGAGAAAGACGGACGTTGAATAGTGTAAACTGTGAAGGAAAGGTTATCTTTTGAGTGGGGTGTTAGATGGGGTGGTTAAACATTTTCTTTCTTTCAGAACGCACCACCATTATTCTTGCAAGACTTCGATCACTACTGGTCGACCTCTCAAAGCTGTAAAATTTGTATAGGTCCACGTACCTCGTTGTGGCTGTGGGCGTTCTAGAAACCGATAGGGCGGTAGGCATAACGGAGAAGGTGTCCAAACGCAAAGTCGGATTTTTAAAAATGACCCTATCAACTTGTTCAAAAAAATATCCGCGATAGTAGTAGTAAGGTAAAGTAGAGTTTGATATTATTCTGATTCCAGCGTCACAAGCCTCGTAAAACAATAATTATAACCATACTATCTATTATCAAAGCAAGACAAATCGCTGAATATCGGATGCATAGCTTTCACGAAGCCTTTATTTCAATATCATTATTGAAGACGGATACTAAAGATTCATTTTAAACTCGAAGAACACATCTCACGGCGGTACTTTAAACTATAGGACCAATTGTCGTACAGCAGCAGTTTTCGGTATGAATTAAAACGTCTATCTCAGTTAGTTCCGTTAGCCCCCTTCATTTCCACGGCTAGTATAATAATGCCCGAAACTAGTTATCTACTTGGGAATCTCCTTCGCAGCAAACTTCCTAGGATGATACTGCAAGGGAAGAACCCAAGGCATACCATTTCATTCACCGCGCACGAGCCGTTCCAGTTAACCTGCTCAAGTATTCAAACGATCAAATACGGTCATTTCTCTAACCAGGTCCCAGCGTCGCGATCCGTTCTAAACAGATATAATTGATAAAATCGTGTTCCCTACTATGACCTCTCTGAAAAGTATGTAGCAAGTTCTCTGAGTAGTTGGGCAGGCCAGGTTACTGACGGGTCACCCAACTGTCAAACTAACATAGACTTCAAGTAGGGGAGGTCGTCGAGGAAATATAGACTGACTTGTGGCATGCAACTCAAGTCTAGTTATGCAATCCTCCAAGCCTGTCGAATTAAGGTGAGTTGGCGAATGAGAATGCCCATTACCGCTAACCAGCATTATACCAGAGACATACAGCTTCAACATTGGAACATCCAGCATACTAATAATAAAATAAACATCATTAAGCGTAGAATTACTCAAGCCATAGGCTTAGTCTCTTTTTCGAAATTGTAAGACACTTCCGTGATTTTTAGACTGTCCTGAATGGATCATTGCAATGGTTATTGTGAGATGGGCCGAGATATGAACTCGAAATGGGGATCCAGATACGGGAGAAAATTAGCATACAATTTAGGTTGTTGTTAAGACGGCAAGGCCAGAAGTGGTAAAGCGGCGAATGCTACATAAAATCGTGCGTAGATGGCTTCATTGACGATATGGTTGATGATAGAGTTGGTTTACTGTATCCTTAGATTGTGCATTGTCTTGTGGAAGTGGAAGTCTCTTGGACTTCAGGTCACCATTGGAAGGTATCGTCGGTTGGATCTGGCTACCTCAAAGGGTTGCTTGGATATAGATCACACACGAAGGCGCTTTACATACTTAGTCAGTTCGTCCTTTTCAAGGACCTCAAAGAAGAACTGGAGAAGCGGAGTGGCAAACGAGTAGAGGGCTGACATCATTAAGTTGATCTGGGTATAAGATGATTTGGTCCACGAGCTCTGATGGTAATTTGAGTACACTAGCTATCTTCAGCTGAGGACTATCGAGACAGTTGTTGTACTTTGTAGTGTTGGGCGGGGGATTTGGTGGGAGACGTGAGGTTGCAAGAGCTCTTGGCAAATGTGCACGGACGTTAGCGATACTCGCGGCCAATGTTTGCCTTGGAGCTCCAAGTTCAAGCTCGATTTTCAGCACGAATCTCTTCCACACCCACTCTTCTCCGCTGCTGCTTGCCTTTTCGTCTTCTCTCACAGTTCAGCTCACACTACCGTTTCGGTCTCAGACACCCTCCGCACTCTCCGCCGATCCTCCCCGAACACTTCAGTCAACATGGTATGCTCCAATACACCCCAGCTAGAGTTCAATTCACTAACTTTGGCAGTTCATAGCACGCAGCGAGTATGGTGAGTTGGACTGTCACTCTGAACTTCTATATTCCTTGCTAATTTCTACCCTCCAGATCGTGGCATCAAGTGTGTACCCCTCCATAGCCGTCTTCGGAACCTCCAGCTCACCCTCACGTAGCACCTTCTCACCTGAAGGCCGTCTCTTTCAAGTCGAATACTCCCTAGAAGCCATCAAGCTCGGATCAACAGCAATAGGAGTATGTTTCAACCGCCACTTACGCCTCCATTTTCCCCGCCTCGAAAGCATCTACCACCGCAATATTCATACTTACAAGCAGCACAGGTAGCAACTGGCGAGGGCGTCATTCTCGGTGTAGAGAAGCGTGTAACCTCAACTCTTCTTGAAACTAGCTCGGTAGAGAAGATCGTCGAGATCGACCGACACATAGGATGCGCCATGTCAGGGCTGCAGGCCGATGCACGAAGCATGGTCGAGCACGCGCGAGTCGAGTCCCAGAATCATGCCTTCAACTACAACGAGCCGCTGCGGGTCGAGAGCTGTACGCAGGCAATATGCGATTTGGCGCTGAGGTTCGGCGAGGGTGCAGAGGGCGAGGAAAGCATTATGTCAAGACCATTTGGTGTGGCGCTGTTAATTGCGGGCTATGACGAGGATGGCCCGAGTCTGTATGTCTTCTCCTTCTCAATGATCTTCGAAAGAACAATGCACTAACATATTCATAGCTACCACGCTGAACCATCAGGTACCTTCTACCGCTACGACGCCAAAGCTATTGGCTCCGGATCAGAGGGCGCCCAAGCCGAGCTCCAGAACGAATTCCACAAGTCCCTCACCCTTCCCGAAGCGGAAGTCCTCGTCCTCAAGACATTGAAGCAGGTTATGGAGGAGAAGTTGGACAGCAAGAACGTGCAGCTGGCGAGCGTGACCAAGGCTAAGGGCTTCCAGATTTACACCGATGCAGAAATGGAGCAGGTCGTAGGCAGGTTGCCCACTAACTAGAGGGCTGTGACCATGTAGAGTAAAGCAAAACGCCATAGTGGAAGCCCGCTATGTGTGGCATGAGACACGATGGCATTTTGGGGCGCTCCATACTAAAATAGAGCTACATCCAATGACCACATTGATACGTGGACCCAAATACATCAGCAATTATTGAATGAGCAACGGAGACCTAGTGAGGTCATCTGCTTCGGTATGTACATCACATCGCATGTGAACTTAATTGAAAGTGAGAAAATCTATTCCGTCCTCCATCGATCGCTACTATACAGCAATCCAGCAGTGCCTATAATACACTCCTCCTCTCCATGCCAATTGCGCGCTCAGAAGGGGTTATCCTCAGGCGCGATTTCGACCACAAAGTAGTTTCCAAGAATCGGGACCTTCTGCATGATATCCTTGCGGACCTTGGGTACCTCGGCGAAGAAGAAGAGGGCGAAGATGCCGGCTACGGCTCCGAAGGATCCGGCAGTCACGCCGCTGGAAAGTCTTAGCTATAATGTATGAAAAAGTGGGTGGGGAGTGAGGAGACGTACTATTTCACAAGTGTGCGTGCGGTGAGGCCGTGGTAGTTTGGGGCGACTTTGTATCTGGGGTGGTGTTAGCACTTGGTCGGGCTCTGCGAAACGCTGTCTCTTCATCCAGTAACAACAAACTCCCAATCTTCCGCCTCTTCTTGAGTGTCGTTTCTTGTATGCCGTCAATTCCATATGCCCTCCCCTTATTGCATCGCACCCGGCAATTCCTCCTCTTCATCCAAACGATCTCTTTGACCTTCCCCTCATTTCCGCGCCTTCTCGAACACCCCAACGAATCGCGAAAAATACGTACTGAGGACCATAAGGACTCTTATACGCCTTATACGGCTGCCTCATGCTCTGCATAATTGTTAGCCTTTACCCTTTATCGTCTACCCACCCTTTCCCTCTGCCCTCATCCTGACTCCCGGGGGGTCAATGCAACTTACAATGTGGCCAGGCGTAGCGAGCATGCTGCCCGGAGGCGTCTTCCTCACTTGTGACATTGTGGCGGGGTGGTACTGGGATAGGGCGTGTGGATGTGTGAGGTGATGTTGGCGAAGAGTTGAGGTTCGAGAGTGACGGAGGACGGGAGTTGGCGCTTGGCCAATAAGAACAGGCATGTGGATCTGGCTCTGAAAGCAAGAGGAAATGGTCGTCGCAACACCACGATATTTCACAATGTGATATTTTATTTCTTGACATTGTTTGTGGAGCAAGCAGGGTTGAGTGATTAGGTTTCAGAGGTGTTGAGGTGAGTTTCTTCTATTACTGGGAGGTTCCTCCACGCCCTTGCTAGCTACTTTTCTTCTCTGGTATCTCAGTCTATGTTTATTCTTGCGCCGTCCCATGCTTTGGTATCCGCTACTTGCATTAATGATGGGGAAAAAATCGCAACGCCTGACCGTAGGTTTTCAGTCGTTTCCTAAACTCCATAGTATCCGATGCCCGCCCATCCCAAACGCCATGCGAAAGCATGCACATCCTTGGTATCGTCAATCTCCCTAGACATGGTTCTCCCCCTCCTCCTTCGCAGCCTTCTTCGCGTCTACAGCTTCGCGCCAGTCCTTGCCTTTGAGCGTCGTGACATACGTCGCAAGCGTAGCAACAACGAGGAACACCGCTGAGATAGTAGAGAACCATCCCACACCAATCTTCCTCACAGCAGGAAGACAGACGGCTGAGCCAGCGGCAGCAAACATGTATCGAACCACGTAGTTGCCAGCTACATTTTCAAAGTCAGCGACAAATCTCTTGAAATAGATAAGTATAATGGGAACTTACCAACAACCTCAGCACTTCTGCCCTGCATAACATCCAAACAATAAGTGTTCAAGCTCGGGAAACAGAACAACTGTGCTACACCCTGCAGGAACATCATAATAACCGGGAGTGCAATACCTCCTACCCGCTTCTCGACGCTCCATCCATAGATCAGCATGCATGCCGGGATAATGACGCCCATCGAGAAGAGACAGCTGCGGAGCCGGTCTTCAGGGACACGTTCACCTCGAATGCCAATCCATTTTTTGACGATGTGGTCTGCCCAACGTCCACCGAAGAAGGTGCCGAATAGGTAGCCGCATCCTGGGGCGATGTAAAAGAGCCCGGATTGGAGGGGAGATGTGAGTTCGAAGCGAGGGTTGAGAACATAGCGAATGGGTGTTAGGAGGGAGTACATGTTCCAGACTAGGGAGGAGGATGCGAGTGCCTTTGAAACCATCAGCCCTACCCATCAAAATTCACAAGAAGGGGGTTGGAATAGCGTACAACTGTGAGCAAGTTTGGATAGCGGTACAGAGCGATGACTCGGAATGGGTTGAGCCATTGCCACATCTTGTGTGCTTTCTTGCCCCTGGGTAGACCGTCGAGCTCTTCGGCCTTCTTATAGTGGATGGTCTCTGGCAGGAGGAAGACGACAAGCAGGACTGCCATGCCAGCTAAGGCTGTTTGGAGCCAGAAGATGTCTCTCCATGAACGGAAGGTAACAATAATGCCTCCAACGAACGGACCTGAAGTATTTAGCATAGATGAGTACATGAAGAGTGGGGATCTCATACCCAAGGCAGGACCGATAAGCGTACCTGACATGAACCAGCCAAGAGCTGTTCCACGTTCAGTCTAAGCTTTGTTAGTCAGATGTAGTAAGAGCTGGATGCATTGCAGCATACCGGTTTGAAAATATCTCCAATTACACTTGATCCAATGACCAAAAACGCTGTCCCTTGAAAGGCAGTCAAGATCCTGAACACGAAGAAAGCTGCTAGATTGGGAGCTAGGGCAGTTCCGATAGAGAAGCCAAAAAAGAGTACTGCGCTAGCAACAGACACCTAGATTCGTGAAGTCAGTGGGGTTGCTACGGGCATATCACTTTACTCCAAGATTGAGATCGTGATATCCAACTGTATAGTGTATTTGCGTACCCATTTTCTGCCATATATGCTGCAAACCGGTCCATAGAATAATGGTGAGAGCCCCATGAATAACATGTACATTGCGTTTGACAAATTGATGATCGACCCATCAGTACCAAACGTAGCCGAAACCTCAGGTACAGCTGACAATACCGTCGTTGATGATACAGGAGCAAGGAAGGAGCAGAATGACAAGACAGCTGTTATAATATGTTTGCGGCGCAATGAGAAGCGGTTGTAGACCTCATCCGTATCACCAGTCACAACGTAAGACACATCTGCCATGTCATGGTGACTGGTCGATATCGTTGGTTCTAGCTGTAGGCGGTTGTTATCCTTGGGGAAGATGGATGCGAATTGCTTCTCGCCTTCAATGGCCTGACGACCATTGGGCGCTGTTGAAGAAGAGGTATTGGTAGACGCCATGAAGAGGTATCATGAGTTTCAATGATTGGAAGATTACAACGCAGGACTAGAACGGTTTGATTGAAGAAAATATATACCCGACAGCAGTGGCGACGGAAAAATGCCACAATATATGTATGAAAATATTAAAGAACTGAAGGGAAGTGACTCAATAGAGTTCGGAAGCTATACACTTGGACCCACGAGAAGCTCCTCAACATCGTCATGAATGGTAGACTGAAGCAACAATTGCCGTCATATCCGTTCTTTAATGGGCGCTTTTCCGTGAAGATTTTCCTAGTGGCCGATAAGGCAGCTATGTATCCGACTTTCGGAACGTCGTTTTGGCAAGGTGGTCGGAACGAAACCTGCCGGAATTCATTCTCGGAATGATACCGAGATGTTGCAGCTCCATGATTGGCGAAGGATGCCGTTGAGTGATTTTTTGACGATGCAGAGTCAGTGCGGCCGGTAGAGATCATCGTGGAGAAGGCGGTGAAGCGTTTCCCGTATTGTTCTAGCGGGGGCCTGCTCGGGCACTCACGTGCAAGCGCCCGCAACTCAAAATGGAGCCTAAACTGCCCTTGAAGTAGAAGACGAGTGCGATGGGTCCGAAATGAGCTTCCGCTTTTGAGATGAGTCTGGGATCAGGCGCTGCAAGACACTTGTAATCTTCACTCAGAATGTCAACATGAACTAGGAATATCAAGAAATTGAACTGAGTCATTTCAAAAACTATGAACATACCTGCGTATACGTGCAGGCTTGAAAGTGCGGTATATAATCATATCCGGAATCCAAAACCACAAAACAAATTCCCTACTCTTGAGAGTTGTCCTCTGAACGCCAGTTCCCAGTCCCCAAACTAGCAAGAGCCCTTGGTCCCGCAGAACGACCGTTGAACGCCATTTGATGCAAATCCTACTTTTCCGTTGTCGTAACAGCCGATACCGGGCTCATCATATGCTCAGTCTATCCAGACTCAATCGATCCACGCTCCTATGTCGTTTCACCATGCCCAGCTTGTAAAACTTCTCTTCCCCAGCAGCTGTCCGGCCACCGATGTACCACTTGTCGGCCCCCATAACTTCGTGGAAACCTTCATTCGAACTATCCGACCCTCTCCTGTCTCGTCGTGATGCCCCTGGTATTGGAAATGCTTTTGTGGTGGGTGATGTAGAGCGGTGGTAAGGAGCGGTGTGCTGCCTCGTTGGCTGAAACTGTGCGGTTGCTTGAACAGCCGCGGTCGTAGAGCCAGATGTAGAAGCCCCCGCCTTAGTCGTTATCGTTCGTGCAGCTGTTGCGGTGGGGTGGCTAGTTGTATGCGAAGTTGTGGTGGGGGTGTGAGAGTAGGCTGCTGCCGCAGACGAAGAACCAGCCTTCTGGAAGGCAGACTGAGCGCGAAAGGCTGCAAGGAAGTTCGAGAAGAAAGGCCGGTTGGTCGTCATGTTAGGGTTAGGTGGATGTGGTCCAGTATGAGAGAGTTGTCGGTGGTGGTGCATCAAGGTCGGCTTCTCCTCGGTGATGATGCTAAACGAAATTGCCGACTGCTGCCTTTCCTCGAGCACAGCGGCCTCCTTTAAATACAGCTCATGTGCAATTTACGGTCGATTCCAGCTCGGATATGAAGTCCAGTAATCCTAGAGAGATCAAAGGGGGTGCTGGCTTGTCGTGTCTGAATATGCGGGTGGTCTGAGTGTGGATGCCGGCCCACAACGCGCAAGTGACGTAGCAACAGCTTGTTCGTGAATGCGGTGCGGATGGGGGCTAGGCTTGATTTTTAATGCAGAGGGGGGAGACGTGGAAGATTCACAGAGAGAGGCCTCGGGTTTATGTTGCGGATGGGTGGAAGCCGTTTGGCGTTGCCATGTGTGAATAATGGAAGAAGTCGGAATGGCAGATCTCCTGATGCGCGATCGTCCGAGCTTGTGCCGAGGGCTTGGGACGCCTTGTTCAAGCTTTCGCACGACGACGGTGCAGTAGATTGATGTTTGTGCCACTTCACGAACTCTTCTTTCATACAACCTTGTCATTTCATCTCGTGTGGAGACGGCGACTTGATGCTGTACATCTTCTGCACGATTCGCTCGTGATTCCTGGTCGTGCGTCCGCCTCATGCATCACTGCATCGCCAAACCCCCCCGACCACTCACAGGGCCACCATTCTTAAGGCAAGGACGCCTCATAGCGTTCGTGTTATTCTCTCTGACATCTTGCTAACCTGCCAGTGGCCCACTTTAAGCGATACGAGCCGCTCTGCAGCAACAAGCAGTCCGGTTTTGTCTGACGAACACCAACGAGATTCGTTCTTGAAATCGCGTACAGAAATCCCCCATGGCTTACTACTCACCATATGGCAAGCAACCGTCAATTTGCTTGCCGTTGCTCGAATTATTGAGCTTCACGCAGCTTCTGTCAGCATCGGAACGGTCCGGAATCAGGGGTATAGCTTCAGTCACGCTGCTTTGTCAAATTGTGTATGCTTCAAGAGATCGAAAGCAAGTATTTAATAGGCCAACAGCTCACATCTCAGACATCTTACTAGCTAAGGGAAGTTTTGCGGAAAGACTACCCCTCTCCAGGAGCGCCGCCTACGTAACCGGATGAAGTGATAAGCGCCCCGCCATGGTTTGAGTATGCAACGGGTTATATGCATGAGCGTTCAGCTGACCGGGGGGAAGAGCCAAGCAAGGCAGTAATTAGCTGATTACAGGAAACGAGTTCGTTTTGTGTACTGAAGCTCCATGGAGACTTTTCATCACCTGTGTTTCTTGGAGATACCTTCGCAGTTTTGACTATGTTGTCCATCAGTATACCCAAATATCTATGCTGTATCCAACCTAAGCCACTCCAGTAGAACATGTCTTTCTTTGCGTTTCCATCTCCAATTGAGCCTGCCAGCTCGGCACGTAGCTCGGGAAAATAGCAGTACTAAGAACCACCCAGATTCTTACTTCGAACAAGGAAAGGTTAAAACTCGCCCCTACACAAGAAGATAACATAGCAATGAGTAGTTAGATTACTTAACAACATATATCAGAGCTGTATTGAAGGTAATTTTCTACCGTCTAGAAGACTTACAGATCGTATATCAGCGTTGCGCTGCTACCCTGCGCCGAAGAAGGTAAGTGTTGCCAATCACGTACCCGTACCAGTATTCAGCTTGGTCTCGTCAGTCTACCCAACTAACCCTCTTGTTTTCATCAAAAACCACTATGGCAACGTATGTCCCTCTTCAGATTTCCCTCGCCAATTGGGCTCCACTTCCGGTACGTAGCAACCAGACAGCCCACATCGCTTCTTACAGCGAGCGTCATTGTTTCGGTGCATTTTTCTTTAGGGTTCCATCTCTGAATGAGCTCGAAGCCCTAGATTCGTGACAAACAAGTGGCCCAGTTTCTTCCTCACAGTGAGCGCCAAATCGCCAAGTAAACGTTGTGGTGTGGCAGTTTCTAGGTGGGCATTTGCAATTGCTGTAGCCCCATATGAACCTATTGCGAAGTAGAACTTGTGACTTAGAATTCTATACAAGTCTCTGGAACACGCCAGGATCTGATATCCGGATATGCGGGTAAACTGCAAAATTTGGGTCAATTAGTGCACGCCAAACATCGCCCGGGCTTGAAAAATGGTGCTGTGATAACATAATTAAGTAGCTTCATGTGCATGTAAGCTGCAACTCCTAATGTAGACCAGGTAATAAGGCAGGAATCTAAGGGTTATCGAAGTTTGATGCTCTGTCACTTGGAATGAGATATTGAGCAGTGGATGTCAACCCAGCAGATGACGAATCTTGCGCTTCGTTCAAAGCTTTGTGCAACCCCTCAAGACTCATTTTTGGTTCAGGGCAAAGGTGAAATTTTGCTCCCACAGCTAAGCAAATTCGGCCTGATCCTAGCTCTTTCTAGTCGGTTTTGATTCAGTACAAGCATACATGTTTTGTTTACATGTACTACACAATATCTGCGTTTGGTGATTCACGTTCCGAAGACCTCATTTCTCTTCCTCGCACAAAGATGCCCTGTAGTCCAACTGGAGCCGACGACTGGTCTCCTGTTTGTCGGCTTTCCTGGCGAAGAATTGCAGTGCCAAATCTACAGAGATAGCAGCACGCGACGCCGAAACAGATCAGATTTGCCCCAGAAAGATGTTCGAAGATGCATAGGGTTAGCTCAGGTGGTAGTTGAAGGGGTCTCTCGATCACAGTTTCTGTGCAAAGGCACATACACAGATGGGATAGATTGAGCTGATTTGTTCTTGTTGAGAACTGATGTAGTGGACCCTCACAAGCCTAGAAAGCAATTTATAGTTACTAGTACTAATTGAATTTAAATCGATAGTTTTAAACACTTATTTTTCTCCTTTCGAACAAACCTTCCAGCTTAGTGCTGCAGGTAGCACAGTCGTGCATCCAACATCTGGAGACCATTTACGGGTCGCTCGCATAATCTTTCCAGAACTACTATTTTTAGTCTATCACATTTCTCAACCTTGTAGGCATGAAAATAACATTCTGCGACATAGTAGAGAAACATTGTATTATGTGGAAAAGAAACGAACAGAGAACGCACAACTTGGGTATGGCTATTAAAGCTGTGGCGAACTCTTGTTGATTTATACAAGTTTCAAGCCATCGCAACCAAGCATCCGAGCGAGGCTAAATTTGGAATACACGGCCAAGTCGCTTCTCATCTACAATTAGTTTATGAAGAACTTCTTCTGGAAACGTTCATGATTTCAAGCAGTCCGACGACTTTACTCATGCTCATTTTCGTATCTCAACAGCTCAGCATATGAGTGAGCGCTAAATGGCGTTTATATAAAGCCTCACTGACTCCCAAATCTTGCGACGCCTGCAATCCTCTTCATAACGCCCTACAACATGGTGCTGCTAAGCATCTGTCCAACGATGAAACCTGTGGTCAGAGGAACGATCCTGCCACACAGTCCACACTCCGAGCGATCGTACGTCTGTGCTCCACACGATTAAAATCTCTTCGTCGCTTGGGGGCACCCTTCGCTTCGTTCAGCCCAGTGTGACCGTGCCCAGTATGGCTTCGAAAATGTGGCTTCAAAACGAGCTGGGGTAATGTTCAGAAAAAAAAGCGGTATTGCAGGGCAAGGCCCCCAAAATGAAAGTCCGCAACTGAGTTGGGCATTGGGGCGGAACAAGGATTCGAGATTATTGTTCCGCTCAAGAAAAGGCAAACGCGCGGTCATTTGAGGTAAGAACACCGGCTTCAAGTAGATGCGTCCGAGATACGGGAATTCATCGGCAGCTGTTAATTCTGAAGATGTTCAGGTCTTTTTTTAGAAGCTGCGAATGCTACTGCAAGCATTCCGACTGATGGCTGGGTAGGTGCGCTTTAGCTTCATCGGTACCTGCCGTTCACTGCTTCGACTACGAAGTATTGAACAATCTTTCACGAGCTCAAGAGCTTCACCTGATACCTAAGGGAGGCAGGTATATCATCGCTACGGACACCACCTCAGTATCTTACCCCAAATAAATTCATCTCACAACCAGCATGTCTTATCGATACGGAAAGCAGGCACACTCAACGAGCTGCAAGGTTCTGACTCCTTGTCAGATGCACGATCGGTCCGAGGAAGTGGACATCCGAGAAGCACCATACACCAAGAGGCTAGCCCCTGCATACAACGAAGGAAACCCTTCCATAGCGGGCGGTTTTTTCTCTTATCAGAGGGAGTAAAGATGGCGCGTGTCTGCCATTCTTCGAAATCCCATCTTCCAGCTGTCTGTTTCATGGAACCACATCCTCGCTGCTAGACCCAGCGCCCTCATCTCCTAGCAAACCTATATTTTCTTGGACCGCCATTCTTTGGATCGTGCCGTCTGCACGTAATCGAAGTGATCAACCAAGAGAGGTTGTACATCCGCTTAACTCAGCACGGGAAATCTTATCTAATGGGGCGTTATGCACCACCCTTGTTACGGAGGAAACAAGCTCACGACGGACTTCCCTGTCTCAGGCTATCATTGGTATGTCCTTCCTGCATGGAAGCAAGGACACTTCTAGACTACCGGTGGCTGCTGTATGTTCGACAAACACACGCGAGTTACGCAGTAGCTCCACGTTAAGAGTCGGAGAGTGAACACAATTCGCCAACACTTCACAAGCACGTCGCATGACACGCCCCTTCGTATCCGCACATGCGAAGCAATCAGGTTACCATTCGGCTTCTTCCTGGGAAACATATCTAGCGTTGTGGTATTGCTGGCACCCACCGTCAAGTCGTCGACAAGCTCGAATCTCCGCTGTGAGTTCAAATAGATCTTAGTACTGGCGCGGGGCCTGCCTCCCATCGAATATACCACTACCTAGCTCGCTCGAATCTATGTTATATTACCAGCAATGGCACCCTCTCAGATCATCTTAAATCTACTGGCATTATGTTCACTCGCAGCAATAACAACAGCCCAGATTCCTTCTGTTTGGAAACCAAGTGACGCCGTCACATATTTCTGCCAGCGCTGGTTCCATCAATGTTAGTATGAGATCGAAATACTTTTACTTAGAACAAACAGACTCACATGCATTCTAGCTTTGTACTACAATGGAATGCTGTACATTCATGGAGGGGTGCAGACGTTCAACGTCCCCGAACATGCTACCAACTGGACAAATAATACGCTCGGCTACAGTGAGTGGATAGGACGATCAATTTCACGTATTAAGCTAACAAATATCAGATGATTTCCTTCTGCAGGTCGACATGAAGAAATCCTGGGATTGGAAGACTAACATCACTTATGTCGCCTTGGAAGAGCTTGCCAACCCATTCACTGGGACGAGAGTTCGCAGCGGTGGTATTCTTGGTACCATGTTCCAAGGCCCAGCAAACGACTCAAACATTTACACCTATGGAGGAACGACGTTTCGCGGGAACGAGTCCTTCCCAAACCAAGATGCCGATTATTACGATAGTGCGTACAGCGACCAGTATCCTCTGTGGTCATTTGACAACGGAACACAAGTTTGGAACCAGTACGATATTTCCCAGGCGTGGACTCCCAGCTATGGTGCAGCCACGGAAGCACCCGATCAGGGTTTAGCGTTCTATTTAAATGGTCGAACCGACAATGGTACCTCCTCTGCCACGTAAGTTTTATGACATATTTTACGGCGGTCATCAAGAACTATTCTAACGCACGCACGTAGGATTCACGATGGTGACATTCAAACTCTGCTCGATGGCATGATAATTATAGATATGGTGCAACATACGTCCCGCAACGTATCGACATCTGGCATGTACAACAACCAAACTCGTGTTGGAGGTGCAATGGAATATGTTCCAGGAGTGGGCGACAATGGTGTTGTAGTCGCGCTTGGCGGGCAAGTTTTTGACGGAAAGCGAATCACCACTTCAAAAGACAAGGGTCGCTTGCTGGATTTCCAGACAGTGGAGGTATTTGACATTGAATCGTACCTGAAAGATCCAACGGAGAATGGGACATGGTACTCACAGTCCACATCAGGGGATATTCCTCCTGCCAGAATCGACTTCTGCACGGTCATCGGATCGGCGCCAGACAACTCGAGCCATAATATGTACGTGGTAATCATGCACCACCTTTGAGGGAATTCGAATGCTGATCTTAAGTTAGATATTTATACGCTGGTCGAGATCACACTAACGCCAACGAAACTATCTACTATGACGATATCTATGTGCTTTCTCTGCCTTCCTTCACATGGATCAAGGTCTTTGCTGGGAAAAGCCCGAGATTCGGACATACCTGTCACCTTGTGAGTGGAAGACAGATGATTACTGTCGGTGGACACAACAAGAACCCAAACTCCTGTGATTGGGAAAAGAAGGTAAGACACATTCATCATCTTCATGTCAGAACGTCTAAACTAGCAGCTCCATATCCGTTTTTCTTTGACGATAGAAATCTTGCTAACGATGTTTTCCAATAGAGCGTAGCGGTTATAGATCTCTCTACTATGGGCTGGGGCAGCATTTATGACGCCAGATATGACCCATATCAACTCAGTGATGCTCTCGTCACCAAACTCGGTGGATCACCTACCGGTAATGCCACTGTCAGAATGCCCCAAAATGGTTGGAATACCCCACAACTTGGCGAAATCATGAGCAAAACTCGAATATACTCCAACGATCCCGTCCACATTCACTCAACCGATTCTGAAGACTCTGGCGTTGATTCAAAGACACGCGTCGCCACCATCGCAGCTGGCACCATAGCTGGCGTAGTGCTTCTTGCCTGCATTAGCTGGATAATGTACATGCATCGAAAATGGAGCATGAATGTCGTCAATTCTCTCGGCTCTAGAAGTGGCAGTCCAGTCGCCGAGATTGAAGGCAAAACCAAGTTCGAGCTTCCCCAAGACCAGAAAGAGATATACGAGATCTCGACTTCTGAATGCAGGCACGAGATGCCAAACAATCAGGTATCTGCTGAAGCAGATGCAGGGAATTGTGTGACGTATGCAGTTGAACTGCCTACTACAAATTTTCATCATAACGGCAGGTGGGGTGTGCCAACCATTAGAGAGCCTAGTCCGACTCATTTAAGGAGGATGGAGACGGGAAATTCGACGGCGGGTGAGGCTGAGAGTCCGGATTCACCAAGGAAGGACTGTGGGGATATGGTCTGAAATGCTTCTGGGCAACGATGATACGAGTTATGAGCTATGAAATGGAAAGTATATTACTTGACTTACGCGGAAACCTAATGTCATCAATTCTTCTCTCAAATTGACGTGCATGAGGACTTTGACATTGAATGTGTAGTGAACTAAAAGGTAACTTGCAGCAGACTGTGACCTCTTTTGAGCCCAAAACTTCGCTGAGCGCCCATCCCAGCTCTCAATTCCCTACGAACTGAACATTGGTCTCTGTAGATACAGATGCATTTCCAGCTCGGATCCCGGAAACATCACGATGTGTGCTGTAACCGGATTAGCGTCACAAGTCTAGCGCACCATGCCCCATCGTGGCGCCTGTACCGAGATTGAAAACGTCCCATGTAACCCAAAGTCAACGACATCTCCTTAACTTGCACGTTGGACAGAACAGTCTCTTCATAACCTTTGTTGGATATGCAGTGTCACGCTGTTCCTCTTCTTGATTGCATACTCGGCGCTCGGCGTGAAGCACCCACCACCTCGTTGAGTCTCCTGAGTTTGGACCGCGCCCACGTCATCGCTCAAGCACAAAATGCACCCCCTTTCCAGGAGAGACTCGCCGCTGGCCTTCCCCTTCTTACCGGTTGACCGGGCCTTTCGCTACCAACATGTCAACGATGGGGCCGCACATGGTGGGGAGACGTCAAATCAATTGTCATCGTCAAATCAATTGTCATCGTCAAATCAATTGTCATCGTCAAACCATCAACAGGTGACGTTCTGAAAGACGAGCAAAAGGCGGTCCAGATTCACGGGACTACTAATGCAAGATTCTGACAATAGTGAACATAAGTGTCGGAGGCTATTATATGCAATCCTCCTATGACGGTTTCGCAAAGCTAATCATTCCGAGAATGTACGACTGCAGCGGTGTCCCATTCGCAACCAAAGCAACTGAACCTCATTCATCACTCTCAAGCAGCGAAACAAATCATTCCATTGGCACCGAGTTGAACACAATAGAATGTTTGCCGCGTATTACGATCTATTCTAGGTCGTGTGTGCTGCGGTTGAGTATTGGTTCCCCACATTTATTACGTTGGCCAATTGTCCGCCTAGGAGGGTGCATTGTTCGCCTCTCGCTCTTCCTAATTTGTACTTTTTCTAGAAGGCAAACATGAATTCTTGAGCTCGCTGTACACGCGCGAGGACAACACCTCGTGTTTGAATCACCTGCAAAGAATGCGAGCGAATGCACTATCGTTTGATATGCTGTCCATTGCGCCTCTTCGCTTGTGCCATCTTGCTGCTGGCGAACGATCAGCCTGCTCAATTTCGCCCTACAATGTCCGGCAGAAAGCGGAAGGTCCAGGCCCCTGCATTAGCAGCTCACAGGTGCATTGTCATTCGCTCTTACCCCTGGGCGGTCTGTCCATCCCACCACGCTTTCTTTAAATAAAGCTGGACCAGACGTCACTTTCAAACGGTATCCTGCTCTCCTCGGCCTCTCAGTTACCTCTTCTAATTGGCATTATCCTGCCTCCCGTCCTTTGCATACGAGTCCTCCTACGTTTCCTACTGTCCACCACCATGCGTTTCTCAACCTCCGCCCTGGCTACTGCTGCCATAGTGGCCACAGCCAATGCAGCAAACAAAGGATTCAACTACGGTGCATTCTTCATGGATCAGTCACCGAAGCGCCAAGCCGACTTCGAGTATGAGTTCAAGGCTGCTAAGCAACTCCCTGGTACAGGATCACAGTTCACTTCTGCCCGACTTTACACAATGGTGCAGTGGCAGACTACCAATACCGTCATCGAAGCGATCCAAGCGGCGATCAACACCAAGACCACCCTTCTTCTTGGACTTTGGGCATCTTCAGGAACAACAGCTTTCAACAATGAGATCGTAGCTCTCAAGGCGGCTATTGCCAAATACGGCACCTCATTCACAGATCTCGTTGTTGGTATCTCTGTCGGATCCGAAGATCTCTACCGAGTCTCACCTACCGGCATCGCCAACAAGGGAGGCCCAGGTGCCAACCCAAACGAGCTCATCAAGTACATTGCCCAGACTCGCGCCGCTATTAAGGGTACTGGCCTTGCTAGCAAGCCTATTGGACACGTTGATACCTGGACCGCATACGTGAACGGCAGCAACAGTGGTGTTATCTCGGCCCTTGACTTCATTGGCGTGGACGCATATCCTTACTGGGAGACTACGACCGCAAACAGCATCGGAAACGCTAACGCATCTTTCTACGACGCCTACAAGAAGACCGTTGCAGCCGCCAAGGGCAAGCCCGTCTGGGTCACGGAAACCGGCTGGCCTGTGTCAGGACCTAAGCAGAATCTCGCTGTCGCCAGCCCCGCAAATGCACGTATCTTCTGGCAGGATGTTTCATGCAGTCTCATGAAGAACAACGTTCACCTCTACTATTACACACTTCAAGATGTGCAATACGGCACCCCCAGCCCGAGCTTCGGAATCAAGCCTGCAGGTGATCTCATGGCGGTTAAGCCCCTCTTTGATCTAACCTGCCCGGCCAAAGTAAGCTACCTCTTCCCCTTATTTCTCTTATCCATTCTTTCCCCTCTATTCCTCTTACTCTTGTATAACGGGTCGATTGTCTCATCTCTCATCTCAACCATTCTGTCTGCCAAATGTCCGCGCTGCTCCTGCGACCGCACGGGTTTCATAAGTCCCTCCGTACATCAGCCAGTCTGGGCCAAAAGGCCTTCAGATTGGTGTGCGTGGGCTAATGAATATACCAAGGATCCTCTAGTGATCTCTTCAGCAAGCCTGAGTAGCAGCAGCACAGATGTTTTGATGGGCATCCCTACGCTGAGTGCTAGTAATAAGATCTGAGCTATAACATTATTTGTGATACTCGAGCTAATATTGTTTAGTAAGTGAGGCACCAATGACATCCGCGCCCACAACTGCTCCAGCGCCCACAGCCATAACGTCCGAACTTTCGAAACCTACCGAGATCTCACTTCCGAACATAACTATTGGTTTATTTGGACTATACGAAATACCCCATCTTCTGGTCCCCATCGATCTGTCTAACGCTGGCAACATTATTGGCAGCCGCTACGTTGCCCAAATCTCTTCGACGTATTCTACCTTATTCAATTTCTACATCCCTCCTGAGTATCAGGGCAAAACTTGCAATCTCGTTTTCCACATACCTCCAGAATCTCAAGAATGGTGGCACCCATGGCATCTGACGACACCTGGTGGTATAGTCTTCTCTCGGCTTGATATTCCGGCTACGGCCTTTACCAGTTTAGGTACTGTCGGCAATTCTAGTACTGGACCGATTGGTGGTGTAAACTCCTTGGAATCTGGTGGGCATTTGGTCAGCAGTGCACCGTGTGAAGCAGGAAAGAAACTAGGATATAGGGCAGATGCGGTCGGGGCAATGGACTTGCAGTATTTTCAGATGACGTCTCCAGCAGCGGGGTTGTTCATGGCCGTCTCGGGTTAAGGTTCGAATGTTAGCTCGTATGGCTGTGGTTAAGGTTGCGGTTGTATGTGAGGATGCTCAGGTTCGCCCACCTCTACTACAAAAGCCAGTCACTTAGGTCGCCCTTATAATCATAATGTTATTTTGCTTCGAACATACTCTTTGCTTGCCTATCCCCCGTGCTTTGGTACCTCTACCAATATCTTTCAGATCACGTCATAGTGTTTGCGATGTTATGAAATGAGCCTGGGAACTCATTGATGTATAAACATGTTTTGTTTCTGCCAACCGCTATCACCCTCAGTTTGTTCGAATGGTTCTTATCTAACATTACTTCCATACGTCCCAAAACCCAGCTCAAGTAACTAAGCATGGGGTCCAAAACATTTCCTTGATGCCTGCATTCTTAGTCAAGTCTGGCTGACATTGAGTACCGGGCACGACCAGGTAGCCTCAAAGTATACGTCCTGGCCTTCTATACTGATGACAACCTCCTCCTCGATATTACCGACATACTCAGCAACTCGGTTGAATACCTGGATAGATGGTGCAGAGAGGGCTGGGGCTATGTGTAGTATCGCAGTAGGATCACTTCAAGACCCGACTCCCGTCAATACAACCACATGCTTTCCACACTTTCTAGCTGATACATACCATTACGGTGATAATCATTAACGCCATCTTTTCCACCGCCACGACATCCCGCGACGAAGGCAGATTATGTAGCCACCCAAATCCACAAAACAAGTTTTTGCGTCTTCGCTCTTCCATAAGCTCGAGTAATCCTCTTGGCCCTCTCTATCCAAATTATCCTATAGCACCCCTAGAGAAAAACGGGTCCGCTTTTTGCATGGTGGTACATACAGCCTTAACGGTCTATGGTAAACACAACGGCATTGACTAACAATCAACCAGCTTTGGTGATGTCTGACAGATACAGCAAGGCCGAATTGCAAGCAGTCACGTTTCTACAATAGTCTCGAAAATACACGAATTTTTATGAAACTCTAGCAATTGTTGCTGTAAATCCTTTCTGGGCTCACGGCATAGGCCAATGTTGACACTTCTTAGCTATATACACAGTTCTACGGATAAATGTTGCTATGAGTTGCTTCAGGGTTAAGCATCTTTCCCCAAATATAACAGGCTGAATGAAAGCTACGTGTGTAGCTATCCGGCTGGTAGACACCTAATACAGGACTAGCAAGTGTTTCAGTTACCTTAAAATGCATAATCTCTGACACCGTGATTTTGACGTTCCTGGAGGCTTAACAAATACATCTAAACCCTTTTACTTCATTCTGGGGATGTATCCGCACTGTAATGGCAGTGACTGGGCCAAAAGGAAATGTCGAGAATAATGCAAAAAGATAGAAAATATATATGACACCACTCATTCAAACGCAGGAGCAAAAACATAGTAGTTTTTTTTGTCTTCTGCCCGTTTTAGACCCCTACTAAACACGTAGCCGTCAGACTAGAGTGACGAAGATAGAATTTTTGGAATAACGCGTATAGGTGTATCTTGGTTAGACCATCAGGTCGATAAACGTTATACGTGTCCGGGCAGAAGACGCTTACCACTGAAAATTAAAAAGTAAATATACAGTATACTACCGATTTTCTGCGGAGGAGAGTGGCAACAACACGTTGAAGCATTTGCGTGGCGAGCGCAGTGAGTCAAACGCAGCAACAGTTTTTTTCTTCAAAAACCTCAGTAGGTGGAGAATCGATTTTGAGGTGAAGCACGTTTCAAGTGAGATCAGATGAGCCGTAGCATTCTGCACATGCTGAACATCCCCGTTACTTGCTTGCGATTGAACTGTACCAAGAGCCGGTGAAGCCCGCCACTCACATCATGACTGGCATACGGTGCGAGGGCAGTGCTACCTAAATGTTATCCACTTGGTCTCCAGAATATGTGGTACAAATCTAACACTGTCACCGCGCCACATGTATTCTCGGCCGACATATCGTTCCAGAATGCTGTTGCATGTCGAAGAGCTTAGGGAATCCTGCACACATTGATATACGCCTATGACGACCTCCCTTGGCAAACAAGGGTGACCTTAGGTGTACTCGCTGTAGAGAAGTCGAGGCCCTGATCCTGATCGTTTAATATCTCCTAGGAAGGTATTTATTAAGAGCGAATGTCGACATGGCTGTTTGAGAATAGCGGTAGTGTGGCTGGGAACCATCCGACTTTGAATGCTAATGCTGTCTTGACTGAGCTGACAGCGACGTGTCCTATGTTGTAAATTCTTATGGATAGAGATAGGAGTGAGTTCTGGAAGACTACCTGCGTTGAGAACGAAAAAGATCATCAAATCTACGTGTGCTCGCTGTTTTTATATAGGGCTATGCTTACAAGCATCATCGCCTCCAGGTCCATTGCATCTGTGAGTATGCGTTGAGATAACTAGAGTTCTACTCATAGGAGTACTATGTATTGAGAAATACCGAGGTATATCACAAAGCTTCATTTAAGTCTGTGAATTAGACAGGGAGTATGTCATGGATGGACGAGTTCTAGCACTATACGTATTTAACCCAAAGGCAAAAGGTTCATCTGCTTGTTATAAAGCCCTGCTGTTGTTTCCAGGGTGCCCTACGTTTTGTGGACTGTTCACAGTCTAAAAGTGTTGTAATCGCTGAAAGCTATTCAACACATGCATATTTGTTCGAAGAGCACGAACCTAACCCTTGCTCTCCAATATCTGGGTTCGATGTCTCTGGTGCAAGTGTGCTTCCAAGATACAGAAAAAAGAGAATCATGTCTCAGTACATCCCACCTACAAATGTTCCAGCACATTGTCTTCGACAAGCCGAGTGCAGATACTGGTCCCCTGTCCTGAGCATGTCTTAACAGTCCCACCTACTATTAAAATCCCACGCTCCACAGTAGAGTATATGAACCCCATCTTGCTCACCGTTTTTTCCACAGTAAGTCTCAAACCCAATTCCAATCTGAAAGCAACAAGCGCACACCAGTAAGCTCATTGTTCACCAAGATTTCTAACGATACTGTCTTTACCAAGCCAGGCTCCAGCGAGAACATGAATACCGGAGACGATATACCCATTGCCTATACCTCATTCACCACCAACTTGAATAATTTCCTACCTACCGCTGATCTCGACTTCAACTTTAACGATAGCCTCCCATTGCATCGACTCCCTAAACCTTGTTTACGGCCTCAATCCGGCAAAGAACCAATCTCAACTCCAATGGAGAATAATATTGAGCTAGACGAGTACGCTCTGCCCATGTCCACTCAGTTCAAATACAACAAACAAAACCAGAGGCACGCAAAGAAATATAGCAAGGAATTGGGTCCACACCAGAAGAAGAAAGGACACAGAGATACGTGCAAGAGGGCCGGCAAAGGTTGCTGTTGCCAAACATGGAGGTTCGAGGACATTTCTGACCTTACTCTCCGGGCCCGAAACATGATGTTGGGCGAGGTTATTGATGAAGAGGCGGAGGTAGAGAATGAAGACGATGAGATTACAGAGCAGAGAGATTGAAAAAGTCAATTTGGAGGGTGTGAGACGACTGCAAATGTTATGTGAAAAGTTTAGCTCGGGTTGGGTTCGTTGCGTTGAAAGTTCTCGTGGGTGTGTTAGTATGACTTCGCCATGGTACTGTACAGACACATGTTCGCTACTTCCTTCTTGCTTAAGAAGAAATCGAGAAGCACTGTTTTCTCTTAATTGTACGTAATATGCCTCAAGTTTTATGAATACGATTTAGTAGGAGGCGGATATTGAAACGGTCTTAGCCATGGCAGTGAGACACGATAGATATGATCCGAAGTTGAGTGAGATCTACAGTATCCGAGATTTCGAAGTCGAGATGCATGCTCGTGCAAGATGCGAGACACACCCTCTAGGTTTCTAAAAGGCGGGAAATAGGGAAATCGTAAACTGCACGCTTTTGCAGCAAAACAAGACTTCTTTATCTTTATATTTGCTGAATAACTTCTACGTAGTATTCTTCACCTACCTGTGGATTTGGGGAGGGAGTTCTTATTTCCCACTTATTTTGTAAGCCTAGAGACACTGCCAGGTGAAGTACAGTTACGCAGTTTGAGAGGACGGCCAGTGATGAATTTAGACGTAGAATATCGTCCGAACATGCGCTATCTCTAATAAAGCAGCAATAAAAACGATTGAAAAAAGTAGAAGGGCAACACCGTACTAAAGGGAAAGAATGAACAACTGAGAATAATTCTGATTAATCACTGGAAAAGGGATGACGAGAAACATGTGAAATTATTTAGGTATTGTCGACATCTTTGAAATTACTTAGAACCTAGACACCCACATTCCACCTTCAAACGTGCAACCGCAAAACGGGTCTCTCGTCTCACCACGCCCCATACAAAGCTCCACATCTGACAGTGGAGTACGACCAGCTACTGGCATGTCGCAAGTACATGGACCCTGAGATTGCCATGCACTGCCTCCCCCGGATTGCCCAAGCCCACCATAATCTGGGGTATATCAAAACGCCCGAGCCTCTTTTCCAACTCACACAATCTGGAGTATATCAAAAGCGCCAACCCTCTCACCCATATTGCCCGTGTCGCGAACATCCAAAGTCCCAAGCGCACCATAGTCCTCCAGATAAACCCACGGCGCATTCCAAGCACGAACGCCAACATTCAAGACGGTCATCCGACCAGCCCACGATAAAGAAAAAATACCGCGCATTTCGGCAACGCGGCTCCATGGCAGAAATCCCACGAAACCGGATTGCCTCATGTGGGCCAGAAGTCCTCGAGAAGAAAAATCCCGCGCTGAGGCGCGCTCCCTCTGCCCCGCCGGGAACCTGCACCGCGAAGGAATGTGGAGCCTCAGGTCCCAAGCAGGCGTGCGGGATTTGAATTTATTGCTGAAGTATTTGTCGCACATGCCAATGCCGTGCCCAGCAGCAGAGCTAGATGGGAGATAGAATGCTGGCGGCTCTGCCAAGCGCTGCTTGCTTTAGATGTCGAGAGTGAGAGAGCGCTGGGCGCGATAAGTCGACCCGCGAATAAGCCGGACGAGGCGCCGTTGTGAGACCTGACGTTAGTCGGGCCTGGCAAGTGTGGCCGCCCGTTTTTAATTCATGCAGCTAAGGCCAGGATCTTTCTGGTCGCAGAACCGGCGGCGGGCGTTAAGCAGGCGTGCGAATGGTTGGTGTGGTGGGTGCTAAGGCTAGTGGTTACAGGATGCTGCCGACCGAACCTTCGAGTGCTTCAACGATGCTTGGCCGGTAGTCATCTGGACTGCCACGGTTACAGGATGTTTTCCAGAAGCTTACGTTCCGCAGAGGATCGCCACGTAGGCTGATACAAACCACGGTTGAGAAACAACCGTCCTCGCTTCGAGTTGTTGCAGCGCTGATATTGACAGGGTGGCACTTTGAGGGCACGAAGGCCAGGCTTCATGCTTTGTAAAAAAGAGGCTGCGCAGCCAAGAACTATGATGGTGATTGGGACGTTATCTACTTCATATGTGTGCGAGCATTCTCGAATCAGGACAGAAGGAGAGGGCTCCTGGATGACATTCGTCCAAAACAGAGGGAGCTCCAAACTGTGCAAACTGCTGGGGAGCCCGCTGTCAAGTTTCCCCAACAAAATCTCCACACAGACAACAAAAGCAAAAACGAATGTGGGTATGGGGCGCATCAGGCGTTGAGAAGACAGGTGGATTCGAGGCCATTTCCAGACAGACGCCATTTTACGTATTCTACTTCCCCCTGGGTTCGCTGAACAGGTTTCCCGACTTTCCATTTTGCTGTACCACCATTCCAGTTCCAACAAAATCGTGCTACGGAAATCGCATATTTTCATCATGATTATTCTGCCGGTTATTCTTTCTTGATACGCAGAAGTGACTTTCCTTATCGATGTACAAGCCTTCGGTGAGTATTTTCTACGACAGAATTTCGTCATTCCAACCTTGGAAGGATCGCAAGCCAAGTCGGAGATTTACAGTCTGACATGGTACATCAAGGAAACGTAGAAGATGACGGCGGTGGCGGAGAAGTGAAGATTGAAGATATGAAAGAATGACAATGAGTTTGAATAGAATGGCGGAGTTGAAATGGTCATAGTGATGGAGAAAGTAGCAGAGTAATGCCAAGAGAATGAATTCGTACCTGCCTTACCTTGGCTCCTTGACTTGCATGGCGGCAATCGCGATTGAGAAACGAATTGGACGATCGTTCGAAGAATTTGAGGTCGATGCCGTTTTGAAGTTTCTAATCATATTGCGCTGTGATTGGGATGTGTTGAAATTATGTCTCCTATTATAATATTGCCAATAGCCTTCCATGCTCATTACGCCTCGCTGAGGCTGACGCGTTGTTTTGATGGTTGAGATGACTGGTATCCCACAAGCTCCACAAACGCAATCATCACAGCAGATGAGGTCTGGTGGGCCTGACTAAGAGAAGGAGAAGACATTTGCCAATTTCTCGTACCCTGTACGAGAGTCGCGATTCATGTTGATTTCGCTAAACGCCTCAATCTCGGCATGTAACTCTGTCTTCCCTTTACAGTTTTAACTGCCTCGGAGATGAACTTGCCGGACGATTGTGCTCAACATTCACACCGCAGAAAGCGGAGACGGAAACTTTGAAATGAAGTTTGTCGGGACATCCGCAATGGAAATTGAGTTGGTCACCTCTTCGCGCAGCAACGCGCTGCTAGGGAGTGTTTTGGGAGGGATGCTCGAGTCGCTTATCGGTATGATCGCTCGCACCGTGCTCTAAAGCGCAAGAGACAAGCCTCGCCAGGAAAGCACATCCTGGCGGCCGCAGGCTCGTATCCTAGCACTCGTTGAGAGCATCCTGACAGCGTTGCATGTTTCCCAAGGCTTTTTGCGAACGTGCTGTGATTGGACGGCGCCTTGGGTTGGCGTTTGTGATTCGCCCTTGTCCGTTTCTCCGGTTATAAGTTCGGGCAACGGTTAGGGCGATTGATACCGGATTTTCATCAGGAAGATCTTGGTTCAACGTTCATCTTGCTGCATTCCAACGATTGACGAAAACAGCACACATGGCTTACCACAGGACGATCATCGCTCATATTGCAAATGTTGAATGCTGACTCGACGTTGGAAAGGGAGCAAAAGCAAAGAAAGGCTGGCAGTAGCTTGCAGGTCCCCCGCAAGCCATCGATGTCATCCGCCGGCAGATTGCCTGAAACTGAGGGCTGGTGATTGGGCGATCAGGAGTACATAAGCATGTGCTCTCTGGCTTGGCGCGCCCTGAGCGTTTTTTGGCGCGGCAACCCGCCGTGAATGAGCGTGATGCATAAAATCTCTGCGCAGAAGCCTGTGCACAGAACAAAAGGTGGGGGTTCACGATGAGCTCGAGCTCGCCAACGACAAGCCGCCAGACCACTCTGGATGTCCTCTACAATATACTCGTGCCATGGCCAAGTGTTGTCTTGATGCTCTTGACATGTAAATCCCCCGCGATGTCGTGCGACTCTGCGCTTGGCGGTGGAACAGCGGAGTGTGTTGCGAGGACGTCGGCCTTGGTCTTGGCGCGTGCGAATTAGGAACAAGGAAAGGAGTGGCCGCGCTGGCAGAAGATGCCCCTGCAAAAGCCCGGAGAGCATCTTGAAAGTTGGGGGCACATGGGTTTGACAGCCAAGGCTGGACGGAGCCGCAGAAATGTTTGCACGAGGCGGCGGAGACGATGGCCGAGGTGAAGCTGCCGAGGTTTCACCCCCAAGGTGACGATTCGAAACGTGGTTCCTCGACATGTTTGCATTTGGGACTCCTGTTCGTGGCAGCCAAGAAAAGGCGTGAAAATCGCGCTCTTGACTTTCAATATGTGTAGTTGTCCCGGGTACGCCAGGTCCGCGCGCGAGAGGCTCAAGAGGATGGCGGTTATTGCCCCCTGCTGGGCGTGCGCCGTAACTGGCATCGTGGCGGGAGTCGAGCGCACTTTGAAATCGCGCAGTGGAGGGCAGCCAAGATGCGTCTTTTTAAGAGTTTTCTGGGCGGATATGTGAATGAGGCGGGGCGCTCTAGCCACAGCTCCAGCGGGCAATCCCGCAGCGTAGTACACTTGTACTATAGCAGGTCTCGGTGTTTCATTACGGCAGCGCAAGTCGCCCAGGCGACGACGACGGAGGCCTGCCAAGTGGAGCAAAGTGCCTTGAGCTTGCTGGAAATGGTGTGAATTGGCAGCAGGCGGCGGCGTCTGAGCTTTAGCTACCCTGGTCGCAGACCCTGCAAGATGCTGCACAGACGGATGGGGGGGCGCGCACACGACGGCGGTTTTGGAGGTGGACATGGCACAGCCAAGAGCTCCAAGAGTTGACAATCTGGGGATCTCGAGGGCGCAATTGCATCAATTGCAGTTTCGGCCTCTGCGCTCAGGCACCGGATCGAGGGATGGGCGCGCGCGACGTGGACGCAGAGTTTGCCGCGCTGGGATGGGGGATTGCAGCAGCTCTTGGCTAGAGCCGATCACAGCGCGGGATTCGGGGCAAAAGTGCTCGCTCACCTGGGCAGTGTGGGCACAGATAGGGCATGTCTCTTTGCAGCAGCACGCCCACCCTGTCGCTGCTACCCCTACCCCCTGCCCACGTAGTTGGCCGCGTTGTGACTGGCCCGAATCGGCCTACAGTTGCTGAGAGTGCATGCCGACGGTGCCCTTCTTAAACCACCTCGCGCCCCCGAAGACAACCTTCAGCAAGAGAGTTGCATCGTCTCCATCAATCTCCACTCCTCGCCCTCTCCATCTCCCCTCTCCACTCCAATTGTACGTCGCGGCTGGATCTGAGGCGTCTTGACAGCCACGTGCTTGTCCCCCCAGCTCAACTAGGTACGTACGCCCCCAATCCTGCTCAGTCCACCATCCATTGTCCGCTATTCGTTGTCCACTGTCCGCTGTCCACCATCCACAATCCACCATCCATCGTCACCGCTGGCTCTGGGTCGCGACGAGCTTGCTTGCGTTCCGCGGAAGCTCTGGCACCCTAGCGACGGGAGCGTTGCGCTTGGGCCCAGCCCAATAAAATTACCACAACAATTCACTCACCCTTTGGCAGAGTTTAATCCACCCACCCGCGATAAAAAGGCCACGCCCGCCCGCCTATCCGTCTGGCTTCTACACCGCGACCATCTTCAACCACATCGACAACCATCTCTAGCAATAGAACGGACACATCTGCAGTCGCAATGGCCGAAGTAAGCTGCCGTCCAAGCTCCATATTGCCGACGCAAGCTAACCCATGCAACAGAACACCGGCGCCGTGCCGCAAAACCACCTCGGCACCAACGTCCCCAGCGGCCACCTGGTGAGTGCTATCCGCGACAATATATGCGCCAACATGAATACTGACAGCGCAATGCAGGACGAGAAGAAGGAGTTTGGCAATGGCACAGAGCACCAGACACAACTGCCTGCCACCAAGATCGAGGAGGATGAGGACGAAGATGAGGACATCGATGCACTGATCGAGGACCTCGAATCCCAAGATGCCGCCATCGACGAGGAGGACGACGAGGTTGCGCAACCTGGAGGCGAGCGCGTCATCCCAGAGGAGCTTTTGCAAACCGACACTCGCCATGGTCTTACCTCCGCCGAGGTTCTTTCCCGCCGCAAGAAGTTCGGTCTCAACCAGATGAAGGGTACGTTTTGCCAGCATTGCGCATCTCCTAGAAGCTGTTACTGACCATCATGCAGAGGAGAAGGAGAACCTCATTCTCAAGTTCCTTGGATACTTCGTCGGACCTATTCAGTTCGTCATGGAGGCCGCTGCTGTCCTCGCCGCCGGTCTTCAGGATTGGGTCGATTTCGGTGTCATTTGCGCCCTGCTTTTGCTCAACGCCTGTGTCGGTTTCATTCAGGAATTCCAGGCCGGTAACATCGTCGACGAGCTCAAGAAGACCCTCGCTCTCAAGGCCACCGTTCTCCGTGACGGTGCTCTCACCGAAATCGAAGCCCCTGAAGTCGTTCCTGGTGATATTCTTCAGGTCGAAGAGGGTACTATCATCCCCGCCGATGGCCGCATTGTCACCGAAGACGCTTTCCTCCAGGTCGATCAGTCCGCCATCACTGGTGAATCTCTTGCTACCGACAAGCACAAGGGCGATGTTGTCTACGCTTCCTCCGCCGTCAAGCGTGGTGAGGCTTTCGTCGTTATCACTGCCACCGGTGACTCTACCTTCGTTGGTCGCGCTGCCTCCCTCGTCGCCTCTGCTTCCAGCGGAACCGGTCACTTCACTGAGGTCCTTAACGGCATCGGTACGGTTCTCCTGATCCTCGTCATCCTCACTCTCTTGGTCGTTTGGGTCAGCTCCTTCTATCGCTCCAACCACATCGTTACCATCTTGGAGTTCACCCTCGCCATTACTATCATTGGTGTCCCCGTCGGTCTCCCCGCTGTCGTTACCACCACCATGGCTGTCGGCGCCGCATACCTCGCTAAGAAGCAGGCTATTGTCCAGAAGCTCAGCGCCATCGAGTCCCTCGCTGGTGTCGAAATCCTCTGCTCCGACAAGACTGGTACGCTCACCAAAAACAAGCTCTCTCTCGCCGAGCCCTACACTGTCGCCGGTGTCGAGCCTGAAGATCTCATGTTGACCGCTTGCTTGGCTGCCTCCCGCAAGAAGAAGGGTATTGACGCCATCGACAAGGCTTTCCTCAAGGCCCTCAAGTTCTACCCCCGCGCCAAGTCTGTTCTCTCCAAGTACAAGGTCATCGACTTCCACCCCTTCGATCCCGTCTCCAAGAAGGTCCAGGCCCTCGTCGAGTCTCCCCAGGGAGAGCGCATCATCTGTGTCAAGGGCGCCCCGCTTTTCGTTCTCAAGACCGTCGAGGAGGACCACCCCATTCCCGAAGCTGTCGATGAGGCCTACAAGAACAAGGTCGCTGAGTTTGCCACCCGTGGTTTCCGTTCGCTCGGTGTCGCTCGCAAGCGTGGTGACAGCTCCTGGGAGATTCTCGGTATCATGCCCTGCTCTGACCCCCCTCGTCACGATACCGCCCGCACTATCAACGAAGCTAAGACTCTCGGTTTGTCCATCAAGATGTTGACTGGTGATGCCGTCGGTATTGCTCGTGAAACCTCTCGCCAGCTCGGTCTCGGTACCAACGTCTACAACGCTGAACGTCTCGGTCTCGGTGGTGGCGGTGAGATGCCCGGATCTGAGGTCTACGATTTCGTTGAGGCTGCCGATGGTTTCGCCGAGGTTTTCCCCCAGCACAAGTACAACGTCGTCGAGATTCTCCAACAGCGTGGCTACCTCGTTGCCATGACTGGTGACGGTGTCAACGATGCTCCCTCCCTCAAGAAGGCCGATACCGGTATTGCCGTCGAGGGTGCTTCCGATGCTGCCCGTTCCGCTGCCGACATTGTCTTCCTCGCCCCTGGTCTCGGTGCTATCATCGACGCTCTTAAGACCTCTCGCCAGATTTTCCACCGCATGTACGCTTATGTTGTGTATCGTATTGCGCTGTCCCTCCATCTTGAAATCTTCCTTGGTCTTTGGATCGCCATCCTTAACACCTCATTGAACCTCGAGTTGGTCGTCTTCATTGCCATTTTCGCTGATATTGCTACTTTGGCCATTGCTTACGACAACGCTCCCTTCAGCAAGTCCCCTGTCAAGTGGAACCTTCCCAAGCTGTGGGGTATGTCCGTCCTCCTCGGTTGCATTCTCGCTGTCGGTACCTGGATCACCCTTACCACTATGTTCCCTTACCAGAATCTGGCCAACGAGGCAGGCCAAGGTGTCAGCGGTGGTATCGTCCAGAACTTCGGTGTCCGCGATGAGGTCCTCTTCCTCCAGATCTCTCTGTCTGAGAATTGGCTCATTTTCATCACCCGTGCCAACGGTCCCTTCTGGTCATCCATCCCCTCATGGCAATTGTCCGGCGCCATTCTTGTCGTCGATATCATCGCCACCTTCTTCTGCTTGTTCGGTTGGTTCGTTGGTGGACAGACCAGCATTGTCGCTGTCGTCCGTATTTGGATCTTCTCCTTCGGTGTCTTCTGCGTCATGGGTGGTGTCTACTACCTTCTCCAGGACAGCGTCGGTTTCGATAACCTCATGCACGGAAAGTCGCCTAAGAAGGACCAGAAGCAGAGGTCACTTGAAGATTTCGGTAAGCATCCTCCCACCTCCCACTCTTTTTGAACATAAACTAACATACCTTGCAGTTGTTTCATTACAGCGTGTCTCCACACAGCACGAGAAGAGCGCATAGAGTCGCCAAGTAATCTAATGATATTTGAACGAAGCATGGGGAGGTAGGATATAGTGACTAAGGCACTCTTCCCTTAATAGAATTAAAAAATATTGTAAAACACCTCGGGTACTGAGCGGGGTCATGCTCCCTAGAGCCCGATTTGTCGTTAACCTCACTTAACACCACCTTTTCCTTTCAATGTCATTGCAGTAATACCTGCTGTGCGCTTTAGTGGAGGTAGAAAGCGACAGTCCGCGAGTCTTCATGTACAGAGATATCCATAGAGAATTGAAAGGAACTCATCATCATGTGTTGCCTACCATGTTTAGCGCTTGTGCGGGATACAAGCTTTTCGGCTGCATTTTTTTAATATTAGTGTCGTATCAATCGAGATTACCTTTCCCAGTCTAGCTTCTCCCAGCCCCTTAGACTGTCTCTTCATTGCCTCGTTCTTGAAAAGTCTCAGTCCTAGCTCTGACTCTTCAGCATCTTCCTAGAGCTATTTCACTTAGTGTCCATTCACAAGGCCATATCAATCCAAGAACGGACAACGGTGTTCATCCATGTAGTTGATCACAGTCTGGTTCTCGATATCGTTCCGGAAATGGGCATGGGTGTGCTTCGAATAGGTGCTAATGGGTTGGTAAGGGTTCCTAAACTGCTCGCGGCAACCCTGTTCTCCTTATACCCAGTTCCTATTCTGTCGGTGCCGTCAGAGGCGTTGCACTAGCTACGACTAGATTGGCTTCTCTCGACCAATGGAACGGCGGTTCGGTTTAGTAGCTGTGGTGTTCTGGACTGGGGTTGTGCTGGGCTTCTTGTTGGCTGTGGATTGGAAATGCTTGTGGTCTGTTCATTATACAGGTCTTGAAAACTCTGACAACGTGCTGTAGAGTTGTTGTTCGATGGCTTCAAGTGTTGTGGCTAACAGATAACATCATATGAAGCTTCGCACCACTGCCGGAGTATATGCCGTCTAGACAGGTCCGCAGTCTTAGCTAGAGACTATAGGACCAATTAGGCTATAGCATCTCCTCTATCCAGCAAAAACCTTATACAGCGCGCTTGGAAGATCTGACAACATGCTGCAGAGTTGTTGTCTGATGGCTTCAAATGCTGAGGTCAACGGATAACGTCATACGAAGCCGCGCAGCACCCCACCTTTGGCGTCAAGCTCCATCCTGCAACTGCCTTCGAGCTCTACATACCCACCTGCATAAAGCTTTAACGTCGCTGCTTCCCACATACAACTCCTAACCCCTCCACACCCATCCTCTACATGCTCAAGAACCTCACGCGAATCTCCACCCTACTCTCCTGTCCCAACCCTAGCTTCCACGTTCCTCAATTTGCATTCCCTCTCTCTTACCCCTCGTGTATCAGAACAATGGCGAACATCCACACCCCAATTCCTTCCCTGAAGCTGAACGATGGATCCAGCATGCCGATGCTGGCATATGGAACAGGCACTGCCTGGTATAAGACGGGCGAGGAGAGTACGATTGATCAGGGGGTTATTGATGGCGTGAAGATGGCTATTAAGTTGGGGTACACGCATTTGGATGGGGCGGAGAGTGAGTGGGTTTGTTTTTTGTGCGGATGAGCTGGAATTTGTTGAGAGTACTGCTTTCATCTCTATGGAAAGCTGAGGATCCTTTTACTGCAACACTGGTGCAATGAGTCAAGCCCAAAGATCGCTTACTGACTACTCATAGTGTACAAGACTGAGCCCGAGCTTGGTATTGCCATCAAAGAGGGCGGCGTGGCTCGCGACAAGCTGTACGTTGTCACCAAGGTGGCAAAGAATGTTGCCGATATCGAGAATGCACTCAAGAGCAGCTTGAAGAAGCTACAGCTAGACTACGTTGACTTGTACGGCTCAATCTTATCTGCAATTCAATCGTCTTGCTTATAAGACCCAGATACCTGATCCACGAGCCTTTCTTCGCCCAGTCCGACGCGGAGCTACAATCCGCCTGGGCCACCATGGAAGCCGTTCAGAAAGCCGGTCTGACGAAGTCCATCGGCGTCTCCAACTTCTTACCCAAGCATCTCGACGCCATTCTCAAGACTGCCAAGGTGGTCCCGGTTTGTAACCAGATCGAGTTCCATCCCTACCTTCAACGTACCGAGCTTCTGAACTACCACAAGCAGCATGGTATTGCAACTACCGCTTTTGGACCGCTTTCTGCAGCCACGAAGGCGAAACCTGGGCCAGCGGATGACTACCTAGCAGCGCTGGCAAAGAAGTATGCAGTTAGTGAAGGGGAGATTAGTCTGAGGTGGTGTATTGATCAGGACGTTGTTGCTATTACTACGAGTGTAAGTCTCCCAGCTCTTTTGTTGAATCCCTAGACCCGGGTCTGCTTTCAAACGCTTCTATCACATTGAGTACACTTGTGACCCTGCTGATACGCCTCCAGAGCAAGGAGCAGAGACTCTCGGACTACCTGCGCGCAGCGACGTTCAAGTTGACGCCCAAGGAGATCGAGGAACTTAACAAGTACGGCCAGCAGAAGCACTACCGAGGGTTCTGGGCAAAGAAGTTTGACGATAATGATAGGTCATAGGGGTAGGTTGAGAGGTGGGGTGTGTCCTCTGTGTAGGTGATTCGTGTAATGGTTATGGTTAATATTATTTCCAGAGAGTATCACTTTATACGTAGATGAAGAACTCTAATGCAGGATGATGTATACTTAAGACAAGCAAATCCGTAATAAGTACTAATCTATGAAGCCTTGTAATGCAGGTCAGTAACATGTTCGTGTAGTCCATATTGCCCAGAGAGAACCCTGTAAGACGTAGTGCACTAGATACAGTAGGGGCTAACAGGGTCTAATTGACTCTCCTGTCCTTTGGTTAGATTTATTTGGTATCCCATTAGGCTAGAATGGTTTTGAAGAGGCACCGGTCCACACGTGACTCATATAACGCACGGATCATCTTAGTTTCGCTCTTTCTCACACTAGAGCCACCTCCTCACTCACGACCTACGCACCTCACCACCGCGCGCCGCCACCGCGCAAATTTACGAAAGGTAGTTCACACATAGCACTGAATCTGTTCATCACCGGCGCGAGCTTTTGGTACGAGACAGTCTCTTCTCCGTCTAGTCCACCTAACCTCCAACCCGCCTCCGTCCGACCTCAGCCATCAAATACAACTGTTGACCGACGTCAAGATGCCCGGCGTCGTCTCGAAGGCTACAAAGAAGCAGGCAGCAAAGAACGCCTATCGCAGATCGAAGAAGAAGGCAAAACGCGATGTACGTCTTATCCTCGATCCTCCTGTGGTTGCTGGCGCAAGTTTTGCACGCGGGGCAGGGAGCGCTGTTTCTCACGCGAAAGCCATCAGCACCTCTGACCCTCTCCTCGCGAACTCGCCTGGGTTGAGCCCCTCGGCGAGTGAGGCGCATGCAAAACTTGCAACTGCAACCGTAGTGCTTTCTGTACGATTACTGACTGGGCTGCAGGACACTCCATCTGAAGCCGGCGACTCTTCGCGCCAAAGCGAATCTCCTGCTCCAGAAAGCGACACCGATACCGACGCCGATTCCCTAGTTGTGCGACCTACGAATCTAGTAAACTTTGACGATGTCGAGAACGAATACGATCTGGACAACCCCTTATTCGAGGAGTACAAGAACGTTTTCCAGAAGTTCAAGGAGCCCACTGCTGAAGAGATAGCCAAAGAGGCTGAGAAGCCTGAGCTATACTACTCCGATGATGATATACCCGATGACGAGGAGGAAGTGGAGAAGAAGGTCTCTAAAAAGGCATGGAAAGCGGCAAATAAGTTGTCGATAGCACAACTGAAGGCCGTCGTGAAGAAGCCAGAGCTAGTCGAATGGACTGACATATCATCGTCGGATCCTCGTCTACTAATCGCAATCAAGGGTCAAAAGAATGTCGTCCCTGTTCCTACTCACTGGTCCCTCAAGCGCGAGTATCTATCCTCAAAGCGAGGTATTGAGAAACCACCATTCGCATTGCCAAAATTCATTCAAGAGACCGGTATTTCGGAGATGAGAGATGCAGTCCTCGAGAAACAGGCTGAGATGACGCTGAAACAAAAGCAGAGGGAGCGCGTACAGGGAAAGCTCGGCAAGCTCGACATCGACTACTCCAAGCTCTATGACGCTTTCTTCCGCCGCCAGACCAAACCTGAGTTGACACGCTATGGTGAGGTCTACTACGAGGGCAAGGAGTACGAGACAGATCTAAAGCATCTCCGACCTGGTGAGCTGAGCGACGAGCTTAAAGATGCGCTTGGTATGTCACCTGGTCATCCACCCCCGTGGCTTATCAGTCAGCAGCGTTTTGGCCCTGCGCCATCCTATCCAAATCTCCGCATACCTGGTGTGAACGCGCCGATCCCTCCAGGCGCTCAGTGGGGCTATCTCCCAGGACAATGGGGAAAGCCTCCTCAGGATGACAATGGACGTGCTTTGTTTGGTGGTGATCTATATGGCACAGCTGTTCTAGAGCAGCAGCAACAGCCGACCCAGATGGGTGAGCCTGTGGAGCGAACTATTTGGGGAGGCCTACGCGCCGAAGGAGAGAGCGAAGCTGAAGAGAGTGACGACGAGGAAGAGGAGGATGATGAAGAGGAGGAAGAAGGTGACGATGACATGACTGGTACTGAGACTTCTATGACCCAGGCGTCTGTCATGCCATCTGAGGTCGGTGGCACGGAAAGCATTAGTGGGGATTTCACTTTGCGGAAGAATCGTAAAGGCATCGAGACCGAGGAGCCTGGTGCACCGCGTAGCGCTTACCAAGTTCTGCCCGAGAAGAACATTCAGGCAACCGGCTTCTTTGGTGGCGAGCATGCGTACGATCTTGATGCTGCTAAACGTGACACGTTCGGAGGAAACAAGAAGCGGAAGGTCGGTGACGTTGACGTCTCTGTTGATGTGGATGCCATTGGAGACAATGACAAGCTGGATAAAGAGGCGCTGAGGAAACAGTATGAGGCACAGCAGAAGGCGGAGAAGCAAGGGCAATGGCAGAGTATTGATCAAGATGACCTGAGCGAGATGATCGCTGCCGAGAGTCGCAAGAGGGTAAAGAGGGACGACGAAAAGCGCAGCAGGCGCTGAGTGATTAGTGCCTCCCGGTCGGCCTTTCGAGCACGGGAAAGAGAAGTAGGTGGTTCTGTAAAGATGATGGTTTTGTAAAGATATTGTGTGTGGAGATTCTATTCCAAGGAGGGGCGGGAACTTTCTAGGTGGGCTGGCGTAATGGGCAATAGGGCTTCAGTGGGTTCAGAACAGGCTGAGCGAGGGCGTTGTGAGCGCCCACAAACGAATTGCAATAATCAAGATCAAGAAACTTCCAATCATCGGGGCCAATAGTGGGTGGCACGGGAGTCAGTAGTGAATATGTCAAGATGCAGCCTAAAGGGGGCTGAGAGCCTCTGCAAAGAAAGATGACAAAAGATGGAGCTGCGGTTTCGATTTAAAAAGGCCTGTTTGCAGGCAACAAAGCTTCACTCGAGCTCTTCAGCCAATTGCGTCTCTCGTCCGTATCTGTCGCTAACACTTGCGCGTCGCGCACCGCATGCCGTCACCTATAACAGGAGGAGCAGTCAATTCTCGTCGAGCGCCAAAAGGATGGATCGAGCGCTTTGCTGCCTTCTCGTATCTGGCAAATGGACGTGTGTGCTGGGCAGTGCATTCTCCACAGAGTTTTGATTTGAAGGATGAGCGCGTATTGCCTGGGACATGAGGCATGGGGCTCGTAATCACGTGATCCAAAACACGCCAACTTGGATCTTAAACTTTTCGATGGCGTCCCGCGTCAGGCAAACTCATCCACCACCACACTCTAACCGCCACTTTTTCACTCCGCGTCCTACTTCGGCTCGCTTCTCACCCCGAATTACAGTCTTACAGTTATTTCAGCAGCTTCTTAAACGCAACGATACAGTCTTAGCCGTCGCAATCATGGATAGGGATCGAGAGCGCGACCGAGAACGAAGGTTTGTCTCACCTTTCCTCTGCAACGAAGCTAGTGTTATATGATGAGTTCGCGTTCCTGGCCAGCTTCAAAGGGTCGGGCAAGCTCTGCAGAGTGCTGCTGTATCCATTTGGGGGCCCCCCATGTCGTCCCTATCGAGATGGCCGAGTAGCGGATATTTGCTTCTTCTATGGTCGCTCAAGTGTGCTCATCGCTGACATGTATATAGAGACGATAGATACTCAAATACCTACCGCCCTGGCGAGCAGCGCCCCCGCTCCCCAGCTGGACCCCGTATCGACAGCTACCGTTCAGCACGCTCTCCGTCTCGACGCGCCCCACTTGCCGCCGATACCTACACTCCCGCAGGCAGGAACCCTCGTCCGCGCAGCCGTTCACCTGCCTTTCGCCGAAGGTCTCGCAGCCCGCCGAGGCGAGAAGATGATCGATACAGAGCGAGGCCGCGTTCTCCGCCACGCAGAGCGTTCTCTCCGAGACGAGACGAATATCGCGGCGGCAACGACCGCGCCAGGTCCCCTCCTCCTCGGCGGGATGGATATGATTCATACACCTCACGTCGCGAGAGATCTCCGCCACCGAGAGAGCGTCAGGTTTCACCTGCTAGGAGCCGTGGTGCCAGGTCGCCGCCTCCGCGCCCGGCCAGATATGAGGAACCACGCTCGCGCGCTCATAGCCCGCCCTTCCGCCGGTTCTCACCTGGTCCTCGAGATACTCGTGACAGCCGAGATTTCCGTCGTCGCTCACCTTCCCCTCCTCGACGTGATCGGGCGGAACCGTTTGTAGCAGATACTTGGAGGCGTAGATCACCCTCCCCAGCTAGGCCGACATATCCTTCCAATGATGCCTCTGGTCGGGAGTCAGCTGCAACTTCGCGCCGCTCCTCTCCTCCACCACCAGTACACCCTAGGACCACCGTCGTGGTTGATGATCGCCCTCCTGTGGTCAGGGAACCGGTCTCTGCGCCTAGGTCCCCAGTTCGCGAGCGAGAATTGGACAGAGAACGAGACTATCCTATGCGAGAACGAGAGCGATCGCCTCCACCTCCGCGACACCGTGATACACCTCCCACCGGACCTCGCGGCGACCGAGAGTTTGCTCCACCAACTGGACCTTCCGCGGCACCTACTGGCCCGTCGGCATCTTACCGCAATGGAGAGACCGGCTTTAATAGAGCCCCGCCTACTGGGCCCGCTGGTCGTGGATATCCCTCACCAGCGATTTCGCCGCCCACTGGTCCATCGAGTTCAGGACCACCTGCTCATCCTCGCGCGCACAACCCTGGTCTCGTTGCCCCAACATACCCGCGCGGAGGCGGTCGTGGTGGTTTCCGTCCATACGACTCTCCCCGTGACTTCTCCGGTCCGCCACCCCGTCGCGGTGCAGCCCATTTTGGAGGTAGGGGTGACTTCGGTGGGAGAGGCGACTTTGGTGGGAGAGGTGATTTTGGTGGAAGGGGCGATTTTGGCGGACGGGGTGACTATGGAGGCAGAGGTGACTTCGGTGGAAGGGGTAGAGGTGGTCACTTTGGCGATGCACCTTCTGGTCCCCGCGGCTCTATCAGCGGAGGACCAACCCCATTTGCACCCCCTTTCCGTGGATCCAGCAACAGCACGTCTTCCACCTATCCTCGTACGCAGCGATTCAACGACCATCTATCCGGACTTCCAAAGGAAATCCCTGGAGGCCAGAAGGCGCCGGAGCTGTACGACAAGAGCAAGATCCTCAAGTTAGAAGACGATGCAAGGCGGTTGCGTGAGATGATTGATGCGAAGGAGGCTGCCAAACGGCAACGTCTCCGCGAATGGGACGGCTTGGAAAAGGACGCCAACAATGCTGCACTGAGGTCAGAACTCGCGGAGCAGCATTTGAGGTCCTTGAACGGAGAGAACGAGGTCGGCGCACCAGCGTTCTAGGCGTGCGCTTGGTGAAGGGCTTCGTGCACGGGTACTGTCTTGGATTGTACTCACATGGGGACGAACATTCGATCTCCAGATGAGTTTAGCAAGCGGTGAGGTTAGACGGGTTCTATCACAGTTCGATCTAGTGATAGAGATGTATGATTATGGCATTGGACGGCGAAATTGCTCTACTTGGCGGCATTGGTAGCGATTGGAGTTCGGGTTCGGGGCCCTATTCTGTAGCATCACAATTGATTCTTTATCTCTCTACACAGATCAGACGTGAGTTCTACTAACCATGCGGTCCTAGGTGGATATGGAAGATTATACTCCCTCTTGCTGGCTCCCGGGAACATTTCAGGATACAATAGGACTTCATAGGGTTAATTCTAATCTCTTGTCCTCTGTTTAGAATTGGCAATCAAGTCAATATGTTCCCTCGAAGATGGTGACAAGGTGTACATGTCACGTCCGTTGCCGCAACCCAGCTCGTCTCGGCGGTGCCTCGCTCTCCTCAATCTCCGCAGCCTTCCTCTTACCAGTACTTTTCCTACTCTTCACCGCACCAGGCTTGACGCTCAGCCCCTCCTCCTCATCCAGCTCTTTCTTCACCGCACGCGAACCCGTAATCTTCCCCTCAGCCAGCAACCCCACAATCCCCTCAATCCTCTTCCCCCTCCCCTTCTCACTCGCAACCTGCAACCTCATCAAGATGCCATACCGCTCCGTCTTGCCGAGCCCCTCAAAGAACCGCTTCGCCTCCTCGCAGCCCTCAAGCGCATCTTCCAAATCGGTAGGCACTGCAATCGTCGCACTGCCCGCGTACGCCCTCGCCCACCGCCCATCCTTCTTCGCCGCGTCCACGGTGGCGAGTCCGGCAGGCTGCATCCGGCCCTCTTCAACCAGCCGCGCAACCGTCTCGACGTTCTTTTGAGACCACGTACTCTTTGCGCGGCGCGGCGTGTAGCGGACGGTCCAGTAGTTGGCGTCGAGGGCGTTGGCGCGGCCGTCGATCCAGCCGTAGCATAGGGCGCATTCGACGGCTTCCGGGGCCGTGATGCTGCGGATTCCGGATGTTTTCTTTGCGAATTTGAGGTACAGGCCTGGGAGTGTGGCGTGGTGGGTGGAGAGGAAGGTAGTGAATGAGGCTGGGGTGGGGAAGGTGTGGGTGGGGAGGGCGGGGAGGGGTTTGGGGGGCATCGTGAGGGGTGGGTATAGTGTTTGTGAGGCAGATGATGTGGAAGTGATAGATAGATGGATTGAAACGACAATGGAAGACAGAACGTGTTGGAAGACTTGTGGAGGTGGTCAGCTGGTGTTAGTACAAGATGCGGATGTGGTTGGTGTCCTGATGGGGAAGAGGTGCCCGACTTATTTCAATTCTTGCATATGAATGAATGAAGTGCTTTATGTTTGATCGAGAGCACGCGTTGTTGTAGTCGAGATGCGGAGGTTGGACGGATGAGTGAATGTGCCCGATTGGTGCGTACCTCACCCAAGTTCTGACTCGCCGCAAGCTGCAGCGGCCGCTAAATAATTTATCGACGTGAAGCGTGAACCTCCGACTCACCTTGACGAACCTCGATTGCCATCTTTTCGCAGTCAACCAACTTGGAGATGCCGCCCAAGAAGGTATGTCACGCCTCATGTCCTCGTTGCCATCACTCAGCTAAGTCATAATTAGGATCTCCCCAAGCCTAAACCTAAAGCTGCCCCGCGCGGGGTGAGAACGAAGGCTGCGCAAGCTCCCACAAACACCGAGCAACCCGAAGATGGAACACAAGAGCATGGTGCACACGCAGGTGACGTTGGCCAGGATGCTCAGGCCACGGCGTCGAGCTCTGCACATCCGCCATCCGAGTCAACGGCACGGCGGCGCAAACCGCCACCGGCCCACGGCAAAGACGAATTCTCCGCACTGCTGGAACCCTTCTACTATGGAAAAGCACTACATGATCCAATCAAGACGGCGGAGGACAAATGGAACTTACTGCCGGCATTTTTGAAGGTGAAGGGTCTAGTTAAGCAGCATATTGATTCTTACAACCATTTTGTGGATGTGGATCTTAGGCAGATTATCAAGTCGAACAGATTTGTCAGGAGTGACTTCGACCCCAAGTTCCTGCTCGAGTATACCGATATCCGAGTTCTGTCTCCCAACCGGCAGGATGAAGACGACCTTGACCACCACAAGAGTAACATCACGCCGAACGAATGTCGACTGAGAGATATGACATATGCGGCGCCTATTGTCGTCGATATCGTATATACGAGAGGAAACACGAAAGTCAAGAGAACGGGTATTAGGATTGGCAGACTTCCCATCATGCTGAGGAGTAACAAGTGCGTGCTGGCTGGGAAGAACGACAGGGAAATGGCCGTGATGGAGGAGTGCCCGCTGGATCCAGGAGGCTACTTCATCACCCGAGGACAGGAGAAGGTTATTTTGGTCCAGGAGCAGTTGAACAAGAATCGTGTTATTGTTGAGAGCGCGAAGGGAATCATGCAGGCCAGCGTCACCAGTTCAACCCACGAAAGGCGGACCAAGACCTACGTTATCCAGAAGAAAGGCCTGATGTTTCTGAGGCACAACACCCTCTCCGAGGAGGTACCGATCGCGTTTGTCTTGAAGGCTCTGGGTGTCCACTCTGACAAGGAGATTCTGCTCATGGTGGCAGGAGAGGATAGTGCGTATCAAGACAACTTTGCGATCAACTTTGAGGCTTGCGGAAGAGAAGGAATACATACTCAAGAGAAGGCACTGGAGTACATTGGACACCGGGTGCGACTAACAAAGAAACCTCTCGGAACCTCCCGCATGCGAAACTACCATCTTGAGGCTATCGAGTGCCTCTCCAATGTTGTCCTCCCGCACGTTCCCGTAGTTGGGACCAACTTCCGCCCGAAAGCACTCTACGTTGCGATGATGGCACGACGAGTGCTGATGTCAATGCAAGATCCAAAGCTCGTGGACGACAGAGATTACGTAGGCAACAAGCGTCTCGAATTGGCAGGTCAGATGTTGTCCCTTCTATTCGAGGATCACTTCAAGAGATTCAACCATGACTTCAAACTCAGCATCGACAAAGTTCTTAAGAAACAAAACCGGGCACAGGAGTTTGACGCGTTCTCTCATTTCAGCGTTCACAAGAACCACATCACATTGGGCGTTGAGCGCGCTATCGCAACCGGAAACTGGAGTTTGAAGCGTTTCAAGATGGACCGGGCTGGAGTCACCCACGTGTTGAGCAGACTCAGTTACATCGCCGCCATCGGTATGATGACCAGAATTAGCAGTCAGTTCGAAAAGACAAGAAAGGTCTCGGGTCCTCGTGCTCTCCAGCCTTCTCAATTCGGTATGCTTTGCACGTCTGATACGCCGGAAGGAGAAGCATGTGGTCTGGTTAAGAATTTGGCCCTTATGACGCACATCACCACACACGACGACGAAGAACCGGTGCGGAAGATCGTTTTTCTTCTTGGAGCAGAAGACATATGTCTTCATACGGGCGAGGAGATACACGCGGAAGGTGTTTACTCCGTCTGCCTTAATGGAACACCACTTGCCTTGACCGATGTTCCAAAGCGATTTCTCAACAACTTTCGGAAGCTTAGGCGAATGGGAAGAATTTCCGAGTTCACAAGCATTCACATCAATCACGACTACAAAGAAGTACACATCGCTACTGATGAAGGTCGTATCTGCAGACCTATGATTGTTGTCGAGAACATGCGCTCCAAAGTCACCTCGCGGTACCTCAAAGCGCTGCGAAAGGGCACCATGGACTTCGAGGACTTCTTGCATCGGGGATTAGTCGAATATCTGGATGTCAACGAGGAGAACGACACTAATATCGCTCTCAGAGAAGATGGGATCAATCAGCACACTACGCATCTTGAGATTGAGCCTTTCACAATCCTAGGCGCTGTGGCTGGCTTGATTCCTTATCCCCATCACAACCAGTCTCCTCGTAACACATACCAATGTGCTATGGGTAAGCAAGCCATTGGTGCCATTGCATACAACCAGCTCTCTCGTATAGATACTCTATTGTATCTTATGGTTTACCCACAAAAGCCTATGGTAAAAACTCGAACCATCGAACTCATTAAGTATGACAAGCTTCCTGCTGGCCAGAATGCCACTGTGGCCGTCATGTCTTACTCAGGGTACGATATTGAGGATGCTCTAGTTTTGAACAAAGCCTCCTGTGAGCGTGGATTTGGGCGTTGCCAGGTCTTCAAGAAGACCTCTACTCCACTGAAATCGTACGCCAACGGAACATCCGACCGTATCAACGCCGGAGCACTTGTGAAAACAGATCCAAGGATGCACGCGATTGGTGACGACGGCCTTGCACAGGTGGGGGCAAAACTCCAGAATGGTGATGCATTCATGCTCAAGGCAACACCCCTTGATACAAGCACCAGCGCAGGAGGAAACACTTACAAGAATACGCCCATAAACCACAAAATGCCAGAACATTCGTATGTAGACAAGGTCTGCATTACAGAGACCGAAGCCGGAGTTACAGTCATCAAGACTCTGCTTAGACAGACACGTACGCCTGAACTCGGGGACAAGTTCTCGTCGAGACATGGACAGAAAGGTGTCTGCGGTCTCATCTCCCCACAAGAAGATATGCCCTTCAACGACCAAGGCATCTGCCCTGATATTATCATGAATCCCCATGGTTTCCCCTCCCGTATGACAGTCGGCAAGATGATGGAACTTCTCTCCGGAAAAGCCGGTGTGCTCAACGGCACCCTGGAGTACGGTACCGCATTCGGAGGCAGCAAAGTCGATGACATGTCCGATCTACTTCTCAAGCACGGCTTCAGCTACTCTGGAAAAGACTATCTCACCTCTGGAATTACAGGAGAGGCACTGCAGTTCTACGTCTTCTTTGGGCCTATCTACTACCAAAAACTAAAACACATGGTTCAAGACAAAATGCACTCTCGCGCCCGCGGCCCTCGCGCCATCCTAACCCGCCAACCCACCGAAGGACGAGCGCGAGATGGCGGTCTACGTTTAGGAGAAATGGAGCGCGATTGCCTGATTGCGTATGGAGCCTCCCAGTTACTCTTGGAACGCCTCATGATCTCATCTGACGCGCATAAGGTGGATGTGTGCGAAAAGTGTGGACAGATGGGGTCAATGGGATACTGCAAGATGTGTGAGAGCGAGGCGAACATTCGACATTTGACGATGCCGTATGCGGCCAAGCTGCTGATTCAGGAACTTGGGAGTATGAATGTCAAGGTTGTTATTGGGCTGGAGGATGAGTTTCCACGGGCTGAGGCGGAGGCGAGGCGGAGATGATCGAGGAGCGGTTGCAAAGGGGTGATGTAAAAGGTAAAAGGAAAAAATGTGCATTTTCTGGGAGTTCGAACAGCATAGCGTGGCGACATCAAGAGATATCATACTGTATGAGCATTTACGGTGCTGGTGGTCTTGTAGCATTTTCTTTCTATATAAGTCTGTAGATCAATCGTGCTCTCTTTTTCTTGCTCGTGGGCCGCCAGTGAATTTTACCTGTCATATGCTCTCGTCATTGAAATCTCCATGTACATCCACGTTGGAATCATAAATTCTTCGGCACTCATCCCATGCCGAAAGTCAGCGCCCGCAATGCCACGTAGGTTTCTTTTCCTCCCCTTATTGCGATCGACAGGTCAACGCAGACAACGCAAACTCACTTCCCTGCCAAGGCCGTCCTACCCATCCTTCCACGACACGAAAGCCTCTCCACGCTAAGCAATGATAGCCATCCCGCCAAGAGAGTGATAGTCCCACCGCCCAGCGCTCGAGCTCTTCGCGCCAACGCACAGACAGTTAGCAAGCCAAGGGGTATTTCCACCTCGCCCGCTCGTGCACAATCGTCTGTCCATCTGCCAAGAGAGCGACATATTCGAAGCGCACAATATCCTTGTTCCTTATTTTTGCGTCCCACTCGCCTCCGCTACACCATTCCTTCTCCCGAGTTCGCAAATGTGGACTCTGTTCGCCTAGCTGACTCGACGATTTCTGCCTTTTGCACACGCGGGAAATCGTGGTTTCTGCAGCGCTGGTGCACATAGCTCTGATCGGACATAAGCCATCAAGAGAGTGGGTTGTCCTCGCACATGCTGCCCTGTCTCGCGTCGCTGGACCTCTACCGCGAATGTCAACGCTTCGACGATGGATAGGGGCGACACGTAGCTGTGCTCGGTAATCGCTGGATGGAATGGGTGTGTTTGTGCACAAGTATAAATGCGAGATTGAAGGTCGGGAGAGCATTTGTGACGGCTGGTCCTTGGAGTATGGTCTGATATTGAAGTGGGGATGGGATAAAAGAAGTGTTGGGACTTTGGAATCGGAGAGTAGCATGCAGCGTCTTTTACAATGCTCATGCAATAATTCATACGTGGCATATATTGGGGGGCTATAGACATCAATTCATGTTTAAAAAAATATGAGTCGAATTGGTAGGAATGGGCATGCATATTCAAGGTGAAAGAGCTAGGATGAGACACCAATCAGTTATGCTGTTGTACAGTCGGGTCAATGTTGACAGGCGTACACAATTCGACTGCGATTTATCGTGCTTGTGGTTTGGAACTATGGTTTGGGTACGGTACTTGAGATGAGTGATTTAACTTTGGTCATGGGTGAACAACAGTACAGATCAACTTGAATGAGTATGCTAAGATTTTCTACATGTGGTACAGTGCGGCGCTCCGCCTTTTTTTTATTTTTATTCTTTTGGACAAAGAATCATAGTTTTGATGTGGCGATCTTGTCATTTCCATTCGGAAGTTTGGAAGTGTTTTAATAGCACTTATCTAGAGAAAAGCGTTTGAGGATTAGTGCCGTTTCTCATTCACTGCTCATGACTTTCAAGACTACTTGGTCTACAGTCACTTCTATGCTAATATAGATATGCTAATATTGCAAGACAGTGGTTCTCCATCATGAAAGGTTGGCGCCTTCAATCACCCGCCCGCATCTCACGAAACGGTGTAGTGCGTCAGCTTGTGGTGTTACCCTAGCGTTCCCAAGCTAGGTTTCAACATCCTCTCATTTGTCTCGCGACTTATCTCGCACGTTGTCTGTGTCACGCGACTTCCATAGCTGCGTCCTAGTCCCCTCGCTGAGCTCAGGCAAGTATTCCGAGAATAGCTCCCTGTGCGAAAATAGAAAAGCGATCATGTCCGCTGGCGAAAGATAGCTCATAATTTCCTCTGTCAGCTCTGTAGGTAGTGTCCAGCGTGCGGTTATTCGCCTCTCCAATGTTGACGGTCGGAGGGTGATTCGATGGTAGATGTCCGCGGAGAGCGGAGGCACTAGGCGGTGTTGGCGAAGTAAGGGGTATATGGCCAGTGCGAACGTGACATAGTCATTAATTTTGAGATATTCAATTATTTCCAGAAGTAGTTCAGCTGGCAGGTTGTCTAAGTTCTTATATGGTGGGGGTGGAGGAGGAGGAGCCCCTGCTGCTTCGGACATGGTGATTCTTCAATCGGCGTGAGGCTTGTGGATTGGATCGACGTCGACTGAGAGTAGCCAACGGTATATGTACCCTGAGATGAACCAAGCTCCAATGGCGACAAAGGTAATGTATCCGACTGTTGGGGCCAAGGAACGAGGAATAATGTTCAAGATACAAGGGTCCAAAACTACGCTAGTTAGTGAAGTGCACGCGTGATAGTGCAGATATGACATACTAATGTCGACATGCACGGCTGGGGGATGTTCCATTAATGTCTGGTTCAAAGAGTAATATGAGGCCGCAGCTTGGACCCGTAAAAACAGCGTGGATTGAGTCGCAAGCGGCAGATGTTCGCTCAAGTAGTCGGCTTCTGCGACCTGAGGCTCTTGACGCTTCTCGCTGTACCTGGCGAGAGATGCTATGAGATCTGAAGTGTCGAAGATGTGGGAGATCTCATACGTGTCGAGCCAGAAGTCAGTGGGTTGCTTGGGCGCAGGTTAGTCTAAGTTATTGTAGCACGCAAACAAAGACGCGGCAGGAACGACGGCAAGACTAAGCGAGAGGAAGACAGAAAAGATTCACACTCACAGTGGCAGGCCAGCAGATGCGTACTTCGTACCTGCGCCCGTCTTCCAAGCCTCGCAGCAGATACCACGACTCCAGGCCGTGGGGTGCAGACACGGTGGGGAATTGGACCGGAAGCTGTGTAGCTACAATTGAGCTGCTATGGACAGGCAAGAGGCTGTCTAGATGGAGGGCATCCAGACTGGGAGGAGCATTGGGTACGGTGGAGAGGATGACAGGGCTGGGGCCAAGGAAGATGGCCTTCTCGACGTTGGCGTTCACGTTCACCGTCCAGACGAAGACGTATGTGACGATGCAGAGCAGGCTGGAAACACGCATCTTTGGCGGGGTCGGCAGGTGGTAGGCAGGCAGCTGGGCCAGATGCAGTTCATTGTGCTCCAGGGGCGGCGGGGAGTGCCATTGGGTTGTTCGCCGGTGAACTGGGCTCCTGTTCGGGTTGCTGTGGTGGATACGAGAGTTATGATATGGATATCTCGTCTGGAGTCGTGCGCGCGGGCTCCAGGCGGCAGCTTCTCGTTGTTCCGGCGGCCCAAGCGCGACACTAAAAAGTTTCGCCGAGTCGCCGTCAACTACTGTGGAACCAACATAAACAGAAACATACCTCCACCACCTCAACTCCCCGCTTGCTCCGCTGTCAACCACACACCCGCGTCGACTCCCAGCACCCGCAACAAGCACCCATCCACATACCCAATTCCTACCTCCACACACCGCAGCCATGAGAGAAGTTATTAGTTTGAACGGTACGTCTCTCCCCCACACGCGCACGTACGCGCCCTGACCGCCTCCAAACCGCCATCCCTGAGATGTCTGCCATTTACTGACTTTGCACGCGTACAGTCGGCCAAGCTGGTTGCCAGATTGCCAACTCCTGCTGGGAGGTTAGTTTTGCCCCGAGAACACGCCCTCATCGCATCCGTCGTCGCTGCCCTGTCAAATGAGGGGGCTTTTGCGGATGCCTTGGCTATCATTGAGAGAAAATTGCTAATGTGACAACGCATACAGCTTTACTGCCTCGAGCACGGCATCCAGGTATGTTTGCCACCACAATTCCATCTCTCACACTCTGGAAGCTAACACTTGCCCCTTAGCCCGATGGTTATCTCACCGAGGAGCGCAAGGCCGCGCAGGACGACCATGGCTTCAGCACTTTCTTCTCCGAGACTGGTAAGCTCTACAGCTGTGACAAGCTGCAACACGCACTAACGGCACTTTCACAGGCCAGGGCAAGTACGTTCCCCGTACCATCTACGCTGATCTCGAGCCCAACGTCGTCGATGAGGTCCGCACTGGAACTTATCGTTCCCTCTTCCACCCCGAGTACATGATCACTGGAAAGGAGGATGCCTCAAACAACTATGCTCGTGGTCACTACACTGTTGGAAAGGAGCTCATCGACCAGGTCTTGGACAAGATCCGTCGTGTGGCCGACAACTGCACTGGACTCCAGGGTTTCCTCGTTTTCCACTCCTTCGGAGGTGGAACCGGTTCTGGATTTGGTGCTCTGTTGATGGAGCGTCTGTCTGTTGATTATGGCAAGAAGTGCAAGCTCGAGTTCTGTGTCTACCCAGCTCCCCAGAACGCCACCGCCGTTGTTGAGCCCTACAACTCGATTCTTACCACACACACCACTCTCGAGCACTCTGACTGCTCCTTCATGGTCGACAACGAGGCTATCTACGACATCTGCCGACGGAACTTGGGCATTGAACGCCCCAACTACGAGAACTTGAATCGCCTGATTTCGCAAGGTATGTCACAGTCTATGCACGTGATATTGAATTCTCTAATAGCCAATAGTTGTTTCCTCCATCACCGCGTCGCTGCGTTTCGACGGATCCCTGAACGTCGATCTCAACGAGTTCCAGACCAACTTGGTCCCCTACCCCCGTATCCATTTCCCTCTCGTCGCCTACGCCCCGGTCGTTTCCGCCGCCAAGGCCGCTCACGAGGCCAACTCGGTCATGGAGATCACAAACGCTTGCTTCGAGCCCAACAACCAGATGGTCAAGTGCGACCCTCGCAACGGAAAGTATATGGCTACCTGCCTGCTGTACCGTGGAGACGTTGTGCCCAAGGACACCCACGTTGCCATTGCCCATCTCAAGACGAAGCGTACGATCCAGTTCGTCGACTGGTGCCCTACCGGTTTCAAGATCGGTATCTGCTACCAGCCCCCGCAGGTCGTCCCCAACGGCGATCTCGCCAAGGTCAACCGCGCCGTGTGCATGTTGTCCAACACCACCGCCATCGCCGAGGCCTGGTCCGCTCTGTCCCACAAGTTCGATCTCATGTACTCCAAGCGTGCGTTCGTCCACTGGTACGTCGGTGAGGGTATGGAAGAGGGTGAGTTCTCCGAGGCTCGTGAGGATCTCGCTGCTCTTGAGCGCGATTACGAAGAGGTTGCTGCCGACTCACTCGAGGGTGAGGATGGTGTTGAGGCCGAGTACTAGATATGTCTAGTCGTGTGGAGGTGTACTTGGGGCGTGCACGGCGAAAAGCAGTTCTGTACCGTTGACTGGCATGTTCTTGCTAGTCTGAGGGGCTTGCCTCGTTTGGACTGACTGGGACATGTACTTTTGGCGATAGAAGGAGTTTGTGAGGCTGCTAGCGAACATCATAGTCTCCTGGAAGAGATTTTGGGTGGATTGTCTTTTCCTTTCACTAGTAATGCGGGACTACTCAAGTAAATTGATTGTTGGCTCTGATATATTGATTTAAATGCGTATACGCATCCTTTGTTGTGATGTGTTGCCATGCTCGTATACACATGCTAACGTTACGTTCGTCTCATCTGCTGTACAGCTATTTCGAACCTTTTACTCATCTAGATTTGTTTGTGGAAAACTCCTCAACACGCATTGGCAGTTTGGAGTTGACATGTAGAATTAGACTGAAAATTTCAATCAAAGCATGTGTAAAAACGACCAACCCTTGTAGCCAGCTTATCACAACTCAACCATAAATACGAACTTCGCTCGCAACAATTTGCTGAACAACATCGAATCATTGAATTACCCAGCCATCGCTCATGCTATAACCATCCATCGTTACTTCCAACATCCCAAACGCCCCAAGTCCCTCGTAACCCTACATATATTACAATCACACCTCCTCCTCCTCATCCAACCCGACCAACCGCCTCTCCTCCAGCTCCCTAATCTTCGCCCCCAAAACCTCCCTCCCATACCTCTGCGCCACCTTCCCGGCCAAGTCCAACATCTTCCCGTTCGCATCCCGCATCATCGTCACAATCTCCAGCGCCTTCATGCCTCGATCCTCGCCCGCCAAGCACTCCTGTGCAAGCAGCTGGAGGAGCGTCTTATCGATTTCGACCTCGAGGGTTGTGAGTGCCTGGCGTTGGTGCGAAGTTGGACGTGTGTGCGCGAGCGTGGAGGAGAGCTGGGTGTGCAGGGTCGAGGTGAGGATGAGGGCGGATTCGAGCGTTTGCTGTTGGGAGTCTGCTGATTTCTTCTTCGCGCCGGCGGCGGTTTCTTCGTCGTCGTCGTCGTCGCTCATTTCGACGTCTTCTTCGGCGTCGCGCTTTTTCTTGTCCGAGACCGACGACAGCGGGATCTGGAAGCCGAACTCGGAGAGCACGGGTTGTGGCCAGTAGGGGTGCTTGTCTGCGCCTTTGAGGATGTAGCAGTGGAACTTTGGTTGTCCGGATGTGTGGTTGGCGACGGCGACGGGCCAGTACGATTCGGTTTTGTTGCCCGAGGCGAGGCGCGAGAGGAGGTTTGTGTCGAGCATGGGGACCCAGCGTGCTTGGCCGTTTGTGCGCCAATGCATGAGCGTTAACAGGACGCCTGTGGAGTCGTAGATATAGGGGTCGCCCTCTTCTGAAAAGAAGACTGAGACGAGAGTCGAGCCTGGAGCGAGAGCGACGATGTCTTCAGATTGGTAAATCTCGTCGCGTTTCACATTTTCGATGGTGTAGAGGAGTTGGCACATTCCGTCTCCACCGATAGGGCCGTTGCCGATGGTGAGGACGTAGTCGCGCCATGCAGCACATGTCACGGCTGGTGAAGCCTTTTGCCTGTATACGCGGACGGGAAGGCCAAAGAGTGTGTAGATGCGAACGTAGTTCATAGAGGTGGTAACTACGATGTATGACTCTGAGAGCGCGATCGCGGTCACGGTTTCACCGGTCGGGAGGTTAGTTCTCCAATCTGTACGTGTGGTCCAAGTCTCGTGAGGGCGGTAGTATATCATAGCTGGGTTTCCGGGAGAGGGTTGGCATGAGAAGAGCGTGCCGTTTTCGTTTAGACAAGCTTTATCGTACTTGTACGGGTCTGTAAAGTGGAAACGACGGTAGTTTTCAGTATCGTGGAATTCAACAGTGATAGTGTGATGGGTGCTTTCTTGACTTTGAGTCCAAACCCAGCCTGTGAGATTCACGCAGAGATATCTTCTGTTGCCACGCCAGGGGGTACTGCCTGGTTGGAAGCCTTCATGTGTCTGGGGCTGGAAAGAAGCCCCATAAGCACGGCGTTTATCTTTCGGGTTCTGTAGTGTGGGGAGATGGTCATTTGTGCGTTTGCCGTAGCCGTTAAGGGCGGGTGCGTAACCGGCATTGTCGTCGTCCACTATGAAATCATCTAGATCGCCCGCGTCGTCATCCATGACTTCGGAACCAAGGAGATCGGCTAAGGAGTCGGGAGTACCAGCTCTTGCTCGACGCTCTGGAAGAACATGTTTTGTGCCATTTACAATTGGATTGGTAGCGTTTCCAGACCTGCCTTCTGCCGGGTCATGAAAAAATGGAGCAGGTTGTATGGCCTTGTGCAGCAAAGATGTATGCTCCGTTGGCACGATGTCCGTGTGCATATAAAGCTCACCATCATTATTTGTATATGAGAGGATGTTCTCCGTGGGATGCCATGTCATAGCCAGAATCGTAGCTTTCATATCATCATACTTCTTGAGAAGCTTTTGGGTTTTCGCGTCCCATAGACAGAGACTGAGGTCGCTCGAAGTTGTCGCTAACAGAGCGCCATTAGGTGACCATGCTGCCGCCGTGATGTCTTGTGAATGACCGGTTTTAAATGAGCGTTGGCGCTCCCAGTCGGTGAGGGACATGACCTGGATTTCTCGCCCTGCAGTGGGCGTCGCGAAAGCTCGCCCATCTGGGTGCCACAGTACTTTGGAGCTTGCTTCTGCAGTTGATTCCAGGCTCTTGATCATGCCGTTCACCTTTTTGATCATATCTGGCTCCCCGGCCCCTAAAGTGTACATGTATATGTTCCCGTCTGTGCAAGACAGGGCAAGGCGTTTCCCGGTGCTGTCGAACGAGACATGCTTGACAGCTCGTGTCTGTTCATTTAGGATTTGAATCTTGGTCATGTCTTTAGTGTTTACAACCTTGACAGCGATTTCACTATTTCCGATCAGCATGCCTCAAGTTGACTTGATGTAGGCTACGTACTCGCTCGCAACAGCGATCCAGTTCCCATCTGGACTCAATGCAACGTCCCGAACTGGTAGCGACGTCCTCACAAGTATATCCTCGAATTTGTTGTTCTCCAAAGAGTATTTGCTGACGGTTCCGTCTTCAGATCCTGCGATGAAGAAGCCATCCTGTATTCCAGATCAGTATCTCCTCTTTGCAATTGCACGGAATTCGACGTACGCCCGCGACAACGGCAGTGTTATTTTCCTGACAGTCGTCCACAGTTACAGGCTCATCGTCCGATCCGGTACTGAAAATGCGGCAGAAGTTGTCGACTCCGGCTGTGATCAGCTTCTTGCCGTTTGGTGTGTAGGTTAAGAAGGTCGCGCCAGGGGCATCTAAGTATATAATTAGCTTCCAATATGCTCTTTTGATTCCCGTGAGTACTTACGAGCCTGTCGGTAGCGGATTCGTTGTGGTAAAGCCATGATTGCGGAAGATGGTATCGATGTCTAAGTTTAACGCGTACTGGTCATGAGAGCGCGTCGCGTTGGAATAAAGTGGTGGTCAGTGCGTTTAGCCCCGCTTGAAGATATCAACTTCCAAAGGTTCCACTTTCTTACTCCACATACACCACTCCACAGAAAATATTGGAGAATGGGAGATGCACTGGGCATCTAGCTATGAAATTCCCGTCCCTTATAAGCCAAATGTTGATCATCAGAAGTATCCGAACAGCACACATTTTCCTTGAGCTTTGATATACTACAACCTTTATGACAGCATCACTCTCGAAAACAGTCGGCGGAGCAGTATGGAAGTATTAGAACCTTACTGGTTCTAATGAAAAGCACCTTGAACGACTGGGTGTCATAGTATGGACACCATCCTTAACATTTCCTTCATTCCTCCAGAATTGTCAGCAAATGAAACAGGAGGTTCTTGCAAAACTGCTTAGGACCCATATTGTGTTCAAAAAAACCTCCTCACCTGCAATCTACAATTCAGGACACGGCCACGGTTCGAAAAGAACTATTTAAACCCGCCACATCTTCTAGACGCTTCTAAGCAAAGTTCGACGAATGTCGTTTCGTATCATGGTGAAGGGCCAATATCCGCAAGACTTCGTCCTAAAAAAGGACCAGGAAGTTCAGCAGGAGTGACACTACTGGGAAGCCTTTCTCACATACGCCTGTCGAGTCTGTCATCAAGATCAGCCAAAGCTCGAGCGGCTGGCCATTCGCATTCTTAGATGAGACCCTAAAGAACAACAGGCCCGCTCTCCCATCTGGCTGAGAACACTAACAACTAAGGTTCGCATAGAATAGCTAAAATAATAATCGTTGTTACGAGTCCATCGAGCTTCCATGGACCATTGGTAGTCTTGCTTACTACGAGGAGTTCGTTTTTTATCGAGGAATACCCTCTGCCTTGACATCCCGCTAAAAGTATTCCCCAATAAAAACGAGCTCCTCGTACACCGGAGTATACATTTATCATGGGACTGCAAAGATACTGCAATCGTTGGCAACGCTAGCGAGAAATTAAGTCATCCTACCCAACATTTTTAATGTATCGCACTTCTATAGAGTAGAGCAACATGTCTGTCTGTTATTTCCTCGGCTGGCTCTTTAGAAAGCGCAAACCGATACTTCAGTCGTAAGGATATGAGCGAAGAAACCAGGGCCCATATGGGAAAGGCTATGAGAAGAACATGATGAAACTATGCTTCATTAATTCTACTACATTCGCACTCTCTGCCCCTGTTCCATCTCTAAACTTCAAAGGAATTTTGTTTTCCGAACATTCTGCTACAAGACCTCACGCTTTTAATACCCGTTGAGCGCGTTAACGATTGTAAGAGTGTAAGTAAGCTGGGGTTTGATACGTGAATTACTCATTGTCGACATGGTTAGTCGCCGTGCCAACGGCTACATTCGGTCTAGTTTTCTTTTGTGATTGGTTGGCGCGTCGAATTCAAAAGCCGCCGTTCACCTCCATCTTCTTCCACCCCACCGCGTCCTAAACAAACTTCTCACCAACACTCGAACGCACACGAAGCCACGCCAATCCAATCACCAAACCTTCGAAAACTATCGCTACCTACACATCACAGTAATGGCTGATCGTTCTACCGACCACTCTATGGAGGACGTCGAGCAACCTGCTGGTGCTGTCGACAAGGGCAAGGGCAAGGCTGCAGATGCCGTTGAAGAGTCCGGAGACGACTCGAGCGACGAGTCTGGTGTAGAGGATCAAGTAAGCATTCTCCCACCTTAAACGCGCTGGCGCAAATTGTTAACTTGAGACAATAGGGCCCTGGTACGCGGAAATCCACTTCACAAAGGCACCAGACAATTACTGACATACGAGGCAGTTGAGCCAGAGGACGAAGACAACGACAACATGGAGGAGATCGACACAAACAACATCATCGGCTCTCGCACGCGCGGCAAGAACATCGACTTCACCAAGGCAAACGCGGAATTGGGTGACGACGAGGACGAGGATGACGATGAGGATTTTGTCGAGGCGGGAGGCGACGATGCTATGGAAGAGTAAGGGAGCCTGTCTCTCTTCGTCTCTTGGTATGCCACCCCATCCTACCTTTCACCGCCTGCCCCTCAGTGTGCTGGGCTTTGTTAATTGTAATGCAGCGTTTCGTCTACGCGAACACGAATTTTCAATGTCTACGTCTCAGCGCTTCCTGATCATGGATCGGTATTCACAAAATTATTTGGCATGGTTGGCGGGCAGGCTCTTGGAGTCTAGGCGCACAGTTCTGGATGCTGAGATGGCGGGGTAAACATCTGTTGTGCACGGTTGGCAGGTACGAGTTATAGCTGTCTTACCACACATGCATACAGAATAAAAAATCGGAAAACATCATGAACAACTTAATTGGTATTCGCAAATGGTTTTCCTGATCGTGCTTGTTCTATCCGTCCTGGAAGTTCCCTGTAGTCCTTGTACAAAGAGCCTTCTACCTTCACCGCCACTCCGTACATCAAAGTGGCAAGCAATTGTCAATTCCACGTGCATGCCCTCATACAATCCATGCCCATCCATCGACTCCTCTGCACAAACGTTCATACCTGTCCAAAGCTTTAGACCTCTTCTTCTAGCCCGCAGGCGTGCATCTACATCTTCTATACTGGGGGGGTTTTTTTGAAGCCAAGTTGCAAACTTGAGCTGTTATTAGTCTGGGTTAGCAACACATGCTGTAGAAGGTTCTGTGAAGCTCACCTGCATGGACTTCGTACAACGTCTCCCTACAGTACTTTGACCTGGGTCACAAGCAGTTCGCATCATTCTAGAAAAGGCCTTGGAACATTTCTTGCTTTGTGTGATTCACCACCTGTTCTTAGCTCTGGGAAAGATTTGGTGGTACGCAATAGATGCGCAAGGGTAAGAAGATCAATTATGCCCTGTTGAGTCCTACAGTATTTAATAGAAGGGACGGTACGTTCAATGCTGAAACATTCCCTTAGAGCTGACAACAGGGAGCACTTCCATGCATCCCACGTCCCGCGTTGAAGAGTTCCGAGACCCTGGTATGCGTCAAAACAAGGGTCCCGCTAGTCTCGTGCTTACAGCGCTTAAGATGCATGGATCCAAAAGCGACGATGGTGGGGTGTCTGACCTCAACATCAAATCACCGATTCAATGCGTTTGACGGTATACCTTGAAGATAATATATAGTTTCCTTACAAAACACGCTAAGATAGCGGAATCGCAGCCCTGGAATACTTTCCGTCTATTCGGCCTGCAGATCTAGCCTCGGTGTCCCAATCCATGCTAGCTCAAGATCTCGCCGACAACAAACGGCATCAAAATGCAACCAAGAAGGCAAACCTTCATGTACGGTCCGTACTCCCGCTTCAAGCCTCCGGGTCCTTCACTTCCCATTAGTCAAGCCAGTGAAAGGCGCATGCAATTGCCAGAGCCGGAAGGAAAAAAGAAAAGGTACCTGCAGGCGGCTCGTCACGCGGACGAAGAATTTAGAAGACGCAGAGATGAGAGATGCCCGCTCCTTGAGAGTCTAACCCCCAAGGCAGATCCTCGCATATCCATGATTGATCACTTGATGTCAAAGAGTGCATGTCCAAGACCCGGGAACTTCCATGCCTCGAGGTGCGTGCCTCCCACTCTTGCCCCCCATACGGCGACCCAGAAACCATTAGGTACATTGCTCAGGGCTCTCGCCAGGCGTTGTAAGATGATGCCGGTTATCCTCTGCGCTTTGCCCATCAGTACGGAGTATCCTGGATTATCCGCTCCATAACGGATATCAAATCCAGGATTCTGCGACATCGGCGGCTCGTAACTGGAGGAGACGGCCGTGTTCTCGTGACTCATGAAAATACATCGATATATCCGGTGGAGCCTCTAGAGTTGACAACTAGCTGGTGGATTCCGATCTTGCCCGATATCCGGGGTTTGCTTTGTCGTCGTTGTCATCGTCTGCTGTTGCGGCACAATTGCCCGGCCGCCGTCGCCAATTGATCATCTGGCGGGAGGTGGGAGGCGTGGTGGTCATGACAGTGCTCTCCGCAGAGATGCACATCTATCTGCATATTTGGATGGACGGGGCTGGCGGTGATGTCGACTGCTATGCGCGAGCTTTACCGGTGCTCTCCGCGTTGGAGAGGCGGGGTCTTTTAACAAGATGTCTCGTCGTTGATTTCCGCCCTCGGGGCCCGATAAGAGCGTACCACAGCGCAGATGACGCTCCATAATTACGACAAAGAAGCATCGGCAGCGCGCCGCCACAGGGCCGAACCAATGCCCGGACACGGAATTGTAACTTCAACGACGTGGGCTGCAGCGGCAATCTGGCCGTGGAGCTTGGAAACGCACATGCATCTGCACCGCTATCCTTCGCAGGATGTGTCAAAGCGAGTTCGGAGCTCTGCGATTCGCCTGCGCGCCAAACCATACCCACCGCCCGCACGCCCTGGCCTATGCCAGGCTGCTTATGGTAATATGGAATGGCAGAAAAGGGCAGAAACCGTGGGGTAACAGGGCCATTTTTTTGCAACGCGCAACAGCGCTGCAGGGAAATCGTCAAAGTTACATGCATACGAGCGCCACCAAGTGGGAACTGCTCGTTCTCGCGGGCCTCAATGGCCTCTGGCAGCCGTCTGGAAGTCAATTGAAGTGCTGGTGGCCGGTGCGGCGACGCGGCGGTGAATCCGTTGTTGCTCTGCTTGGAGAGAGGCGAGCGGACAAAGCTTGACATGTGAGGTTCCGTTTTGAGATGACCTCAACGCACGCGTAGACAGAGAGCTCCAAGAACGCCTCCAAGACCGGGAAATTCAGTGCAAGCGAGCAGACGAGCGGAGTCGCTCCCAGAGACAGCACAGCAGGCCTCATGAAATGAGCCTAGATCGATAATTGCAGTGAAGGCAAAGTGCTAGCGCAAGTAAATTTGACCCCACCTACCGTCTCTTTCCCTTCATAAGGCTCCTGACCCATCCACTCTCCGCGTCCTCTTCCTCCACCACACCTCGCTCACACCCACTGGAAGTTGCTTGCAGGAACACACACGAGACCACCCCATACCCGTTCCACCAAGCTCCACAAGAGTAAGTTTCGCCTTGCTCCCCCCATCATCTCCGCTGCATCTGCAAGCCCCCCATCTATCACACAACGTGAGTCGAGCACCCTATCCATTCGCAAGGTTTGCCGAGCGTCATACATCCCCCCGAACACGACCCCGCGCCTCCTCATTCGCCTGGCTTCTTATCAACATATTCTGTGCACTGTGTGGCAGCTACCAGTCGCTGCTCTGCTAGAATAGCGTGCGTCATTGGTATCAATTGCCATATCGCTTTTGGTGAAGCCGGTGGCGGGGGTCGCCTGCAACTCTACTTCTCAAGAAGTCGTTGCCACACTGCAATACAATATTCAGCACGAGATCTCCACAATCGTTCTTTGCTTTTGAATTTTGTGCTTTTGTGGGCTCTTCATTGCGGCCTATACTTTCGACTTATCCCACACAAACTACGACAAACCCATATCGCAGATTGAAAGCTAACTGTAGAACCAGCCCACTTCCAGAACAAGTCCCTACCAGTTAGAGCCCGCGAGCAAACGAGTGCCCTGAACTGCAAACTCCCACCCTACAATCTCGACATCCTATATTATTGGAGATTCGGCCTATTGCCGATATAATGGGTCGGGTCTCGTTCGCCGAGGATACAAAATTACCCCGGGAAATCGATATTGGAGAGGAGCAAGCCTCCGTGTATAAATATCAGGATGGCCCTGAAAACAAGTCTTGGGCAGGTGCCCTCCCATTAAAGCAGGGTCTATATGACCCCGAGCTCGAGAAGGATGCCTGCGGAGTGGGTTTTGCAGCGTGAGTGTCCTGGTGCACGTGATCGAGGTTTAGGTTGGAAACTGACCGTTTATAGTCACATCAAAGGCAAGGCCAGCCACAAGATCATTTCTGATGGTGAGTTAGAAATATACCACTCGAAATTCTAGATAAATTTGCTAAAAAATATATAGCTCGATCACTTCTCTGCAACATGACGCATCGGGGTGCCGTTGGTTCGGACGCCCGAGATGGAGATGGAGCTGGTGTCATGACATCGATCCCCCACAGATTCTTCGTGAAGGAGTTCGGACGCGAGCAGGGCTACACGCTACCTGCCCTCGGCCAGTACGCCACCGGAAATCTGTTCTTCAAGCCGGATCCCCAGATCCTGGAGGAGACAAAGGCGATGTTCGAGGATGTTGCAGACCAACTGGACCTGAGAGTGCTCGGATGGCGGTTGGTTCCTAGAGACTCGACGCTTCTGGGGCCCGCAGCTTTGTCTCGAGAGCCCATCATTCTGCAGCCGTTCGTGGTATTGAAGACCGCATATGGAGAAGGAAAGCAGCCAAATGCCGACTTTGGTTCGGTATACGACGCAGGCTACTTCGAGAGACAGCTGTACGTGATGCGAAAGCGGTCAACTCACGTCATAGGACTTCACAACTGGTTCTACATTTGCTCACTGAGCAACAAGAATATTGTGTACAAGGGACAATTGGCACCAGTTCAAGTGTATGAGTACTACCACGATCTCGTCTCCGTCGACTACGAGGGCCATTTTGCCTTGGTGCACTCCCGGTTCTCGACGAACACCTTCCCTAGCTGGGATCGCGCTCAGCCCTTACGATGGGCAGCTCACAACGGAGAAATCAACACATTGCGAGGTAATAAGAATTGGATGCGTGCCCGAGAGGGCGTCATGAAGTCGGACCTCTTCGGTGAGGAACTCGACCTTCTGTACCCCATTGTGGAGGACGGTGGCTCCGACTCTGCAGCTTTCGATAACGTCCTGGAACTCCTCATGATCAACGGTGTTCTGTCTCTTCCGGAGGCAGTCATGCTCATGGTCCCTGAGGCGTGGCAAGGCAATCACTCTATGGATCCGGCTAAGCAGGCTTTCTACGAATGGGCTGCCTGTATGATGGAGCCTTGGGATGGACCTGCTCTCTTCACTTTCTCAGATGGACGATACTGCGGTGCCAACCTAGATCGTAACGGTCTCCGACCTTGCCGATACTACGTGACTGACGACGATCGCATCGTTTGTGCTTCTGAAGTCGGCACCATCTCTATCGAACCCGAGCGAGTTGTGCAGAAAGGTCGTTTACAACCTGGCCGTATGCTTCTCGTAGACACCGTTGCGGGACGTATTGTTGATGACGCAGAGCTCAAAAACACTGTTTCGTCGCGGCACGACTTCCGCTCATGGGTCGAGAAAAGCCTGCTCACTCTACCAAAGATTCTCGAACAGGTCAGCGCAAAAGGCGTTGACCTTTCACACACTCTTACCGAGACACGTCTCCAGGAGGATCCTCGCATGCGAGCCTTCGGATACTCTCTCGAGCAGATCACTTTGCTTTTGGGCCCTATGGCTGCTGATTCCAAGGAGGCTCTTGGGTCTATGGGCAACGACGCTCCTTTGGCATGCTTGGCAACCCAACCTCGCCTCCTATCTGAGTACTTCCGTCAGTTGTTCGCGCAGGTCACGAACCCTCCGATTGACCCTATCCGAGAGGCAATTGTTATGTCACTCGAGGCATACGTTGGTCCTCAGGGGAATCTCCTGGAAATGAACGAGTCCCAATGTCACCGACTACTTCTACCTTCGCCAGTCCTATCTCTCGAAGAGTTCAAGGCCCTGACAAACACTGATAAGTTACACGCCGCGTGGACTGTCAAGTACATCGATATCACGTTCCCGAAGAAGGAGGGCATCGAGGGTTATATTAATGCTCTTGACCGCATCTGCGATGCTGCCACAGAGGGTATCAACAGCGGTGACAACTTCCTCGTCCTGTCCGATCGTGCGACCTCTGCAGACCGAGTTCCAGTGTCTGCTCTGTTGGCTACTGGTATGGTTCATCATCATCTTGTCCGGAACAAGTGGAGGTCAAAGGTTGCCCTTGTCGTTGAGACTGGAGAGGCTCGTGAAGTTCATCACATGTGTGTGCTTGTTGGGTATGGAGCTGATGCGATCTGCCCTTACCTGGCAATCGAGTGTATTCTCAAGATGCACCGTGAGAAGCTGATTCGAAAGAAAATTGAACCAGCCCAACTCATTGATAACTACAAGCACTCTTGTGATGGTGGTATTCTAAAAGTCATGAGTAAGATGGGTATATCGACTATACAGTCGTACAAGGGAGCCCAGATCTTCGAGGCTCTTGGTATTGATGATACTGTCATCGATCGTTGCTTCACGGGCACTGCTTCTCGTATTAAGGGTATGACTTTCGAGCTCATTGCCCAAGATGCTTTTGCGTTCCACGAGAAGGGCTTCCCGAGCCGAAGCATTGTCGAAGTCCCTGGCCTCGCTGAGACCGGCGAGTACCACTGGCGTGATGGTGGTGAGCCCCACGTGAACGACCCCACGGCCATTGCCAACATCCAGGATGCGGTTCGCACGAAGAACGACAAATCGTATGAGGCTTATTCCCTGGGTGAATATGAGCGTATCAAGGACTGTACACTTCGAGGTCTCCTTGACTTCAACTTTGATGATCGTGCTCCCATCCCCATCGACCAGGTCGAGCCCTGGACAGACATTGTCCGCCGCTTCGTCACTGGCGCTATGTCTTACGGCTCCATATCCATGGAGTCTCACTCCACTCTTGCCGTTGCCATGAACCGATTGGGAGGCAAGTCCAATACTGGTGAAGGTGGTGAAGATCCAGAGCGAAGCTTGCGGTTGGAGAATGGTGATACTATGCGTTCTGCCATCAAACAGATTGCATCTGGTCGTTTCGGTGTAACCAGCAACTACCTGGCTGACGCCGACGAACTCCAAATCAAGATGGCGCAGGGAGCCAAACCTGGAGAAGGTGGTGAGCTGCCCGGACACAAAGTGTCTGGTTCTATTGCTAAGACTCGTCACTCGACTCCTGGTGTTGGTCTTATCAGCCCTCCACCCCATCACGACATTTACTCAATTGAAGATCTTAAGCAATTGATCTACGATCTGAAGTGCTCCAACCCCCGCGCCCGTATCTCTGTTAAGCTCGTCTCCGAGACTGGTGTTGGTATTGTCGCTTCTGGTGTCGCAAAGGCCAAGGCCGATCACATCCTGATCGCTGGCCACGATGGTGGAACTGGTGCCTCTCGATGGACTGGTATCAAGTATGCCGGTCTCCCCTGGGAACTTGGTCTTGCAGAAACGCATCAAACCTTGGTTCTCAATGATCTTCGTGGTCGTGTTGTTGTCCAGACCGATGGTCAACTCCGAACCGGACGCGACGTCGCTATCGCCTGTCTACTCGGCGCAGAAGAATGGGGTTTTGCTACAACGCCTCTTATCGCCATGGGCTGCATTATGATGCGCAAGTGCCACGTACTGACTCCCTTTTCTTATCACTCTTCACCTTCTAACCCTTTTGACCCCCTACTCAAACCAAGCCCCTTCCCTTACACAAATCTTACCGTCATACACTGATCACTTTGCTGACTACCCTATAGTTGAACACTTGCCCCGTAGGTATCGCTACTCAAGATCCTGAGCTCCGTAAGAAGTTTGTTGGCACACCCGAGCATGTCATCAACTTCTTTTACTATGTCGCCAACGAGCTCCGAGCCATCATGGCCAAGTTGGGTTTCCGAACTGTGAACGATATGGTCGGCCACTGCGAAGTACTCCGCATCCGAGATGACCTTCGCACTGCTAAGACGGAGAACATCGACCTTTCGCTTATCCTGACTCCTGCACACACTCTCCGACCTGGCGTTGCCACTTTCAACGTCCGAAAACAGGACCACAGGCTTCATGTCCGCCTCGATAACAAGCTCATTGCTGAGTCTGAGCTTGCCCTTGAGAAGGGCCTGCCGGCCCGCATCGAGTGCGACATTGTCAATACCGATCGTGCCCTTGGCGCCACACTATCTTATCAAATTAGCAGACGATACGGCGAAGCTGGATTGCCTCAGGATACCATCCACGTGAACATTCGTGGGTCCGCTGGCCAATCGTTCGGTGCCTTCCTTGCACCAGGCGTCACTCTTGAACTTGAGGGTGACTCCAACGATTACGTTGGTAAGGGTCTGTCTGGTGGACGCCTCATTATCTACCCGCCACGAACTGCTGTCTACCGCGCGGAGGAGAACATCCTCATCGGTAACACCTGTCTATACGGTGCCACACGTGGTACTTGCTACTTCCGTGGTGTGGCTGCTGAGCGATTCGCCGTCCGCAACTCCGGAGCTACCGCTGTTGTTGAAGGCTGCGGTGACCACGGTTGCGAGTACATGACTGGCGGACGTGTGCTCGTTCTCGGTTCCATCGGACGCAACTTCGCTGCTGGTATGTCTGGCGGTATTGCGTACGTGCTCGATATCCACCAGGATGTAGAGCAGAAGGTTAACCAGGAGATGGTTGAGCTCACTGGCATTGAGGACCCGCAGGAGATTGCCTTTGTGCGAGGACTTATTGAAGATCACCACCACTACACCGGCTCTGAGCTTGCCGCTCGTATTCTCCTCGATTTCACCCGCGCCCTTCCACGCTTCGTCAAGGTCATGCCTACTGACTACAAGCGTGTTTTGGAGGAGGAAGCCGCAAAGGAGGCCGAGAAGAGGAGGAAGGAGTACCCTCTGCCTATCCTTCCCGGCAACTCCGTGCGAACCGCCCACGAGGAGTCGCGTCAGCACGAGCACGAAGCTCAGGACAAGAAGAAGGCTGATTTGCTCGACATCGAAGAGAGTGTCACGGATGCCAAGGCCGAGAAGAAGAAGGCACTCGTGCTCGATAAGACCCGTGGCTTCATGAAGTATCAACGTCGTTCCGAAAAATACCGCAACCCCAAGACACGTACTCGCGACTGGCAGGAGCTTTCTCAGCGGTTGAACGAGGACGAGCTGAAATACCAAACTGCTCGCTGCATGGACTGTGGTGTTCCATTCTGTCAGTCCGACACTGGTTGCCCCATCAGCAACATCATTCCTAAGTGGAACGAGCTCGTCTTCCAGAACCAGTGGCAGGATGCACTCAACCGTTTGCTCATGACGAACAATTTCCCCGAGTTTACTGGTCGTGTCTGTCCTGCCCCTTGCGAGGGTGCCTGCGTTCTGGGTATTAACGAAGATCCCGTCGGCATCAAGTCTATCGAGTGCGCCATCATTGACCGTGGATTTGAGAGGGGCTGGATGGTTCCCACACCACCTCAGAACCGCAGCGGCAAGACCGTCGCCATCATTGGATCTGGCCCAGCTGGTCTTGCTACGGCTGACCAGCTCAACAAGGCTGGCCACAGCGTCACCGTCTATGAGCGCTCTGACCGTGTCGGAGGATTGCTCATGTACGGCATCCCCAACATGAAGCTTGACAAGAAGGTTGTGCAGCGCCGTGTCGACTTCATGGCTGCCGAGGGAGTCACATTCAAGACTAGTGTCGCTGTCGGCCAGGAAGGACAGCCCACATTGGAGTCTCTCCGTGCCGAGAACGATGCCGTTGTCCTTGCAACCGGAGCAACTGTTGCTCGCGACCTGCCCATCAAGAACCGCAACCTCGAGGGTATTCACTACGCTATGCAGTTCCTGCACAAGAACACCAAGTCGCTCCTCGACTCGAATCTGGCAGATGATGCCTACATCTCGGCCAAAGATAAGCACGTTGTTGTCATTGGTGGCGGTGACACTGGAAACGATTGCATTGGAACCTCTGTCCGTCACGGTGCGAAGTCTGTCACTAACTTCGAACTCCTCCCACAGCCGCCACCAGAGCGTGCTCGCGACAACCCTTGGCCCCAGTGGCCCCGTATCTACCGCGTGGATTATGGACACTCTGAGGTCAAGACTCACATGGGCAAAGATCCCCGTGAATTCTGCGTCATGTCCAAGGAATTCGTTGATGACGGAGCTGGCAACGTCAAGGGTATCAACACTGTCCGAGTTGAGTGGACCAGGTCTGCTTCCGGAGGCTGGGACATGAAACAAGTCGATGGCAGCGAGCAACACTTCCCTGCTGACCTCGTCCTCCTCTCTATGGGTTTCTTGGGCCCTGAGGAGCACGTTCTCAACAACATTGTTGAGCGTGACGCCCGCAAAAACGTCAAGACCACTCCCGGACACTACAACACCAACCTGCCTGGCGTTTTCGCTGCCGGAGATTGCCGCCGTGGACAATCTTTGATCGTCTGGTAAGTCTCGCTTATGTATTCTATGACCATTCTACGGCCACTAACATTGCACAGGGGCATCAACGAAGGACGCCAATGCGCTCGCGATGTCGACACCTTCCTCACCGGCTTTGGCAGCCAGCTTCCCGTCACTGGCGGTATCGTCAAGCGCCCTCCCTACGAGATTCTCAACCAGGGGAATGAAGCTCCCAAGGAGCTGATCACGGCTGCAGCATAGTTCTGCTTTTTTGTATATTCTTGACGAATTTGAAATGTGACGATCAATGATGGACGCATGGCACTATAGGCGGGCTTACAGGAAAATTTGCGGTTTCTATGTTTTTTTGTTCTTGTATTGCGTTGCATTGTTTTTGTTTACCTGCAAGATACCTCTTTCTATAATGATGGAGTCATAAAGGCGGCATTTGCAGTGTATAATACAGCTGGTTCATAGTAAATATGGTATATATAGTGTATTACCTTAACGTGCAGCTGCGTCAACTATGAATACTCTGAACCACCTAAAATTTCCTTCTTCTTTCACATGAATCCCAATGTCTCCTTTTCATTCGTTCTGCGGTCGGTTGATCGTGAATTCTCGGATGTCGCTAAGCTGTGGCGCAAAAGTGGCGCTAAAACGAACACAAGGAATTCGCGTCGACGTCACCGGCAAACTTCCACTTGCAGGCGGGCAGCATTGTTCCCAACTTGACACGCGACATGGTTCCACGAGCTCTATAGAGATAATCATGTTCTCTCAAGCTCGATGGCTGCATGCTACTCCTAGAGGCCCGAGAATTGCCCGGGTTGGATTGCAAGGGAACTTAGCTAGGTGGGCCGACGTTCAAAAGAAGCTTTGCCTGGTTGCAGATCATAAGGAGCTATGCTGACAGCTTCCCAGAACTCCTTTCGCATCAAATCAAAGATACCTGGCAGTCACGAGTCAATGCCGAGCTTCACAACTTGGAGATGACAAGACAGGCCATATCAACGCTGGACCGAACGAGGGGATTTTCTTCTTTGATAGTACGCCTGTTCAATCTCTTTAATTACTACCCCACGACTTACCGTATCAGATGTCTTCCCGTTGAAGGTTCAGAAGCTTTTGGGAGTACCATTCGCATCAGACAACAAGCCACCCAACTTTCTCAATTACTTCATCAGCCCGAGTATCAGCGGCACGGATCCCAGTTCCATCATCCAGAAGGCGGCTAATCAGAGTCACATTCCCATTAAGGCTTCCGAGACCGTTCTTAGATTGAAGGAGGGTGGCGCTTTTGTGAAGTTTACTCACGATGGGAGCACGTCAACTTCAGAGATTGAGAAAACTCTCAAAGAGTACTTGAAAGCAAATCGAATCAAGCCATGGTGGAGCCCTTTTCGCAGGATGCACGTCAACCTTGTCCGTGGCCGGCCTTGGGTAGAAGACCTTTTTAGACTTCCTACTTCTCGTCTCCGAGTCGAGTTCATACCTTCAGAGCCTGGAGCTGAAGCCGTAGAACTGTCTCAAGAGCAGCTCTATACCTTCTTTAGACAGTACGGGAAACTGGGAGATATTATCGTCCAGCCACCTGACTCCAAGGTCTTGCCAAAGTTCGCTTATCTCGACTTTGCCAATATGCCCAAGGCTATCATGGCAAAGAACTGCATGCACGGGTACCTGGTTTCCGAGGCAGAAGGAGGTGGAAAGAAGGGGACGTTATTGAGACTCACATATGAGCAGAAGATCAAGGGCCACTGGATTCGGGACTGGCTATTCAACCATCCAAGAATTGTCATTCCGATTATTGCTGCGCTGATAGCAGGTATTACCGTGGTCATTTTCGATCCGATCCGAACATTCTTTGTGAAAGCCCACATAACCAGATCATGGCACATTCAGGACAACAAGATCTACAAGTGGATCAAGGGCTACGCAACGGACATCATTAAGTGGGGGCACCGCCACGACGATGACGTTGGCATGGACGCAGTTTGGGACGACCGAAAAGGGAATATTGAGCAAATCCAGACCTGGCTTATGGAGACCGCAGATACGTTCATTATCGTTCAAGGTCCCCGTGGCTCCGGAAAGCGAGAGCTGGTGGTCGACCAAGCCCTAAAAGATAAAAAGCACAAGATTGTTATAGATTGCAAACCGATTCAGGAAGCTCGCGGTGACAGTGCGACCATCAACGCGGCGGCTGCAGAAGTGGGCTACCGACCGGTTTTCTCCTGGATGAATAGCATTAGTGGCATGATTGACATGGCAGCTCAGGGTGCCACAGGCGTGAAGACTGGTTTCTCCGAAACTCTGGATTCGCAGCTCGGAAAAATATGGAACAACACCGCAACAGCTTTGCGTCAAATCGCCTTGGAGAGCCGTAAAGCAGATGACAAAGATTCACAACTTGGTGACGACGAGTGGCTTGAAGCGCACCCGGAGAAGCGTCCAGTTGTCATCATAGACAATTTCCTGCACAAGAGCCAAGAAGGTGGCATAGTCTATGACAAGATTGCAGAATGGTAGGTCCAAATACCTAGTGTCGTCACCACACCCCCTTGCTAATAGTCATCCAGGGCTGCACGCCTCACAACTGCAAACATCGCCCACGTAATCTTCCTCACGAACGACGTCTCCTTCAGCAAATCTCTTTCCAAAGCGCTTCCCGATCGTGTCTTCCGGCAGATTTCGCTCTCAGACTGTAGTCCCCAAGTTGCCAAACGCTTCGTGATATCCCATCTTGACGCTGATGTAGACGACGACCCGCCTAACAAAGACGGTTCCCCTAAGGCCATTCCCTCGGAAACCCGCACTGACCTCGGTGAGCTCGATACTTGCATCGACCTCCTCGGCGGACGTCTCACAGACCTCGAGTTCCTCGCCCGGCGCATCAAGACCGGCGAGACACCCACCAAGGCCGTCCATGAAATCATCGACCAGTCCGCCTCCGAAATCCTGAAAATGTACATCTTCGGCTCCGACGACGATGGCACTACGAAACACTGGAACTCCGAACAAGCATGGCTGCTCATCAAGAGGCTAGCACAGAAAGAAAACCTCCGCTACAACGAAATCCTCCTCTCCGACACCTTTAAGTCCGAAGGCGAGAGAGTGCTACGCGCCCTCGAACAGGCAGAAATGATATCTATAGTCTCCGGGCCCAACGGACGTCCCGCCGTCATCAAAGCTGGGAAACCCGTATACCACACCGCATTCAAGCGTTTGACGGAGGATAAGGTGTTGAGGTCACGATTGGATCTGGCCATCTTGACGGATCTGACTAAGATTGAAAATGCGACGATTGAGAAGTGTGAGAACGAGCTGTTGCTGCTGAGTCAATTGAAGAATCAGCCGAGTCAGATGGTGCCGAGAATTAACTATCTGTTGGCGAAAATGGCGAGTTCGCAGGAGAAGGTCGAGGCGTATGAGCGTGAAGGGAAGGGACTGAAGAAGGTGTTGACTGATGAGTTCTAAGGGGTAGTGAGAGGTGTGAATGACTCGGTGTACTTCAGCGCATACAATTTTTTTTGGGAAAATGCTATAAGATTGGCAGTGAGGTGCCTCGCGACTGTGGCAATATATTGAAGAGATAGGTAGACCCAGCTAGCCGTTTCCCATACTGTATGGTCTTCCTCACATTAGTCGTGTTTTAGTAGAAGGAGATAGCTGAAGATTTGTGCTGGGATGGCTGTACGCTTCGCTCCGTGCAACAAAAATACCAATCTCCATTCACATCATGTGTTATGCCTCTTGATCTTGCATACCCTTGTTGCCTAAAGATAGTAAAAACAGTTTAAGATGCTATCTTAATAGTCATACTAACAAGCTATTACATTATCTGAAGCTTCTCTCCCTACCAATATATTGTAGCACAGCTACTTTACTCCAGCGCAAATTCCACGTGGCTTATTCTTTCATAACCCAGTCTCCTAAAATACTATTTTGAGAGTTTTTTCGCAAAGCCTTGCATAGCCTCGCCATAGAGGGAGATGGAATCTGTCCTCTACAATGCTATGAAACTGATAGCCAGTATAGAGTAGCTACTTAGTTGAGCAGCAGTAGCGAACTAAAGTCCCTTGAGCATTGATTTTTAGCTTGTAAATACTGCTAATAATGTTGCTACTACACCTGTACCTTGTAGGACGATAAATCATTGTCTAAGCTGGGGGTAGATGTGCTACAGCTTATTCCTGCCAGCAGTCTCCATGGTAAACTTTTACTTGGTTGAAAGCTGTGCAGATGGACGAGGTTCTGTGTATACATAGGAGCAAGAGTGCCTTGTATACCGAATATCGAAGAAGCCAGGAGAGGAAGGAGCGCCGAGGACTGTGTCTATATTGGCTGGGTACGCAATTGTCATATCTTTTCGCTTGGATTTTGACATGAGTGCAATCCGTGGCCAGTAATGCGGACCCAGAAGCAGCGGAACGATTGCAGGACGTGAAGTTGAAACGCCGACACTAGGGCTGCTGAGAATTTAACAACATCTCTTGCCCGGAACAAGGTCGTATGGTTTCTAGCACAGATTGGAAAGAGCTAGTAGTTTCGTGCGCATGGCATGAGAAGTAGCTGCGACGCTCATAGCTTGCACTGCATTCTCAATTGAAACAAGGAAGGCTGCCTATGCTTCAACTGGCTTGCGGCTTAGTCCGCTACTGTATCTGCTGCCTCAAAGGGTTCAGGGCCTTCATGACACGAGTTGCAGCAAAGCCAGCTGAGATGTGTCTCGAGCTCGGCGGCTGATGGTCTCTGGGCAGGTGAGCTTTGAACCATCTTGGGCAACACATCAAGAAGGCGTCCGGGAAGGAAAGAGTTGTCTCGATCGCTCTGAGGTTCAGATAAGAATGCTTCCTGATACCAAGTCTGCACGACCGTAAGGTTTGCATGGAACGATGAGTCTCCAGAGTCTGATTTGCGGACGTCAACAAGCGTTTGGCGCTCGTTATGTCCAGGTTTGGAAACCAAGGTGGCAAGCATCTCCATAAACACGCAACCAAGAGAGAACACATCCGCACTAAAGCCCCTGGTGTCTTGCAGAACAACCTCAGGAGCAGCATACGTGCGCGTAAAGGATATTGGCGTGTCAGTCTCAGAGTCATCGGCGGATTTATATGCTCGAGCGATTCCGAAATCGGCGACATAGACTTTGAACAATTGACTTCCCGTGCGGTACGGGCGGACGAGCAGGTTCTTAGGCTTAATGTCCATGTGCTTGATATTCATCTTGTGAATGGCCTCCAGAGCGTTTGCCAGACACCCGAAGAAACTTCGAAAGGCTTGGGCACTGGCTCGCCTATGCCATTTCCCAGTCTGAAGAACGTCCGCATTCACTATGCTTCCAGTATCCAGTAACTCATCCATAAATTCATCCAAGTTCCATGGGGTAGCTGGGTAGAGTAGGATCGCCAGATCCTTCTTCAGCGTATAAGTGCCAATAACTTGCAAGATATGGGCATGCTGTAGTCGATGTAGATGCTCAACCTCAACAATGACAACTTCTTTGGTTAATCTCCGATTGCATCGGATCCTTTTGCGTGCGAGTCTGATCCGACGACACCTAACGCTCTCTACGATTGCTGTTGCGCTGTGACCAAGGACCTCTTCAGCCATGAGAGGAATGTCCTTCTCGTCTTTCGGCTCATACTCGACGTGCTGGCCTCGGCCTGACCAGTCTAGTTCGTCCTTTGGGTCCAATAGTATACCTCGAGATCTCAAGTGTTCAATCCACTGACTGCTAAACACCTGTTCTTCTTTTTCCCCTAGTAGTCCACTGCTGATCTGGCGGAACTTCAGTTCCAAGCCAACGACTAAGTAGTTCAGATCGCAGAGATGGACAACATAGTCCAGTGTATGTCGAGCAACAGCACTACGCAGTTTCTCCTCTCTACTCGGCTGCTTCGCTTTCGAGCCAATGGTTTCGCATACTTCGGTCACTGTCTCTTCAATTTCCCAGGCGAGCGATGTCAACGAGACATTTTCGGATGTAGCTAACCTTTCCATGTGACGAGAGATTATGATTGCAAGATCTCCACGATTCCAATCGTCGACAGAAATGTTTAGCTGTTTGGAGGCTTCAGTGATTAATTGTTGCTCAAGCTCATCAACCGTCTTAGCCTCGATGTCCAATCTAGACCTTGACCCAGAAGCAGGATGGACTTGACGACCTTCGGGCAATGGTGGCAGTGAGAGGTTCATGAATCTCAGATCGATATCTAAGGGGGTGTCTAGCCGGCTACTGAAACTCGGTAACGTGCGCTTACTGAAGCTAGGTGCTGTGCGGTAGCTTGCAATACTACTTGTGCGCGCCGTAGCATAACTTCTTTGACTTGCATTGGTGCCCAATCGTCCAGCCAAATTGTATGCGGATGTTTTCGAATTGCTCGGGCTGAGGCCAGTTTGTCTCAGATCTTGATCAACCCCTTCGTAAATCTCCATGTTTTGTAGCCAGTATTCGTAAGATCCTGTATAGTTTGGAGTCCGTAGCTCTATTTGACGGTTGGCGCTCGCTGGTGATAGAGGAGGGATGGATATTGTGGTATCAGTGGAAATCTTCAATTTAGCACTCTCCGCTTGTAAAGTGACCGTGGCATTAGTCTCCATTTCGGAATCCTCATTCTTTTCTTCGTCTTCTTCGCCAATCGTCTCACAATGGCGAGAATTGAGAAGACCTGCATTATCGGTCTTTTCGTTGAGGCTGTGATCACCAACGGGGATTTCCGTAACTGCTTGATCGCTGCTGGGCGATTTTCTTAACGGCTCGTCGTCAGATCCAGATAACTGACCTGATGAATCGAGCAGATCCGGCACACAGATTTGCCTGCCAGCGGAAGACGACCGAGTCGCGCCTCTGATGTGTCCTGCAAATCTAAAATGATACCCAAAGCGTGCACCGCACCAATCGCAGCGATACGCCGGGATACACTCCTGTCCCTTGTCCGACTTCTTCTGTTCGGTGCCTCCAGCGTGCTCGGATAACTTGGCATGGCTCTCGAACCGTTGGTGACACCAATCGCAGCGGTACTTTTTGTTGGTCGGCGATCTCAAGAGAAGCTTAAAAGGATCAAGGATCGATAGTCTCGACATGCTGGTGGTACGAAATTTGTTTGGAATCTGTTGCAGATTGTGTGCAGAGGATCAGGCCGGAAGTTGCACGTCGTTGGAGTGCTGCAGCTCGGACCTGCCAACCATCGGCAGCCACGACTGCAGCGGGGGGCTGAACAACAGCCAGGCAAAACACGACAAACAGCGAGAACTTCAAAATAAGCAAGGGTGAAAACTAAAGACACGGTGGAGATGATCAGAGCAAACCTAGACATGAAAAGGTAGATGAAGAACGCAAGGCTGCGGACAGATTGGGCCGGTCAGCTAAGAGTCAGACGCAGCAGCTACACATAACACACAAGTTCCCAGAGCGCCCATTTGTACAGACTCAACGCAAAGTCATCATGTCTATCAAAGATTCAAACAACATGCAGAGCATGCGGGCGATGAAGCCACATAACTTCAAAGCCCACCTAAAACGAGCTACAACATAGAGTGGAAATGAAATCATAGCCAACACAAAGACCGTTTCTCCAAACCAGCTAAAGACTGGAACCTTGAGCATCAAGAGAGGCACCAGCAGCGAAGTAGAAGGAGTAAAACAGTTGCGGATGACTGGGTCCACCGCCAGGCAAAATCACCCTTCGTCAGCAATGCCGTTTTTGGGAAGTTATCTGGATTCTCCCCCAAAGTACACCCGCGATGGTAGTCTACTGGTTAATGTGCGTGTCTGGGACGGATGCAGTTGCTGTGTGTGAGAACTGTGCGAAATTCCAGCCTTACAAGTCCTTGAAACTTCTTGAAAGGACTCTAGTTATATATAAGGTTATACTATTATGTCGAGCTTCCAAGTTCTTGTTGCACTTCTGTCTTGTCAGAACCAGCATAATCTTACATTGCTCGTAACGTCATGCCATCGTCGTATCATTGGGCAATCTCAATCTCTCAACCGCCTCTCGGGGCACGAGGGCCCATAACTCTTGCTCGCAAAGAGTCTCGCGCAGCAACCGGCGAGCTTCGCATGAACGAGCTTCCGTCCAAGATACTACTCCCCTCCAGGATGCTGCTTCTGTTCGCTCTTCCACCACCCAAGCCGGAACTGCGGCGTCCAGAACTTCGTCGTCCGGTGCCTAGCCGTCCGGATATGCGTCTTCCGATGCTTGGGGCAGGTCCGCGTCCCAAGAAGCTTGAATTTCCCTCTCCCTCAGAGCTGGAGTCTTCAAGCTCTGAATCGGTGTGCTCGTAACTTCCGGCCTCGGGAACGTCATCGTCTAGGTCCCGCTCGTCTTGTAACACTCCAGCCATCTCTGCCTCCTCCCTCTCGAGCATATGTTCCACCTCAGCGGCAACCATGCTTCCTTCGATGAAGCTGTCTTCGTTGAACGTTAGATTGCCGGTATGTCCTCCAAGTGCACTCGTATCTCCTTCCTCCAGTTCGCTCGCTTCATCTTCGCTTGCAGAAAGGTCGCTCGTCTCGGCCTCTGCCTCGGGAACCTCATCATCGAGATCCCTCTCGCCCTCCCCTTCCTCCATCTCTTCGTCCTCACCCTCGGCGCGAGCCTCTTCGTTGGTAGCATCCTGTTGTGCAGCCGCAAGATCAAGAAGTACTTGTTCCCGCCTCGCCAGAATTTCCTGCTCTTCGCGCTCGGCGGCCTCGTCCATGGTTGCCTGATATGTCTTCGCGACGCCCGGTGGTCGAATCCATCCTGCGCCGAACCGCCTCACATTCTGTTTTCGTTGATCGATTACGTTCTCGTCGGCGGAGAGCGCAGCTAGGAGGGAGCGTGAAGAGTTGGGGTGGTGTCCATGGCGGGAGTTTGGCCGGCGCTGGCCATTGTTTGGTTGGGTTTGTGGATCGGTCGAGGGTGTGTCGAGGTATGTGTTGCTTACGCGATGTGAGGGCCAAAGGCTAGCATCCTGAAGGTGGGTTTAGCATTGTTGTGAGACACGCGAGCTCTCAAGGGAAGCTGTGAAAGAGCTCTAGGGCATCATGCATTAGGTGCGCGGAGCTCGAAACATGGGTGCGGCGATTGTTTGTTTCCTCCAATTGCTAGTAAAACTTACAGCGCGAGGTGTTATAAGCGGTAAAGACAGCATAGTTTCTGGGAAATTCGTCTCAACCACTTTTTCTGAGGATGTTATGAAGTTCAATATGTCTTCTTCGAGCAAAGCGCGTCCGTCAATGATGCTCGTGGGGTGAAACACGGAGATCCTACCGATTTAGGCCTGCCGAGCGCGACCCCTACCCATGCATCCGACCAATGGCATGAGCGCCTTCTGAACGTGAACATTCACTCTTCCCTCCACCAATCCCTCAGCCAGCCGCGCCCAAAGAGGTGTGTCTGAGGCTCAATTAGGCCGGGATGATAGAGACAAGTGAATCACTTTTATTGCCCCTCGTGTTCCGGTCTCCTTCCCTTTCTTACTTCAAAGACCTGTCGCTCGCACTTTCCTTCTGAAATCTGTCACTCAGCCACTATATTGTGCAATATCCGGATACCACCACGCCTCAATTTCTCTTTTTCCCCGCAAGACTCACATCATTTAACCATTTTATCCCATCGAACTACCACCAGCGATATCATCCACTTTTGTCTACAATTCCTATCGTTCATCCACCTACAAGTATCAATACTATTCGCCTACACCACCATTCGACCCTCGTTGTTACCACTTCGACTTGAATCCACCATCATCATGCAGTTCCTCACAACCATTGTCCTCCTAATCACCAGCGTCGCCCTCATATCCGCATTTCCTCACCAACTTGAACCTTCTCCCATCAACGACCCACTCGAGATGCCAATGCACACCACCGCTCTCATGGCAGGAGCAGCTTGGGATCTTACCTACAGCGCTACGGCTACACCATCGATATCGACCACTCCAACATCCGCCCCCGCGCAAGCCACAGGTCTGGACCTTCAATACGAGCTGTAGTCGCTTACCGAGCGTTCTGGGCGCGCAACCGGACCGAGGTGAGTTCATCTATATAGATGTAAAAGCCTTGGACGTTTTTCTAACAGTACATCTAGGACCATAATTCTCTATGACACTTGTATGACTTTGGGGAAGGTGGAGGCGTTTATGGCGTATTGGACTCTTGAATTTGATGGCTGAATACCCTATTTGTTCTGTTTGCATCGCATTGGGCGAGGAGTACTGGTGCACTGAGGTTTGAGAATTGATGCTCTTCATGATCCTGTAATTATAATGTGTCATTCTTTCAATCAGAAATGACATGCTCGGACCTTGACCCTTTCAGATGCATTTCGCTACTCCATGCACAGCCGTTTGACCGTCACAACAAGCCTTGGATCTATCAAGCATCCTGCGATGACAGCTCTCTAGGCTGCTCATTATATCCCAAACTACCATACCCTCACAGCTTCCAGCCTGCACTCAACACTGAATCCTCATTCTCTTAACTGTCTACAACCCGCAAGCTTCTCGTAAAAACGCCCCCGCCTCACCATAAATCCCCGCCCACCCCTCCCTCTCCTCTCTTGCCAACCCTAGTCCCACCTCCGCACACTCAATCCACGTTTCCAACTCCTCTCTCCCAGTCTCGAGCAAAAACGTCTCCAACCTTAAGTCGAACTCGCACAGCTCATCCACAACACTCTGTAACTGCGACAACCGTACCCAGCACTCCGTTCCACCCGCTTGAGCCATTGCTCGCATGCCCCTCAATACACTTTCGAGTTGTGGTAATGGGAGCGTGTAGAGGTGGGAGAGCACGGTGTACTTTGCGCATATGGCATCTACCTCCGCCCTCCTCTCCAGCACACCCCTCGCCAGGCTTTCCCTCGCCTCCTCACTACTCCCACACTCTCTATCTGATTCTGCAAGCAAGACTCGGGTCACAGGACGTCCAGTGCCGACAGGTGCGTATTGACTGAATGCTTCTGGCGGGATATGCGATTCTGGCACTCGGACGAAGAGTTGCAGGTGTATTGGACTTGGGTAGGTGTTGAGGAACTCGAGGGATGGCGTGTAGAAAAGACGGTTTTGGGATATGAGGGCTGGGTAGAGGATAGAGAGGAGGTAGTCTAGGAGAGATGAGGGGTTAGTAAAGTTGACTATGACGGAGGGGTTGATTGGAACATACTCAAATCGGCAGCTGTCCACTTGATCGGAGTATGGGATGGTGAAGTGATTGTGCAAGACACTGAGATAGTGGTGATTGAAGAAGCGGAGCTGAGGGAGCTGAGGCTACTGTCTGAAGAGTAGAGAGATGGGAGCGAGGCGATTGTTGGCACTAGGACGTTGGCTGGAAAGGTGAGCGTGTTGACCTGGACGGGATCGTCGAAGGGTTTGATGGTATCGTTGCTACCGTTGACAATGACGGGCTCCTCGTGGAGAGCCAAATCGGACATGCTGACAGGTAAGTTGTCGCAGAGAGAACGACGTTGTCACTGATGAAGAAGTGATATGAATATGATGATGGAGAGAACTGTCTTATAAAATAAATAAAAAATGTGAAGATTTAAGAGAGGGACTATAAAGGTATAACATGAAAAAAAGGTAAGAATGAAGCAGCGTAGAAACCTCATAGGATTGACAAGAACTATAAAAAGAGTGGTGGTGAAGTCATAAGGAGAAGTGGTGAACGGGAAGATACACACTTCACCAGTAAGCCCGAGAGACTCATACAAGAACATTGTGACTAAGACATAAACTCGACTGGTACTCTGCACGAAGCATAGTTAGAAGACATGCTTCAAACATAGGGGTTACCATAAAAGTGCTCCAGTGAAAGAATGCCCACGAGGTCATCGCGAATGGCAGTACTTTCTAGCACTAGACGTTCACAGACGTTCGCAAACGGCACCTGGGTCACGGCAAGATATTGAAGGTTTGGAAATTCTGGTTTGTATGTCCTGTTCCTAGCGTAAATGTACAAAGCTCAATGCGACGCAAAGATGTTGCGTGTTCGCAGGTGGACCTGCTCCTCGCCCTTGGGCGTATCTGGTATCGTCTTCTCCAATTTCTGCTATAGTCAGCAAATGGTTCAAAAGAAAGCAGTTTGATTTGCATACCAGCTTCGTGAACACACACTTGTTAAGCCTGCGCTCTTCCGACCGGCAGTTCCACAGCTGCTGGTTGTGGTTCTCCAGACATTGCCAGTGGACGCGGAACTCGGACAGACAATTCTCATTGATATCCTTGATACTGCCGCACTCGTCAGTCACCTATCATACATCCATCCACTAAATTTCCGGGAGCTCATACACGCTGGCGGCACATCTTGTGACCTTGCGACCTTCCTTCATGCACTCCAGCTCGCCCCGACCGTTCGCCTCGGTCTTGCACATCATGTAGTCATCGTTGAAGGCCTTGCACCGTGCGCCGATGAAGAAGGAGGCGCTGAGGAGGGGTGCAGAGCTGGCTCCGATCTCCTTGACCTTGGGGATGTCGTCGGGAAGAGGGGTGGTGTCGATGAGGGCCTGCTGGTTGAATCTGCACCGAATTAGCTCGGATTCTGCATTGGAGAGCTCGAGGAAGGTACGTGCCTGGGCTGTCGTGACGACATGTTGAGTGTGAGGTGCCAATGGCGGAACGGCTGCTCCCAAAGTGAATTGAGGGTGGAAAGCGGGCGACGTGAAGTTGGATTGACGTTTCTCGGCAAGTCCCGCGTTGCGGCCGGAGCTTTGCTTTGGTGACAAGCTTTCTTTCCAAAGAACAACAACCTAACCTTTCCCTGCGTTCCTCACAATCATAGCGAACAATCCCTGCCGCCGTTGCTAGGACTCCTACCCGATAATTTAGAGCATCAATCAGCTCCTCCGATCGCTTTCCGCTCTCGCGACCACGTTCGCCCACTTGCGCGTCTCGAAAAGCGCGTTCGGATACAGCTAGCGGCCTCGAACGTACCGCAAAGTACCCAACGAGTACTGACTATCACAATTCTCTTTATTCTAGGGAGTCTTTAGCTCGCATCCAGAATCTCCATACACTTCAATCTATATAACAATCTCGTTTTCGATCCCATACCGGCTTTCATCGAACCATGTCATCATTATTCGGAGGCAGCCTTGGAGGTGGTGAGAGGAAGACAGGGACACTCTTCGGCAGTACGACTGCTCCAGCAGGAGGCCTCTTTGGAAGCACACAACAGCAGCAGCCTGCTCAACAGCCCGCCACGAGCCTGTTCGGCCAACCTCAGCAGCAACAGCAGAATAACTCTAGTTTGTTTAACCAACCCCAGCAGCAACAACAACAACAGCCTCAGCAACAACAGCAGCAGCAGCAGCAGCAAGGGATGAACAACAGCATCTTTGGGGGAAGGTTGCAACCAGCTCCGTCGCTCAATGCTTCCCAGCAACAGTCAATGCAACAGTCGCAGCTTGGCCTTCCACAGCTTAGGCAAAGTGTTAACTCTCCGTACCCGAATACATCAATCAGCGGTCAAAGTAAGCCTGGCGTGCCATTCTTGCACAGATCAAATTGCTAATTTATGCTCCAGGGGAGAAGTCCGTCGAGCAACAGATGCAGGTCTTGGTCAACAAATGGGACAGCAATCACCCAACCTGCGCATTCCAATACTACTTCTACAACTCGGTCGACCCTGATAAGGTGCCGTTCTACGGGCCGTCACCAAACGAGGACGAGAGGAAATGGGAAGAGGCGCTGGCGAACAAGCCAAGCCCGAACTCCATTCCAGTGCTCGCCCGTGGATTCGAAGATATTCACGAGCGCGTTCAGAACCAATCAAGAGCAGTGACCGCGCTGCAGACTCGTCTCCACGAGATCAACAATGCGCTTTCCCTGATGAAGGATGCACATGACCTAGATCGCGCATCGCGGATTAACGAGGCGAAGCGGAAACATATTGTCTTCACGCAGCGTACGCTGGCTCTGGCGACGAAGGTGCAGATTTTGAGGAACCGAGGATACGATATGGATCAAGCCGAGGAAGGATTGAAGAAAAAGCTTATCGAGCTAGAGAGGAGGACATTTGATCCCGTGCTCGGGGGTCGTCAAGAAGAGATCTGGGCAAGGATGTCGGGTGTGCGCGAGCGCGCTCGCATACTACAAGAAGAGACAGAGAGGATGGGCAAGACAATCGAGAGTCAGCAAAACGGCGAGCTTCTGAATGCGGATGACCAGAAGGCTCTCGAGAAGGTGAGTTCATGCAAGCGTTCAAAATATCATCAAACAAATGCTAATATATTGCAGCTCCTCAAAGACTACGATAGGCAGCTAGAGCACCTCAAGAAGTGGGTTGATGACACAAAGCAAGAGTACGAGGAATGGGAGGCAGCGAAGAAGCCGAAGCCCACTGGCGGGAGGTGAAAAGAGATGGCGACATGTACGATCAATGATTGGTTTTGGAGAGATAAACTAGAGGTTCTTTGGCCTGACCGGAGATTCACAAAGTAATACGAGGCATTATCCCCAATCTTACTGTAGAAATGCTGTGATTAAATGCTCAGCTCAGTTCACGGGTCAATATCAAGATCGAAATCGACTGTCGTTCACGCTCGTGATTATAATAACAACTACAACGAAGGGAGACGTATATGCATAGGACTCGTAATAGCCATTGCTTTAGATAGATAGTGTGAGAGGATCTAGAGCCAACTAGCCCGCCCATTTTGTTACAATGCGTTGTACGATATCCACATGCTCATTCATATTCCCTAAGCCATATGTCCATTTCTGTTGGTACATTGATATGTTCATGATGTTGTAACGCCGGCCAGATTTTGTTGCGTTTCGTGAGGGATTTTTCGTCTATACGAACTTGCCCGCAAAGTCGACGAGGAAGGGTGCTGTTGTTCGCGTCAGCTTCGTCTTTGTTCCAAATACTTATATTCCAGCGCATGGGAGTACAACGAGGGACCCGCAGAGACGAGCCTATTCCAGCGGAAGTATTCCTGCCTGGTATTTCTTCTTTCTCTCCAAAACCCATTTGTGCAATTCATCCGTCTCTTGTAGGCTCGATTCATGTTTCACTGTTCCGTCCTGTGCGCCAGTTCAGGGTATGCGATTCTGGGAGTTCTTACACAGGTACAGCACAGCGCAAGCAGCAGCCGTCCACTTGATATCCGACACAGTTTTCGCCTCAGCATCCTGTTCATCTATCAGTACATCCTTTCCCAAACACCTTTATCGAGGGTGCTCACCGCGAGCTCGGCTGGAGTGGGGGCTGGGGGCGCTGCGTTTCTATTAGCCTCCAAACCTAGTTTATTCCATCGCAAAGGATTTACTTACGGCCTCCGAACATGATGTATGGTTCTGAGCGAAATTGGGTGAGCTGCGAGGTGTGTTTTGTTAGTGACGTTGTCGACGTTCGAAAAAGTTGCTAGGCGAATTGATCGATGTCGGAGCTTTCACCCTAAACCATGTTAGGTGGGAAATATGGATTCCGTGCATCTAAAACGATCAACACCCACACAATAACGCCTGAATCGATTGATATACAAAGGAGCAATGCTAGTGTATTAGAAATTTGCTATTACTTGTATATTATTGTCGTGGAAGTGTGTGAAAAATGCAATTTGTATGAAAAGTTGTGTAGTTGCATTTTCAGTGGTACACGGCTTATTTCTCAAGATCTTTGTAATTTTGCCTACATTTCTGGAGGCATCTAAGCCAACAATATCAAAGCTTCGGAAAGCATGATGTCTATACAGTTGTTTCTAATACTAACTACTAGTATAATCGTCCATGTACACGCCCACAATGGAGTGGCCGGTGCGGCTTGGTCATTCTCCCTGCTGGTGATATGCCGCTTTCTAGGTTACACTCTCCCAAGTACACTTTATGCACATCTTTCCCCGTGTTGCTAATTATTTCTTGATACTATAGCCTATCTAGATATACACGTAAGAATTAATTTTTTTTAGCAGTTGTACGAGCCTTGTCCATCGCTGGGCAGTCATACACTCACTACCTTATGAGTAATAACCCTCTCACATTTCCTACACTTCCCGCGTCAGAGAAGTCCATCTGGCTGCGTATAAAACAGTTTCAGGATGCTCTAAACCAAGTGACCGTTCGAATCCACTGCTTGCCCTTTTGTGTAGCGCCAGAGCAGCTTTGTATTGTTGCTGTTGTTGAAGAAGGAAAGCCAAGTGGTATACGCTACTTAGCGTGTCAGGGTGTTCTCTCCCTAGCACCTTCTCCTTTCCCTCTAGCGCTCGCCGGCTCATCTCCTCTGCTTCTCTATACTTCCCCTGATACTGCAACGCTAACGCTAGGTTGGTCATGCTACTTAGCGTGTCAGGGTGTTCTTTCCCTAACACCTTCAAGCATAGTTTATGTTCAGTATCTTGCAACTCCTTGGCCTCCTTCCACCGCCCTTGATCGGCGTACGTTGCCGCCAGGTTGTGCATGCTAGTTAGGGTGTCTGGATGCTCCTCCCCAAGCACCGTCTTTCTTGTCTCCATCACTTGCACGTCTAGCTCTTCGGCCTCCTTCAACCGCCCTTGGTTCCAGTACGTTGATGCCAGGCTATTCATGCTAGTCAAGGTGTCTGGATGCTCCTTCCCGAGCACCGTCTTTCTTGTCTCCATCACTTGCACGTCTAGCTCTTCGGCCTCCTTCAACCGCCCTTGGTTCCGGTACGTTAATGCCAGGCTATTCATGCTAGTCAGGGTGTCTAGGTGCTCCTTCCCAAGCACCCTCAAACTTTTCTCCATCACTTGCACGTCTAGCTCTTCGGCCTCCTTCCATCGCCCTTGGTTCCGGTACGTTGATGCCAGGTTATTCATGCTAGTCAGAGTATCTGGATGCTCCTCCCCAAGCACCCTTTTCCTTGTCTCTGTCACCTGCCAAAAAGCTTTCTCTGCTTCACTATAACCCCCATCACTATAAAGACATGTAGCAAACTTCCAAAGGAGGCCCGTTCGTTCTTGCACATTACCCTCAATACTATTAGAGTTAAGTACGTAACGCACATGCGCCAAATACATTCTCCACACTCTCCTATTCTTATTGTCGCTATCTGGGAACACTTCTTCCAGTCGTTCCATCGTTTTTGCAGTCCAATGTGTCAGTGACCCCTTCTTCTTTAGCCAGCTCCGCGTAGCAAGATGCACTAGTCGATGGAGGTCAAAAGTCAAGTCTGCTGGTCGCCTAATGATGAATGAGTATGCGTTGAGCGTCCCGACTGCATCCGTCTCTTTCTTCCGTGACAAGCCTGCTGGGAGAAGAGATCGAGGAATGTCCTTAGGGTCTACACATGCCATAAATGACAGGTAGTCAGATGCTAGAGGATCGCGATGCTGGATTTGCTCAAACGAGATAAGCCACGTTGTGGCCACCGGGTTCTTTATGTTATGATACCTCCCATCATCCTCAAACTCTTCGCTAAGGAGATCAATAACCTCCTCTTCTTGATTGGCTAAGAGACACAGGTAATCTCTAGGCGTTATTTGGTTCTCGTTGATGTATGCTGCTGCCTGAACTATGGCTAGCGGGAGGTAGGTAAGCTGTGCAAGCAGGGTTTCGGTATCTGGTTGATGTTCGGTGAGGTCCAGGTTAACTAGATAGTTACGCAGCAGCTCCTTAGCTCCTTTTTCGTTCATCTCTGGTACCTCCACCATGTTCTGGTGTGCAAGCTTGATGGCTGCCTTCCTATCGCGCGTAGTGAACATGATACATCCCTGCTTGCTTCGCGGCAAGTACTCAACTAAACCGCTAGATCCTGCTATCCACATGTCGATGTCATCAGCATTATCAAACACCAACACCCACTGCCCTGTGCTTTCCTTGCTTAGGTAATCTTGCACAAGTCTCTTTGCGTCTGCATCATCCGCATCCCATCCAGGTATGCGAAGTTGCCTGACAACATCTACATATGCTTGATGGAGGCTTTCCGTTGTATTAGCAGCTATCCAGATGACCGAGCATTCTTTATCTTTTTCTCTTATTTGGTAGACCAGCTCGAGCACTAGCTGTGTCTTACCTACACCGCCAAGCCCCACGACCGCGATCTTTATGGTTTGACCTCCCGCAAGTAACATCTGCCTAACCTTTGCGAGCAGAGACCCACGACCAGTAAAGCGTGGATTTCGTTCGAATGGCACAATCCATGGTGCTTCATCGGCTGCGTGATGAGAGTCAGTATACGTGATAAATGAATGATCACCATACCGTACCTTCTTGACGCTTGAGGGAATCTCTATGCGTTGAGGACAACTTTGGTAGCAGAGCATGCGATCCATCCCTTAAAGATTGTTCAATCTCCCTCTGCAGCCGAATGAACGCATTTTTTCGCCCCTCCCCGTATATGAGTGGCATGTGGATACTGAAAATGCCTAGCATACAGTATGCCGCGTCTTCTTCGCGTTTTGTCTCGCGTCTTTCTGCCCAAAACATGCGCTCATCAACATTGAACTGAGACAAAGGGCTTCCTTGCAAAGCTTGAATTGAAATGCTGGTTACTTCGTGAATTTCTTGCTCTAGCGAATTCTTGTCTCCTAGTCGCTCGCCCTCCGCAGAAAAGAATTCGACGGACGTTGGAGCAAGAAGCTCCTGAAGCGTCCAGCCCCGAGTAAACCATCTGCTGAGCTGGAAGATTGGTTTCCAGGCTTGCTGAGAGGATAGATTATTCTTGGCGAAGCTGCTGATCGACACATCAGATAGATAGGCGTAGCATTTGGCCGCATCATAGTACCAGCGAAACATAGAATTAATCGCCTCTGAAATCTCTGCGCTGCTTGACTTGTCGATACAGCAGGTGTCCACCCAAAAGTAGGAGAGGCCGTCTTTTGCAGTTTGCTTTGCGCAGAAGCGAATCTTGCTATAGCCAGCTTTGGCTTTACCAGTACTGTCTACTAGTTCCTTAAAAGTAACTTCGTCCTCATCTGCTCCCCAAGTGTGGGAAAGAATAGCATAGGGCGGGATATTGTTGCCTACACGTTCAACTAGGCCGAAGTCTCCGCCTTCTTCGATTCGCAAGAGCCGCATAAGGTAGGTGTTGTCTAGGAGCTTCACTGAATCCTAAGATGAAGGTCTAGGGGGAAACTTAAACACGTATATGATTCAGAAAAGGTAGACTGCGAATATGCTAGTTCGTGAGTTTGAGGAGGGCTAAGGAATGATAGCGGGGTATGAGGCAGTGCAAAATGGCCAAGCTTCAACGAATTCAACATGTACATTATTATTGGTAAGTGTGCTTGATGTGATCTACCAACATAACATTTGACGCCGCCACTGCCAGCAAGGGAGGGCAGAAGACCCGCTCCAGCTATAGGATTGTGAGAGCCCTGTATTTCAAACTTGAACCAGTAGTTTTTAGACCTTAGTGTGTGCAGTGTTGTAGCAGACATGCACAGCTATAGCTTTTTGCTATAGTTTCTCTCTGCTAAATACTAGCATCTATTTAACTTGGCGGTTAATGTTTATGCCTGCGGTAGAGACATTCCCACGAACCCCTGATGCTCGTCACGGGCAGTCGTCATTGACAGGGGATCGACGATCCCGAGGAAAGCGAGCCCCTGAACCATTGCATCCTCCCCACATTGCTTTGCCCGAAATCTAATTTCGGACACGTCGCGATCGTCGAGTGGCTGATGGGCACAGCTGAGTTGTTCACGCCCGGAAAGCCTCCTCGTCCTTTCGTGGCATGTATTCGTCATACAGGCATGACCTTACCTGGTATGATCGAAAGTGTACGGAGTACAATAGCTTTGCTCGGTTTGGCACAGACCATTTCCTAGTCGTAGAACCATAAAAGGTCAAAACATTATAGACCAGCCACACTATTTCGGGAGGATGCAAGCCTCCTCGTGTTCTCTCGTGCATTCGCCATCGAACCCGAACGGTGATTCGCGAGACATTAGGCCGCTTAAGGCCCGATCGACAGCCTTGTAGGCTGTAACTCCACTGTTCGCATTGCATATATATTTCAGCCGCTGTTGCCTTTCTATTCAGCTTTGTTCCTAGTCATTCTTTCCTCATCATGGTCTTTTTCTCCTTGGTGCTCCTGTTGCTCTCTTGTGTTGATGCGCAAGTTAATCCGCACCCTTCTGGTCGTCCAGCACCCGTCTATGGGAATTCGACGTCTTCTTGTAAGCCGTATTGGTTAGAAAATGTGAAGCATCAGGGAGTTGCGTCGTTCAATTCCAACTCGACATATCAGGTCTTCAGAAATGTGAAAGATTATGGGGCAGTAGGTGATGGCCGAACGGATGACACGGCTGCTATTCAAAGAGCTGTCAGTGAGGGTGGAAGATGTGCTCCAGGTGTTTGTCAGTCGTCTACGACTACTCCGGCTGTGGTATACTTCCCGGAAGGGACTTATCTGATCTCGGCTTCCATCATTGATTACTATTACACTCAGGTATGATCCTTAAATACGATCTTTGAAGATATAACATTGACTTTCTTAGATCATCGGAAATCCAAACTGCCTTCCGACACTCTTAGCCACCTCGAACTTCAGCTCAACAGCTGGCTTGGGTCTTATCGATGGCTCCCCATATCAGTCTACCGGGCGAACTGGATTTGGACCAACAAACACTTTCTTCCGCCAAGTCAGGAATATCGTGTTCGACATGACTGCTATCCCCGCAAACACATCTGCGACTGGGATTCATTGGCCAACCGCGCAGACCACGAGCTTACAAAATCTAGTCTTCAAGATGTCAGCTGCAAACGGAACTCAACACCAAGGTGTATTCATCGAAGAAGGTTCTGGAGGGTTCATGACTGATCTGACGTTTTATGGTGGACTGTATGGATTTAATGTTGGTAATCAGCAGTTCACAACTCGTAACTTGACATTCCACAACTGCGTAACAGCTATCAATCAGCTCTGGGACTGGGGATGGACATACAAGAGTGTTTCTGTCAACAACTGTCAAGTGGGCTTCAATATCTCGGCCGGTGGTCCGTCGGCTGTAAATGTAGGATCTATGACACTCTTGGACTCTTCTTTCACGAATACTCCAATTGGTATCATGACTGCACGGACTGCAGATTCTCAGCCGGTCGGTGCAGGTAGTTTATACCTCGAAAACATTAAGTTGGACAATGTACCAGCCGCAGTCTCTAGTATAAACGGAACAACAATTTATCCCGGGTCAATAGGTGCCTCAGTTATCGGTGCATGGGCAGACGGACATCAATATACACCAAATGGTCCGGATGATGCTCGAGGTCCCATTTCACCCAGCAAACGGCCCTCTACACTACTCGATGCCGAAGGAAAGTTCTACGAGCGATCCAAACCTCAGTACGGAGAAGTCCCGCTGAACCTATTCCTCAGTGTCCGAGATGCAGGTGCCACTGGAGATGGAGTTACTGACGATACAGCCGCCTTGAACAATGCTATCCTGCAAGCCAAGGGAGAGGGTAAGATCTTATTCATTGATGCAGGCTATTATCGCGTCACCAGCACCATATATATTCCGCCAGGCTCCAAAATTGTTGGTGAAGCTCTAGCTTCCGTGATATTATCAAGTGGTTCCTTTTTCAACAACATCGATCTTCCCCAACCAGTCGTCAAAGTCGCTCTACCAGGCGAGCTAGGTGCAATCGAATGGTCTGACATGTTCATCAGCACGCAGGGTCAACAAGCCGGCGCGATCCTGATCGAGTGGAACCTCGCATCGTACGGTGAAGTAGCAGGAATGTGGGATGTTCATACGAGAATTGGTGGATTTGCGGGATCAGATTTGCAAACAGAGCAGTGCCCAACAACGCCGGATATTACGGTCACAGCAGAGAATCTCGTCCAGTCCTGTATTGCGGCGTACATGTCGATGCACGTCACCAAGTTCGGAACAGGATTGTACATGGAGAATAACTGGCTATGGACCGCAGACCACGACCTAGATGACGCGCGAAATAACAACACCCAAATCACCATATATACCGGTCGAGGACTGCTCATTGAGAGCATACGCGGGATACTCTGGCTGTAAGTCCCACCCCCAATATTTTCAAATGTCTAGCTAACACAATGCAGATATGGCACAGCCGTAGAACACCACTCAAAATACCAATACCAATTCCTCGACACCCGCGACATATTCATGGGTCAAATCCAAACCGAAACCGCCTACTACCAGCCCAACCCCGACGCTACCATCCCCTTCCCTACCGACGTCGCACTCTCTGACCCCGTCTTCACTCCCTCCACCAACTCTTCACTCCACACTGCTAATGGATGGGGTCTCCGCATTGTCCGAAGTTCCAACTTGCTAGCTTATGGTGTCGGTCTGTATAGCTTCTTTGACAACTACTCGACGGCGTGTTCACAGGAGGGCGCTGGCGCGGTCTGTCAAACGAGAATACTGAGTCTGGAGGGCACGGCACATGTGCATGATGTTTGGATCTACAATCTAAACACTGTAGGGAGTACAAGTATGGTGGCGAGAGATGAGGTGGATGTCGTATTGGCGGTGGATAATAATAGCACATTTGTGGATACAGTCAATATTTTTAGGACAGGTTAGGGGAAAGGATAGGATATATCGCTCTTGTTCTGACTTAATTACATCGTTCATGGCTTTGGACAGAAGATTGTGATCTGCGATTTATCAGCTGCTGGCATTTACCTGCCCGCCCGGACGCAATTCTAGTAACAGGGCAAAGTTATGTGTCTGACTCTGATCCACGCAAACGTATACGCTAGCTGGTAGTAAGCCAACTCCCTACACTGTTTTATCGTAGCCGACGGTTCGCTGCATGTTTCCCGGACTGAGCTACCTTGACGCGATAGAAGCTTCCTTGAAATTTCAATCATGCCTTCAGGTCCACTGACAGTCCATCGCTGTTGCTCTCTTCTCTACTTCGGTTTAGGTTTTGTCTCCAGGTGGTCCTTTTTCACTTCAAATATAAATCCCCAAAGAGATTCGCCACAGCCTCGAGCTCAGAGTCTCCAATCTGAGAACACGAACACCATGAGTTCTGCAGCGCCTCCGAAGGGATCACGAACACATGCATGGATCCGCGATCAAATTCTCGGTATGCTCTCAGCATTCCAATCTCTTTACCGATTCAACCCACTTAGCCAACGCCAAATTCATCTACCGCGACAAGGAGACCCTCGAGATCATCACCGCAAGGGAATCTATGAACTTTTTTTCTCGATATGATGGTACGATTGAGACTCCATATCACCGCTATACGTGCTTAGTGTGCACCACCAAACAGGAGACAATGGACAAGGATGGTGACGAGCCAAATAAACCTTATGAGATACTGTTGTATGGAAAGTCGGTTGTGAGGACGACGGAAGAGGCGCTGGAGAACTTACATGACGAAATCGAAGATGAGATGGACGGAATCGTCAAGAAAGCGATACGAGCAAAGAAGTGTATTTAATGAGTATGAAGATGGCGGCTTGGAACGAAGGCGACTGGACAGGGGAGCCTCAGACTAAAATGCCTACCTAGATATTGGTAAATAACAAACATTTTTTCGCTTTCTCTGGCATATAAAAAGATGCTTTGTAGGATTGGCTTCATTCTTCTACCCACCTCCTTGAATCCAACAACATAAATCTTTTCAAGAACCAGCGCTTTTGTACAGTTATTCCACATACAAATAGAGCTGGTAAGGGCTGAAGCATACAATACAGAACCGACACATAGACATCTCACGTGGGCAAGTGGAGAGACTGAAGAGACAGGAGGTTGCATTTAAGTTAGCTACGCAACGCAAGTTAACCCCTTGGTACCACGACCGTAGTTAGAATATGCATGGTTTAGGGTGTGAACATTTGGAATGAAGTCATTCCGCTTAGGCCTTTACAATCTCCTCCTATAGACGGACTGTCAACGTGGTTTTTTGAACGATGTGCACCTATGCTTAAGCTACACTGCGCTGTGTTATTTGTAAATACTGGAAAGTATACATTTTAATCCTATATTATGTATTTACTATTTACTTGTATAACTACCTTATTCTAGCAATAGTTGTTGCTAGGTAATATTATAATGACATACACCATTGCTTTATAGCTGTCAATCATTAGTAATGAAACAAACGTATAGAACTAACAGCGATGGTTTTTGAAAACGGCAGTCGCATGTTCAGGTATTGTATATCATATAAGGCACCTGAATTGTCGAGTTTTCTATCCACGTACGCAGGTCGATTCGAACTTCTGTGTTCATGAACCGCGTGTACCGACAACATCTCCCTGGTATGGTACTCAATCCAGAGATCAAGCTCTGCGACATCCCCTAGAATCGAAAATAGTAGGCTAGGAGATCGATTCAAGTTGGGTTTTGCATTCACAACTGACCTTGAACTACTTTAGAGCGTCATGTTTTTAGCCATCACTACCCGCTTCTATGGGGACGATTTTGTTATGCAATTACAGATTCTCATTATGTATACTACTTTTTTTACCTCTTCAGACATGCAAGATATACAGGCCCAACTTAAGACAGAGTCGACAAAGCTCCCATAACAATCGTCGAACATGGCTTATCGTACTTGTCGGGTTTGGCAAACGTTGCCTTTGGCTTGTTCCCTACAGCTATCTCTATCCAACTATTCGTCTTGGGGTTGAATTGAGGCCAACCGAAATTGGTCAGACCGCTCTTAGGATTGTCAGCGAACGCGGCAACCGCTCGCTGGAAGAGTCTCGATGTGTCCTTCTGCGCTTGTGATGCAGGGAGGCCGCTGGCATCCTCCGAGCCACCAAGAATCATGTGCAGTTCAGTACCATGGTAGGCGCCGCTGGTTGGATAGAGTCGGGTGTTGTTCCAATCGCCGAAATAACGGTAAACCCATGTTGGGACCTTGGCGATGACGCGCTGTTTGGCCTCGTACGAATGGGGGCAGACGAATGACTCCAGAAGAAATTGCGCCGTTTGCTCCTCGGTGACATTGCGGCCTTGTGCAAATGCCGGGATCACATAGTATCCTTGTTCATAATTGTTGTGTCCATGGAAGTAGGGAATTTTGGCAAAGCTGCCCGATAACGCGAGTGAAAGATAATCACTAAATATGATCTTGCCGTCTACCATGGGGTAGAAAGGAGGTGTTGATCGGACCGGGCTTCCCCCGGGGCTGGGAGGAACCTTGGACACGGCCATTGAAATTGCTTCCCAGGGTTGTTCGCGCATGCACTTTAGTGTGTCGCCCGATGCTCCACATCCGAGCAAAGCGGAGAGGGTGTACCAGTTATCTTTTTGTTTCTGAGGCGTATTCATGGGGAAGCTGAAGACATTTCCAGAGGTCGACATCAGGCCGTGAGCAATGGGATTTTGCTTGTAAGCATACGACCACCAGTCCACAGCGGCACCACCTGACGATTGGCCAGCGATAACGATTTTCTTTGGGTTGCCTCCAAAACCCGCGATGTTCTTTTGTAGCCATTCAACTGCAAGACGCTGATCTCGCAATCCAAGGTTAGTGTCCGCACCAGGGGCGCCTGGAAATCCAAAGACATTCACGCGATAGTTGACCGAAACAACGATGATGTCTTCGGAATTGGCGAGGTATTGGCCATTGGCGAACGGGGTGTTCGTGTTACCACCAGCGAAACCTGGAAGAGTGAGTAAGATACGATAGCAGATAGATGGCAAAAGATGACTAACGTCCTCCATGGAACAGAACGAAGACAGGCTTGTTTGCCTTTGAAGACTTGGCTGTTTTTTTCGACCAAATGTTCAAGGTCAGACAATCCTCACTTCGCTGTGTTCCAGCAGCACCGGTAAAGTAACTCAATATCCTAGGGGCTTGGGAGGTAAAGCCGGGAAACAAAGGTTGAACGGTAGCTTGTTGGGGACAGTCACTGTATATGGTTAGATCAAAAGGCCACATGGTTTGCAGCTCAGGTACTTACTATCCCTGTATCTCAATATCAGTGAAGTCATCTTAGCATGTATATGATATATAGTGTGCACTCACGAAGCTAGTTGCCTTGTACGGTCCCTTAGCCTTGTACTTCTGCGGTGCTGCAAATCGCAAGTCTCCCAGCGGCGGCTGCGCGTACGGAATACCCAGATATTCCCAGACATCTTTGACCTTCGGTGAACGATGACCTGTGATGAATCCATTTTCTGTGTTGATAGTCTCGAAACTTGGGGTTGATACAAGAGATGCCTCGGTCAGTGACAGTGTTGAGGCGCAAAGCCAGAGCGCCAGGGTTGGAAGACCATGCATCCTGTTGGTTGTCGCTAAAGGAGAGCTATGGATGATGAAGAAAGAGCGAACAGCAGTTGTTGTGGCAAAATAGTCTTGGACTTCTTTTGAAATTGCGGCGGGCGGCTACGGTCAAGCGGTAGACGCGGGATGGCAGCCAATAAGTCCTAGGGTAGGTACCGAGGTTCACTGGCAAGGTGCCTGCATGCATACAATGTGCTTCTTAGGCTCTGTTAGGTGCTGTGGTACAAAATAGCACGCCCATTGCGCAAAACACCTGGACACTCGACAGCTGTTGGATCCTTTTACCACACAACGAACTCACCCTTTTTACCGATGAACTCAATTTTCATTTCCAAGGCATCCGAACTCTACGCGGCGTAATAACCTCTTCCCGTGAGAGTTATACTAGAATAGGCTTGATTTATGTTGTACTAGATCTTTAGAGGCGGTAAAATGAAAGCATTGGTAAAAGAAAGGTCAGCAACGTACCACTCTATCTTGGCGCAAATCTAAGCGTGGTGCACAGGCCAAGGGTATTCATGAATCCTCACTAAATTCGCGCTCCTCGTGTGCGAGAAGAGGCGTCTAACGTTTCATGCTCTTTATGAGAGAGACTGTATACGTACCTGCAATGCGGTTCCCTTTATCTCACGAAATTTCTCCAGATTTCTGCTACCCGAATGCTTGTTGATGGAACTGTCATTACGGCTTGCAAATCTACATTGCGCAAATTCCGCATCGCGTTGGGGAATTTGCACCTTCCAAGAACGGCCGGATGAAACGGAACAACCAACCGCGTCGACGAAGGATTTTTCTGACATTGACAGCAGAGAGGCACAATAACAGCCAACTAAATAACAAGTTAGCCAGTGCAAAATCTTTCCAGCTTCATCTGGTCAACGTCCATCAACGGCCATGCTTTTACGACAGCGTTTTCAGTGTGGTTGAGCAGTACATGTTTTTCCCCTCAAGATGGTGGTGAATATGGGGTTTCCCTCAGGCGGTGAAGCCAACCAAGGATGGAAGCTGTACTTGACGTCTCTGATCATGATTCTGAGCGCTGGACTCACTGTCATTGCGAGGATTGTGACACGATTCCAGACCGTCAACCTGGGGGCTGATGATTACACTATTGTAGCGTCGCTGGTACGTTAAAAGCCTGAACCCGAGGGTAAGGGACAGATCCGCTTTTTGAGCTTCCGGTTAACAAACCCCCAGGCCTTCTCTATCTCCCTGTCCGTCACTATCCAACTCGCCGTGGTCCACGGCTACGGCCAGCACAAACGCGATCTCTCCACGGAAGAGTTACGGACTTGCCTCAAATTCTTCTGGATCGCGCAAACGCCATACAAGATTGTGGTGTGCCTGAACAAAACCTCCATCATCTTGCTGTATATGCGCATCTTCATCTCGCGGCACTTCCGATGGCTTTGCTATGGAGCGCTTGCGATCGTCATCGGCTCCGGTATCGCGACAACATTCGCAACCATCTTCCAGTGCGTGCCACTCGAGCGTTCATGGAACAAATCCATCGATGGGACGTGCATCGACAGTTCGAAGTTCTGGTTAGCAAACGCAGTGCTGAATATTATGACGGATGCGGTTGTATTGGCACTGCCGATCCGTGAGGTGTTCAAGTTGCAGCTCAGGCTGCAGGAGAAGCTGATGTTGTGTGGTATCTTCTTGCTCGGTGGATTGTAAGTCTCCCCTGTCTTGACCATCCCATGACCTGGCCTTCACGCCTCATGGACTACTCTCCACGTCCCACCAGCCCCCACTCTCGCAACTTGCGAACATCCCTTCACATTGTATTCTCTCACCCCTCACATGCCCTTCAACCCGCCAAACCAAACATAACCCTTTTTAACCGACCCCTAGTGTCACAATAACATCCATCCTCCGCGTCACCGCCGTCGCCAACAGTGTTCGCAACCAACAAGATCAAACCTGGAATTTCATTCAGCGGGGGATCTGGACCTTGATCGAAGCGAACCTGGGCATCATCTGCACATGCCTTCCCGTGCTAAAGCAGTTGGTGAAGCGCTTGTTCCCGTCCATGTTCAGCCTGTCCAAGGCGAGCCCGGGCGGTAACTACGGTTATGGAGGTAGCGGAAGCGGGGGGGTAGGCCATGCGAATGGAAGCACAAAGCAAGATCGCTCGACTCATAGTAATCGGCAGCACTGTAACCTCGACGACACGGTTGACGATGAAGACACACACACAGATGTCAACGTGCATGGGCGCAACACCAGCGGCAAAGGTGTGTGGACGGGTGGCAAATCGTATCCGATGACGCCCCTCTCGCACCAAAGTACGCCGGACAACGGGCGCGAGAGTGATGAAAAGCATATTATGTCGGCAAGGGGTGCGGAGCGGGATCCTAGCCAGAGCAGCGCGGAGAGGCTGGATATGCTCTCAGGTTGGCCGTTGAATCAAGGGTCAGTTAATAATACTACAGCGGTAGGTTCATGGAAAAACTGAACTGTCTACAGTGCTACAGAGTACAGTCTTGTACTCATACAAACATCCGGATCAGGATGTGTGTTCTATTAGGTATCCCATAATCGGATAGGGTCTATCCGATTTAAATGTAGCCTTGTGCATGCTGAAGACATGGGGTATATCTGATTTAATTTAGCCTAGAAAATCGGATAGAGTGTAACATACTCAATAAGCGAGTCACCTACTCCAGAACGCACTATACTACAACAACGGTAGCCTAATCTGTGCTATTGGACCTGATATGCAACTAGCCTCCTCTTTTTAAACTTTTACAAGCGCCTCGCTAGGCTTCTCTAGCTTATCTCCATATGTTAACTTAGATAGGTAATGGTTAATTGCTGTCTTGATTATAGCGGGTGATGTATAGTTAGAGATAACATTCGTTACTATTGCAAGAATTTCGCCACTGGGAAGGTCAATGTCAGAAAGGGTGGAATCTATGCACGAGAGCGATGCACTAGATGTCGAGGCGAGGAGTAGCGTCGTGCTTAAGGGGTGCATTGACCGCAGGGAGGTTGACACGATCACTCGTCAGTCAATCAACCAGTACAGCTCTATCTTGGGGACCTCGGATGCAGATCTTACCGACTTCAAGGAGGCAGGCGGGAAGTTGTTGGCGTGGCATGATCTTTCGTATAGATTTCCTCGAGTAGTAGTCGAAAGTAGCGCAGCAGGACTTGTGGGTTATAGCTATTCCTTGACAAGCAAGCCGTAGTCATGGATTTCCCAGCAATGTTCTCATGGACAGACGCTCCGTTTTGCAAAATTAATTTTAGCATATCAATACATAGAGTTGTAGGTAGGGGAACCTTTATATAGTGGGTAGAGTTTGCAGTTGTTTTGTCTCTAAAGCCGATGGTAGAGAATACTAGCAGTCTGATGACACGATCAGTAACTTCTGGGCAGAGTATGATGAGGATGGTCTGTATTACATTCGCCCGTCATCACCCATATTTGCATCTGCCCCAGTTTCCAATAGATACTTCACTGCTTCTGGGCTTTGCGATGCGATTGCAAGCCTTTAAGAATGGTCAAAATGAGAAACGAAATCACAATAAATGTTGGTGCGTACGAAAAACGGCGTCTTTCCTGAACATATGGTCCTGTTGTTCAAAATCTCAGGATCTTCCCCGACGTGTTGGCTGATCAATTTGACATCACCTCTTTCACATGCACTCATAAACGGCGAGCCCAGAGAAACCTGATTTTGGACTCGGATGTAGCCTGGCAGGATTGAAATGGTTACAGAGTAATGACCATGCGAGTTGAAAGTAGATCGATATAGTCTTGTGTGAGATCCAAACTGGGAACTTGTATCCTAGTAATATCTTGGTAGTTTCGGGAGTGACCAAGATTGTGATGGAGCAATAGAAGCCCAATTTTCTCAGCCATGAGTCTGGAACTAATATATAGCTTCTAGATGTGACTTTGAGCTCAGGCTTCGTGCGATATTTAGCAATGGGGTTACAGGTAGGTTTCTGAAGAGCGCATTTCGTTGCTTGATCTACGGAGTGGCTGGCATCAATAACCGGGAGCGAAGCGAATGCGACCGATGAGATCTTTCTTACTTGAAGTTAGAAATAGTAAACGATATAATTCAAGAAATATGTACATGTTGAGGAGCCCGGTAAGCAAGGTCAGGTCTCTCTCTGCATCCCGAAGGCGCTCCGTCAGTTTAGCAATGACTTTGCAATCGGTAAGTATGAGCATAAACTTTATCTCCAGACTTCGCGAGCGTTTCTGGCCATCGTTGAAGAATATCTGATTCATTTCGAAAACATCTTTATCCAGTCGCTGCAAAATAATCTGCAAGAGCATTCGAAGGTTAGGTGGGAGAACGCGGTCATCCTCGATTTCTCTGAGATGAGCCTCGTAGACCTTCAGTATACACAGTAGGAGTAGCAACATTTGTTGTACATGCTTAAGTGAGATAGCGCGTCTTTCAATCTTAGTAAACGACAAATAAAGTCTTGGATGTCCTCAGAACGTGAGCCAGAAGCTGAGTGAATGAAGCGACGACCGCAACTCCTGCTATGATCTCACCCACCCCCGACATGTCTGATGTTATAAGTGGTCGAACTTAGTCTTGTTACAAAGGCCTTGAGCCAAGAAACCTGAAATATAGGGTGTTTTGAGCTGCACAAGAGAGAGGCTCTCACGCTGTTTAAGTGATCAGATGCAGTCTCGGAGGACGCGGGGAGGTCAAATTCAGCCTTGCGCCGACACCTTGGTTGATTGGGCACCACAGTGACCTAGTGACCTTATCTACCTTGCCACGTCATAAATACTACACATGATGGCACATGGCACCCATTCTACTCCCCAGGCACACACTCGAGGGGCCGATCTTTCCTGTATAAGCTACGATGCCCATACTGCAATGCTCAGCCCTAGTAACAAAGTAAAGCCTGTCATTATCAAAGTTCTTTTTCTTTGAAAACATAACTTACATATTTTATAGACTACGTCAGCGGCGAAATCATTCAAGAAAGCTGATAGTGAAAAGGACAAAAACTCCAACAAACCCCCTAGGTCAATAATAATTGCAGAAAGGGAGTTTCGGTGGATCTGTGTAAGAAGATAGTCCTATGTGCTGTTATTGTAGCGTCTGGTAAGATTTAGGGTTACTGTAGGAAAGAAAATAGCCACCGCTTCGATATATACTGTACTAATCCGAGCTGCACTCATGGTCGTTACATTTGCCGTGTACTTAATCTGTCTCGAAAAATAAGAGTTACACAAGCCATAGTCTTGGATGTAAATATTAGTGTTGCAGTTTTTTTGTGCGAGACATTCCTTTCGAACAGGGCTTGCAAATGGATATTATGAGAGTTTTATTACGAGGTTCACTATACAGTTACAGGCCACGCCGGCTTTCCCTCTTAAACAATTTCGACCCCACGAGCGAACGCGAGTCTTGGCATAGTAGCCACAAATTCGCCGAAAACCTGGGCACAAGACCGTTACTATAGAAATAATTGCGCAGTAGTGCTGATGATATTGATACATTGATTTGAGCACCAATTCTTAACTCGGGGGTTTCCTTTCCGCAAGAGACGCCCTAGCAGCCTGTTTATGATTCCCCCTTGTATGTTTCCATCCCCTTCCCAACCATCGGTGTTGGTTGCTGCAGATCTCGACGAGGCGGCGTCGTGTTTCGTATCAAACCCTGCTTTTCGCTATCTGCCAGCCGCACCCACCACAGCGGATACAAGGGGGCCTCACGAACGGGCTGTTCCGTGTGGGTCGCGCACGGATAAAATCTATGTTATGGCGCTTAGCTTGCGTCCTGGGTGTAATAACGTCTGGCCAACGAAAGAGCGTTAACGAAAATGTCACGAAGCCTTCGCATGCCCTTGTGTGACTTCTCGGCAATGAAAATTTCCAGCTGCCTTCTATCGAGGTCTTGCAGCTGAGCTTATTCTGGTAGCACTGCATACCCCTCAGACATTTATTCGCCCGATTTATTGTATACGAGATTGCTCGGCGACTAACACCCCAGACCTGATATTTGGTAGCCGTCCCAGTTCGCAGACGTCTCACTCTGAGCCTTGTTTTTTACGTTATCGTGGGACATTTGTTGCGCTTCAGTGAGAACACTTCCAAACTCGACTTTGAATGAGACGTGTTCGAGCGCAAATTATCAAGAATGACGAGACGTACGGTTTTGAGGTAGGAATTCTTGTATTCGTTTGAAGTAATGGGATTAACTGTTGGCAGCGCGGATCTCAAAGAGCGCCATGTGGTATGCACCCTGCTCAACTCTACCATCCAGGTTCAAATATTTACTTTCAAAGAACATGATGGCATTTTCAGCTTGTATTGGATTCGGTCTGTTCTTGCAGAGTGGGAAGGTTATATATATCGCCGGTCCAGGCCTTGCCATTGTTGCTATCGTCCTCGCTTCCTCCGTTATGTGGTCGGTGATCGCATGCTTGGGGGAAATGACAGCTCTCTTCCCTGTTCAAGGCCCATTATTCGAATTCCCTGGACGATTCATCGATGAAGCTGTTGGTTACGCTACTGGCTGGATTACCTGGTTTGCCTGGGTTGTGATTTTGGCGGCCGAAATACTGGCAGTGGCCCAACTTTGGAAATTCCGTTTTGACGAACAGTATCTGAAGGATGTGGGATATCCCGATAAAGAGTTGGGATGGTCCACCGAAGGATACAGCCCAGCCGTTTGGGTCTTCCTCTTCCTAATTTTGATCGGGATCATCAACCTTTTCCCAGTGCGACAATATGGACAACTGGAGTACATTTTTGGGGTGATCAAGATCTTCTTTATTTCAGGTCTAATTGTGTTCAATGTCATTCTATCAGCCATGCAAAAGGATGCAAAAGGTCGGAACCACTTCTGGACATGGAATAAGCCATATGGTTTCGCATCTGAAAGCATGATTGTACATCCGTCCCATGACGCAGATTCTGGGATAGTCCTGAGGGGCGAGCAAGGCCATTTCATGGCTCTTTGGACTGCGATTTCGGCGTGTGTGTTTTCCTTCGTCGGCTTCGAGACAATTGCGATCACCGCGCCAGAGAACAAAGACCTCGAAAAGCACGAGACACTCAAACTTGCCACCAAGAAGCTCTCTTTACGTATCACGATTCTCTATGTTCTTTGTACCTTTGTTGGGGGACTGAATGTCCCTTACAATGACCCGAATTTGGTCAACATCCAGATTAACAGCGTTCGAGCGGGACAGAACAGTATCTTTGTGCTTGCGGCGGTTAGGAATCACTTGCGTGTATGGCCCAGCATCTTCAATGGGTTCTTCATCTTCTCGGCTACAACCTCCGGAATCAATGCACTGTACAACTCCAGCAGGATTTTGCATGCACTAGCGAGCATCCCAGAAGCGTGGCCTTTGTGGCTTCAGAACAGCAGAAGACGATTGGAGAGGACAACATCTCGAGGGGTACCACTGGCCACTGTGATTGTGAGCTGTACGTATGATCAGGGGCTAAAGTGAATGTCTTGTTGCAAAATAATTACAAGATGCTACCCAGGTGGTTTTGTAAATGCTTCATAATAAGACATGAAACCTGTGTCTCTTCCTCACATTCAGAACTGCGCTAACCTTGGCTCATGGCCTCTAGGGTCGATCGGGCTCATCGCCTTTCTAGCGGTCAAACCTTTCCCTTCCGTCGTTCTTGGCCGTATAACCAATAACGCGGTGGTGTCAGAGCTTATCTGTTACACTGTCATTTGTCTTTCATATGTTCAATTCTACCATCGAATCAAAGCTGCTTCAGAAGATCATACGTTAGAGAATCGCAGCGCTTTCAACCGAGACGACAAGCAATATCCATATAGAACACACGGACAATTGTTTCGGGCTTACTATGGACTCCTGTTCTGCATATTGCTCATACTGTTCAACAATTGGCGAGCTTTCGTAAGTATTTTTTTTCATAATTCTCTTCAAATGGGAAAGCATTGCTAATTATCTGCTTGCTTCAGGTGCATCCATTCAGTTTGCCAGACTTCATAGCGTCATATGTCGGGATCCTTGCCTTCTTCGCACTTGTTGCAGCATACCACGTCAAATCAGATGGCTGGAATCCACTCCATTGGAGACGCAATGCTTCCATGCAAATACATCGGCCTCCACCAAAAGTGGTGGTCCCGGGAAGACGAAGAGGGCACCTGGTATTCCCAAATCCTAAGGAGCCAATTTGGAGCGAGGATAATATTAAGGCGTTCGTTGGTTTCATATGGGGATGGCTCAAGTGAGAAGGTGCCTTGTTGGATTTAACTTTCTTCTGGCAAGACTACTGCACCTGCTTCTAGCTCTGGCGTCAGAGTAGTGTTGGATTATCCTAGAACGTATAGCGAGATATCCGAGGAAGTGGTTTATAATAGCTACCGGCTCTAACCGCGGCGGCTCCAAGCATGCGGGAGTCTATATTCTTGGTAGAGCGAAATGCGCATAACGCTCATCAACGTCATTGGGGCAGATGTAACGGACATGCACGAAACAGTCGTGCAACCTTGTAAATACTTGGTTGATAGATAGAGTCTGGGGCTGAAAATAAGGGAACGAAAACATAGGGAAGCTACAAACAGCATTTGAGTGATATTTGAATAGACCCATTTTGGGTCTCGGTAGTTTTCAGAGAGCTGCCTCATAATGGAGCTGCACGTGATTCACCGGTCAAGCATTTCTTGGAACGGACAAGGCGTTTACGGCGTTATTACCGTTACCAGTATAGGGGCGGCCTGCTGTTACGCTATATTTACTTGCTGCTGCTTCGGGAGCGAAGTTCTCCCATTTGTGCGGCAGAAGGGCAGTTGCGTTTGATTAGCGTACGGGACTAGGGTCGCTGTAATAAACGACTGTGTGTTCCGGCTGGACGTTCAGTCCCACCACCACGGACAAGGCGCGTCCTAGAAATGTGTCAGCCAAGGTCTGCGCTCTCCGGTCTAAAGCTGTCTTGTGTCGCTCCGCTCTCAGGCAACAAGCCCGATCGCGACCGCATGTCTAAAGTCGCCCGGCGACATGCGTCTTCTCCGATATCCCACCCACGTTATGAAAGCCACAACATTGATTCCAGGCTCTAACATTTACCCGTTCCGTACTGCTTAGGCTTCGCTCGCATCAATGTCGAAACGATGCAGGCTTCTCGCAGAAGTCTGGCAACATCTCCAAGGCCGTAACGATGTTGCTAGTATCCTGCGCGAGATCATCGGCACATTCGAATTCACCCTTCTGGAAGACGAGACCCAAAGAACCGAGAAGTCCGTTCGAACAGTCATTTGGATTAAGACCATATTTGACCTTCAGCGGTGTTATCTAAGTGGAAACGCGACGGGCGTACACGATTGTCCGCCATACATCCTGTCCTATCTTCTCCCATCCGAGCTTCTCTTTTCGACAATTATCTACCTTACCAATGTCAAAACAAGACTTTTCTCCAGCCAGACAACTCTGCAGACTAGGGAATTCACACGACCTCGACATATTCTTGTTCAAACCCTACTATCAGGGCTTCGGCTCCTGTTGTTAAGGAAAGAGAAGATCACGTTGCAGGAAGCAAAGCGCCTTCAAAATGCGATCAATATTTCGTGGAAAGACGACCGACTCCATGGAGTGGAGCGCTTTATGGTGTCTGATCTCTTTGCGGCGGTGCTCGATTCAGTGAATGAGACAGCACGTGACAACCCTTATAACACCGAATGGGTCAATGCACGTTTGCCAAGCTATGCTGCAGGTCTTGTGAGGCTCTTATATCTTTAGTCTTGAGTATTCAAGCTTACATCAGCAGTACCCCTTAAATATTAGGCCCGAGACATTCGTGATGTCTCTCATTCATGGCCTCATGGAAGAAGACTGGATGTATGCATATTGGGTACTCTTTGACACTCTATGGGCGGTTGAATGCGCCGTTACCCAACGATATGTCGATCTCAGCCGGCAAACCAGCATGCTTGACTCCAACCAACCTGGTGTCGATACCGATGAAATACTGGAGCAGCTTAATCAAACGAGAACAAGTCTCATCATTTCGGTATTTCGTGTCCCCGGTCCAATGAAGCCGACGCCTACTTTGCTGGAATCATTAGCAATCACACTTCTTGACTGGAGTGAGGATCTCGATAACTTCTTATCCCGACAAGACTCCCTCGTTGTGAGTTGACAGCTCAGACCCATGAAGCGATTGACTTCAGTCGCTGACTACGAAACAGCCACATTCCTCATCTGTGCGACCACCAAAAACGCCAAGTTATGGGAAATCTATACATGAAATGAGTACCTATTTCGAGGATGCTTTTTTGTGTTTCGCTGCATGGCTATCCAGTCACAAATCAGATTATGAACAGTTCAGTATCCAAAAACCGGGTGTAACCTCAACTGATATGACAAGTATGGTGAAGGAATGGATCGCACGCATGACTACCCCAACTGCTGAAACCCAATCATGGGATCTGGAAGGCCCATTTTTGCCTGTGTACATTGTCGATTGCCCAAAGCTACACGTTGTTCCGAGGAAGTTTCTCGAGTACAAACTAAGATGGTGTGACAAATGGGCATACGAAGTAAGATCTCACTCTATCGTCGTTACTCAGAACGATATTGACACCTGAAAGGGCTTACAAGGGAACTCGCCAATACTTCAGTGGAAGGAAGGTGAGAAATTCGCGCTATTTGTTTCCTCATATCCGCCGGGAAGAACTCTAAGCTAATGTATGTCCATTCTATAGGTGTGAAATGCCCAAGTTGTACCTCAGGTGAGAAGATCAAGTCTGCTCGTCTCATAGAGCCCTTCCAACATCTTGCAACTGCCCTTGGGAGCTTATACACCGATGACTATAGTGTCAGCCAGTATTCTGTGGTTGACCCTGGCTCATACGATGCTGCATCCGCTTCTTTGGCTTCCCGCTCGGCGTCAGATATAGAAAGCCTAGGGTTGAGTCTTCCATCACAGTCCACAATGAATGTCAGCGCTCCGAGCCACTTCTCCCGTTCGAGTGGAGACGCAGATATCTCAATTAGTTCCCCGAGTTATCCTCCCCATTACTCAGAGTCGCCTATTAGCCCAATGACGCTTAGCCCTCCCGGTCTGCGACACTATGGATCCTTGGCCTTCGACAATCCTGTTAGCCCTCTTAATGAGTCACTAAACATTCCAATACCACTTGTTGCATCACGTTTGTCAATGGATCTTCCAATCCCAGTCTCCATACCGTCCCTTCCAGAGAGTACCTCGCTTCCGAAAAATATCCCGGGGTACTTCTCCCCCTCGAACCCGTCAGGAGTAGCAAACATCAGACTCGATATACCCTCAACAGATTTGAAGTGGAGCAATTCCAGCATAGCGAAGTCAAAAGCTACAAGCCGGACCGTGAGACTTGCTAACTCGATAAGGCGAAGACCGACAACCAAAGAGAGAGAAACCCATCCCCTTCCCAAAAACCCGTGTTTCTCATTCTCGTCTTCAGGCCACTCGTTGTTGCTCTGGGGAAAGGGTGATGACTGCCTCGTTAGGTTCGACGTACCAAGCAACGACGCGTCTGCCATTCAAGGGTGCAAGTACGACATTTCAAGCATCGAGGCTGCCGCTGCTGGCAATCAGAAATGCGCCATTATTGTATCCAGTGGGCCACTAAAGAGGAAACTCGCGATTTACGATAGCAAACGTCTCACGCCGGAGCACGAGATTGAGCTGGAACTATCCGGCCGACTCGGAGAAATCCACCTTGCCGTCTCAAGGAACGACAAATTTGTCGCAACTTCAATCAACGACCAGATCCAGATATTCAGCCTAGAAGATGGAATACAAAACTTGGCATTCCACCACCAAATACATGTGTACGAGCTTAGGGGAGGTGTTCAGCATCGCCGTACCATACCATTCGGGAGAACAAGTAGTGACGACTGCCCTACCGAACCGCAACGAACAGAAACAAGCTGGTTTGGTCCACAGTCTCCAGGACTTAGTTCAAAAGAGGTGGCAGAAGAGCAGCAAAGGCAGAGTGCTATCGTATCTAGGAAGTTGTACTTTTCTACCGACAGCAAGCGGCTTGTAGTTGCAACGCAATTGGGAGATCATTGCGTCTATGTCGATGTGTGGGACGTTACGAGGGAACCTGTCAGCACCATATCTGAGCACTCACGCTCATTCAAGCTACCTCCTTGGACACTCAACGATGGCGACCTGACAAGTGTATTCTACGATACTTCAAGACGAAGCGCGATTGTGACAGCTTTTCTAGGAAAGGAGTATCCAGTCCTTATTCCTTTTCCAGGTTATGACACGCTGCAAAATGAACAATACAGCACAAAGGTTGTACATGCAGCGCAATCACCTTCAGGATCAACCTTCGTAGTCGCAAATGCCATGACAGAGATCATCCAATTCGAATACACAGCTAGAGGTACCCTTGCTCCACGCAAGCTGAAAAAATCCTCATCAAAAATCAGCAATACCGTCTTTAAGCCTGGAGCCATCGCACTTGCGATGCCCTTGGAGAACGTCCTCCAGTGCTTCTGGATTCGAGATGGGAAGTGCATGCTCAGGAGTATCAAAGTTGGCACAACAGAAACGTTTAAGGACTACGATCTTCGACCTCACTACGATCGGCTAATGAGTCTCAAAAGCAAACCCGTCATTGCAAGAGCCCCGTCCCTGATGATCCCAGAGCTGGACGGTAATGGAGTTGACTAAGCGATATCCGAAATGATCACTTTCAGGCACTCTATTTGGAGCGTTTATTGCTCACGCAAAGCATTCCAGCCAAAGGCCAAAAGCTTTCAGTTGGCGAACGGAGTTCAATTCTGTCGTACTACCACTCATCGGTCGAGAAAGACGTTTCTAGATCGCACGCAAATGAAAGGACGCAAAGAATACAGCAAACGTTTGAACAGCCTCAAATGCCACCAAAACCGTCGACATCCGCAACACTATCAACCACTACAGAAGTGCTTGCCATGTGAATATCCTCTACAGAGGTTTTGCAGCCGGTTATTTATGTCTCGCTTGAACATGCAAAGGCCAGGGTGTGGACGCAAGCCACCAACTTTGCATGAAACGTACAATACATAGTTCGTGTGCATTGTGGGGCAGCATATGAATACCTGCTTCTTCTGACTGAGATCACCGTGGAGGATGAGTGACATACGATGGTCTGGTAATGTTAGTTGAATGATGTTGTTACTGCGGTAGACGATATTTTTTATTTTCTTTCGCGATTTGGATTTTAGCATAGCGGTGGAGTAGCATGTATACCTAGGATAGACGCAATCCCAGTGGAGATTTCATTCAAGCATTGCTATTCATTCTTGAAGCCCGGTAACAATATCGATTCTCGAATTTTTCCTTCGCCCAAATCCCGATCAGAACCTAATCTTCACAAGCGTTTCGCAGGCTCACCTTCCCAGTATCGCTCTCCCGCGCTGTTAATATACCGGCTATATTAATGCCCCACCATGCTGCCTTACATTTTCGCTTAACCTTGCTCGGGTCATCCTGCTCTGAGTTTGGGATTGTATCTCCTTCCTATACCGAGGGTTACATTTCTAACAGGGTTTGCTTCCGGAACGACGGGTACGTTCCTGGTGGGATGGAGAGCATGGTATTGTTCCGTACGAGTGGAGGAGCATTATGGTTGCAGATATGGGGACCATTGGGGCGTTGATTTCAGCTCGGAAACTTATCGCACTGCTGAATTTATGGCATGCTCTTTCAAGCGATGCTGGAATGGTAGAGATGCATCCGCCGTTCTCCATTCGTAAGAAGGAGATATATCCCAGCGCCGTTTCCTCCAATACTTACCCACATCACACCCTCTTCAAGACTTTCAATATCGCTGCCACGACCCCCATCCATAGCTACTCCGTTAACTTCCAAGGTTCTTCCCATTTATATCTCACCTCGCACAGAACTGGCATCCTGGCACGCGACCACCTACACCACCTCTCCCCTCCCCTCTGCATCATATTCTTGTATTCAGCTTCTGTACTGTTCTCCAACTTTAGCATCACTAACCTCAGTAGCCCCTTCATGTTACCAGCCCCAACAACCCCAGCAGCGGATCCCATACCATCCTTATCTACCAGACAATTAACCTTATCTCTGTTCAGTGACGCAGATGGGACAATATTACTCCACGTCCCACCTGCGCCAAACCTAGCGCCTATTTCGTCATACACTGTACGAAGGTAACATTGTGCTGTGCGTGCTGACGGTTCACCGGTGGGTTGGCTCGGGGTGTACATACGAAGTACGAGCCTTGAGATGGGGCGAAAGAGTAGGTTAGGATTGGGAGTTGGACGCGCAGGTAGGTCGAAAATAGTGCGTGGGTTGATGATATTGGAGGATAATTGGAAATCATAGTTGTCACGCCCAAGTATTCAAGGATCTTTTCTGGCAGACATCGGACGTAGGGCTCGATGAGGCGTGTAAGATCCTGTTCAGCTCCCACTGAGATGCTCTGCCTCCCTGCTGAATACATGACGATGTTTGGATGAATGTAGTGAATAGGTGAATGGAATAGGTGAATGGAATAGGTGAATGTTATTCTTTCCTTCGCTCCCTTTGTTGGGTAGTCCCGTATTTTAAGAGCTTGTGTCCATTGTGCTAAAGTGCTCTTTTTAGATGTATTGTTTGTCGTTGCAGCAATAGCCGGTATAGTACAGGCAAGGTTGAAAAGAAGTTGACTTGTAACGAACGTCGAAGCTCCACATGCGTTGGGGAAGACATATGAAGTGCAATAAAGTAAAGCATTACCTGATCTTGTTTGATGCGATTTTATTTTACAGTCTGGCCTCTGACTCCAAGCATCCTACAGTCCACCGTGCGGGAAAACGGCCGATTCTAATGCGGGTTCCCTACCCATCACCAAAAATCAAATGTCGAAAGACGCCATGCCAAACTCCAAGCTCCCATTATGCAGATAGTATTTCTGATGTCAAGAAAACAGGAAGAGACACGGCTTAGCGTCCGTTTCTTCCACCGCGATTACCCCTGATCTTCCGTAGAATGTCTTCACCTCCACCTGCGCCCTTCTTCACGTTATCGTTGAAGACCACGTTGCTCTTGGGTACGACGGTGTATGTTGTTGGGCCAGCTTCCATGCGGGCACGTTGGAAAGCGCGTGGAGCTTCGAGTGCTTTCGCGCGGGCCTTGTCGGCGTGGCTGAGCACGGGCTGTGAGCTGCGGACAGGAGCATTCCTGGTATACACGTTAGTATATGTTTATTGTAGCAAGTAGGTGTACATACGTAGGGTCATAGTCTGCCTGGACGAACTCCTTCTTGCGATAGTCGTCAGTGCGGCGGAGGATAGGTCGGGTCCAGTCGGTGAACAGACGCTCTGCTTGTCGTTTGATGACTAACTCGGGGCGCTTGCTCTTGATGTAGAACATGATAACCTTGCCAATACCTGATGCAACAAGACTGTCTTTGTTGATAGGGAGCTTGCCCAATGCAGCGAAAAGACCCTTCTGGATGTCATAAGCTGGAAGACTGCCGTCGCTGAGGGGTTCGAGGAAGAATCGCACTGCTTCGAGCAGATTGATCTCGGGGTCGACGATGGAATCCTTGAGGGTGTTCTTGTTCAGCAACGCAACAACTTCTGGAAGAAGCTTGAGCTTGTGACGAGCTGGTTCTCCGCGCTTGCGGCCCTCATTGTCAGCCTCGGCAGCTGCAGCCATACGTCGACGCATTTCTTCAATCTCTGCGTCGGCCATCTGATCGAGGTCGATGTCGCCCTTCTTGCGTCGGCGGGTGCCGGTTGACTTGACTGCGTCGTCCATGGCTCTCTGAAAAGCGCGCTTGCGACCTGTGCCTCGCTGTCAGTACATGTACACGTAAGGCACTGTATGCATCTATACGTACGCTCTTCTGGTGTCAGATTTGCATCCGCATCCTCAGATGCAGCCCGCTCCCGCGCCTTGCCCCCTCCCTCTTTCCGTGCCCTCCTACTCTTTCGCGCACCCGAATCTTCGTTTGCGCTGACCTCGTCATCGCCCCTCTTCTTCCGTCTGGGCTTGTCTGCCTTCTTCTTCTTTTTCTTTGGAAGCTCGCCGTCAGCCTCGGTCCTCTTCCGCTTGTGCACGCCAATGAGGTTGACGTTTGTGTCATCGATCATCTGTGCTGGACGCTCCTCGATGGCAAGATCGGCCGCATCGAAGTCCTCGAATTGTCCGTCATCGAGCTCCGAGAGCACCGATTCATTGTCCGACAGTCCATCCTCTTCAAGGTCGTCGTCCTGGTCAGGCATCTCCGCCTGCTCTTCTGTGGCTTCCATGTCTTGGTGCGGATCTGTGGTGGGAGGGTTTGGCGTGGAGTTTTCTTCGTCGATCTTGGGGCGCAGAGGGTCGCTTGGATCGTGGCCGGCCTCTGGTAGGGGTGAATGGGAGGTGTGATCGCGGGTAAACTTTGCGTCCTCCATGGCGACTGGTCGGCGGACGTCAGCGAGATTGAGGATATGCAGTGAAGGCGAATATGTTTGTGTCGCGTCGATTGCGGCTCGAAGGAGAGACGGCGACAGAGGTGGTTGATGAAGACAGACAGAGAGAGTTAATTGATGTACAAAGAAGTCTAGAGCATCTGTTTCGCCGACGGCACGCTAACGGAAAGAGCCGCACGTGCCTGCCTTGGCACCCGTCTTCGACGACAATCGCGACTTCTTTCCATCGACTCCGCGCTCACCACTCACCACACGACGCTCGCACGCTCTGATACACGCCCGCTCCCTTTCTCCTCTGCAAAAAGCTTCACTGGCAGTTCCCTTCTACTAACAATCTTCTCCACTCCAGCGTCTGCTTGTCAGTTCACTCAATCACGGCCTCCACTTGCCACCGGGCACGTTCGACCAAGTATTCTCATATCTCGGATCCGTTGCGATCACGCTCTGCTCTTCTCTCGAGTAGTTAGGAAGCGGGAGGCGAATAGACTGGGCGGGTTAAGCAAGGCAGTGGCAGGAGGAAGACCGCGTGTTGACGTTGTCTAAGGCACACGGGTGCAGACTACTCGCTGTTTTTGCCTAGCGAGGGCCTAGCTAGCAACAACTTGATACAGTCTTTCTTTTCGTGTGTTAGAGACAGAGGAAGCAGTTCATCTTATTCACCTGACCCACGAAGTCAGCCTGCTCGGAACTGGCTGCGAACCCGTTCGACTGCGCGAACAGATTTTTCTGCACTGTCGTACTTGCGAGCCTCAGACTTCCTAACCATAGCACATCTGCCCCATTCATAATTCAAGAGATCGCTTGCCCCCCATGTCTTCACATTCCGCTGAAGTCGCTGCCGACTTCAAAGACGCCTTGCAGGACTTGAAAGTCAACAGTAGACCTGAGATCAGCAATCTAACCATCATCGCCAAAGAGAATACAGAGCATGCTCAGGCCATATCCCGCGAATTGGAGACACATATCCGAACAGTAAGTGCTTTCGTCATCTCATGTCATGTGAAAGTATATACTTGGCATCACTTTCTGATGTTATATCTCGAACACCTATAACGGAGGCTGACCTTCCTAGGCCCGACCGGAATGCAAGCTTCCTGCTCTATACGTGCTAGACTCCATTGTCAAAAATGTGGGTACACCATATACAGTGTATCTCGGTCGCGATCTCTATCGAACTTTCATGGACGCCTATGTGATCATGGACTCCGGAACGCGGAAGGCCATGGAAGGCTTGCTGAAAACGTGGAAACAGCCAGTGCCCGAATCCATGGATGCACGCCCTGTGTTTCAGCCAGAGGTGACTCGCGATATCGAGAATGCTTTAATCAAGTTCCGAACTGTTGCCGTCCAGCAGCAAGCGCTGGCACAGAGGCCTGGGTCGCAGCATAGCATGCCAGCTAGACCTATGCCAAATATGCCTTGGGGGAACACTCCGACTCCACCGCAGAATGCCAGCAGATTCACAGCTCCAAATGACCCGAGACGACAGGTGAGTGAGCTCTTTCTGGGCTCGTTCATCGAGTATACTGACTAGGGAAATCAGCCATTCCAACCAGCACAGAACTACGGACAATTCTCTGCTCCAGGCACACCCGTTCAGTATCCACCTGCACAACCTTCTCCACAACTAGTATCATCTCTCGATCTAGAACAATTGAAGGCTGATCTCGCAAGATTAATTGCCACTACCAAAGATAACTTTGCCTCAAATCCAAGCAATGTATCTACTCAGGCACAATTGAAGGCTCTTCTCGGCCTGGAAACAATCCTTCGAACTCAAACTCTCCTGCCTCAGCAGCTTGAGCAGATACGGAATCAGATTCAATTGTCATCGCGTCCTCCCCCTGCACCTATGCCCGCTTTCATGCCCCAAGTAGCAGCTCCTCCACCACTCTTCCCCGGTCCTCAGCAGCCACCACTTCCCAATCTTCCACCAGGGCTGGCACAGTTGCTTGCCAATACTAAACCTCCAGTACCGTCCCCATCGTCAACCCCAGTTCCTGCAGCCCTTTCCTTGGCCGACATGTTGCGCACTGTTACAACACCCTCGCAATCATCAACAGCGCCACCGCCATCTATGCCACCTTTCTACGCTCACCCTTATGCACCTATACCTCCGCCGACCTCAACTCCAGTACCAGCTTCAGCGCCCGTACCTACTGCTGGAACACCCTCAGCTAATCTCGCTCAATTGTTGGCACGATTTAACCCGCCACCCGTCCCAGCACCAGCTTCTACTCAGCCTGTAACCTTACCGCCGTTTTTAGCACAACTACCTCCACTACCTCCAGCACATGGAAGCGGAGATTGGTTGCTAAACGCGCTCAAAGGATTCGGTGCATCGGGAACGCCTGTCAATTCGACCCCCTTGGCGTCGGAGCCTATGACGCGACAAACTTCGGCCCCAAACATCCAAAATGCAGTAGAGCTAACGACAGCTTCTATGAAAATGTAAGTATTGTTCCTTCCAGGTTAGAGTGTTATACTAATCATGCCTAGGCCGCGACTCCATCTGATATCGAAACTGTATGAGGCAGTCCCCAATCAGTGTGTCACTTGCGGACGTCGTTTTGAGAGCACCCCGCAGGGCCGAGAGAAGAAGGCCCGCCATATGGACTGGCACTTCAAGGTCAAGGATCCAGACGCTGCGAAGCGTGGCATTCACCGAAGTTGGTATATCAGTGAGAAGGTACTTCAAGTTATGCTCGTCTTATCAACCAAGCTAACGCATGCATAGGAATGGATCGAGTACAAGGAAGTTGATGAGACCTCCCCTGAGCAAGCCGCAAACGGTGCTCCGGGTGCCGCCGCCGTAGTAAAGAAGGAGACTAAGGACAAATACGTCCCAGTTCCAGATATCGCTCTTGGTCGCGCGCCCTGTCCCATTTGCCAGGAAGAATTCTCAGACCACTGGCTAGTCGAAGAGAACGACTTCGTCTGGATGGACGCCGTTAAGGTCAATGGCAGGATCTATCACGCGACGTGCTGGGAGGAGTATAGCAAGGGCGCCGGCATTGCTACGCCGAGTACACCGGATTCCGTCCTGGGGAAACGGAAGGCTGAGGTTAGCAATCCTGCTTCTGGAAAGAAAGTACGCGCATACTAATATTACTCAAGAGTGTTGAACACGGTAGTAGGGTACGAGCATGGTAAGAGGTATTTGGGCTTTTATGGGTCATTCGATGCATAGCGTGGCGTTGTTACAGAGAACTTGGCTTCACATGTGGGAATTCGCGGACAGGCCTAAGGCTTCCATTTGACTTGAAAGACTCAGGTCTCGGTCTTACGGCTCTTGCATCGTTCGTCTAAGGACGGAAAGGCATTGCTAGCAAGCGTTCGAATGGTGTGGTGAGAATCGGTGTGTATTTTCACAGCACCTCAAGCCCATACGTAACAGGGTTATCAATACGAATGTGCATACTTTCTGAACGTGATACTGCCAAGAAAGAGTTTCCCCGTGTGTTCCCGCGGTGTTCGCTGTTCGTTCCCGGTCGGTGATTGGCCGTGCCACTTCGACTTTGTCCAAAAGTAATGCAGAAATTTGTCCACGGTAGCAGAAAATGGGGGAGAATTGTTTCTGGCCGATTCCGTATCAGTATGAGTGCTTTCAAGATGGTGGCTAACGGCCCGCCTGAGGCAAGACCGAGCCAGAAATCCGCGACCTCGGCGCGGTTAATGCGCCACGAAGTCCCATCCAACCGAGAGCTTCCAAGTAACCACCATCCAGAACCAACACCACTTTTCGCCCACCCCATTGCGCCTCCACCACCCCCTTCTTACCATCGAACGACCTATTTTCATACTTCTCTTCTCATTCTCTTCCACATAGCCTCACAAAATGGCTCCGATAACGGAACAGGTCGTCGATGAACTCAAAGGTCTCATTTCGAAGCTCGAGGGGCGGATTGCGGAGCTTGAGGGCAGCTTGGGAGGTGGAGGAGGCGGGCCGTCACAGGGTGTGCGCATGATTCTGATGGGCCCACCGGGAGCTGGTGCGTAACATATCGTAAAATGCGCAAAGAGCGATGCGTACGGGCAAAAGACCTCGCTAACGGAGATGCAGGCAAAGGAACGCAGGCACCAAAGATCAAGGAGAAATACTGCGCTTGCCATCTTGTACGTACTTACAACGCATCTTTTTCTCCGAAGAAGGTCGACGAGAATGCAGGACCCAATACTGATGGATGCAGGCTACCGGAGATATGCTGCGCGCCCAAGTCACAAAGAAGACCGCACTCGGACGGGAAGCAAAGAAGATCATGGATGCCGGAGGTCTTGTCAGCGACGAAATCATGGTCAACATGATCAAGAACGAGTTGGAGCTCAACGCTGAGTGCAAGAGCGGGTTCGTCGCACCCAGTCCCCAGAACCAAGAATTCCCCGCTTGGCGGACTGCCATGAACATGGGCAGCTAACATGTGGTTTCCCAGATTCATCCTCGACGGTTTCCCACGAACAGTAACGCAAGCAGAGAAGCTCGACGGTATGCTTACCGAGTCGGGAAAGCCTCTCCAACACGCCGTTGAGCTTCAAATCGACGACGCGCTGCTCGTAGCCCGCATTACCGGCCGCCTCGTCCACCCCGCATCTGGCCGCTCCTACCACAAGATCTTTAACCCGCCCAAGAACAACATGAAGGACGACATCACGGGCGAACCCCTAATACAGCGATCCGACGACAACGCCGAGACCTTGAAGAAACGCCTCGTAACATACCACCAGCAGACGAGCCCCGTGGTTGCCTACTACCAAAAGACCGGTATCTGGAAGCCAATCGATGCGAGTCAGGAGCCGGGACAGGTCTGGAAGAGCTTGTTGAAGGTCTTCAGCGAAGATGACAAGCTTAAAATTGCAGGCAAGAGCGGAAGTCTGTTGAATAAGCTCGGGCTGAAGAACTAAATCTACGATGGGGCGTTTGGGTAGAGGAGAATGTCTTGGAGAATGAGGAAGGGACGGAGGGTTCCGTAGGAGATGACGAACATCTCTATGCTGGAATGGGACTCGATGAATTACAAACGGCTCGCGTTATGCTCGGCACGAAAAGTTATCTCGTGGTCACCTGAGAGACTATGTCTGCACATAGGTAATGGTACCCTCGACTCCGATTGTACTTGTAAAAGATGAATTTTCTGGGTACTTGGTGCAGCATTTGTGGGAAATATTCTCGCTACTGTACGTTTGATTCTCACTTTGCGCTCTTTTCGTGATATCTCAAGAGGAGTAGTCGCAATAGAGAAATATTGGAATTCATCATCTTCTTTCACATCTAAAGATTGCTCCTCTAAAAAAAGCCCATTAAAATTATTCTAGAATCTTAACCCCTCACATTATCATACTTTTATTTCAGTTGAGATACTAGGATATATCCGGCTTGAAATAAATTCAGATAATAAAGCCACGCCAAGTCCATCGTCACATCCCTGCACGTGCCCCTTTCTCGTCGGAGTTTGTCTCCATAACCTCCGACTTTCTTTCAGAAAAAAGCCGCCATCAACCGCGCGACAAGTGTCCTCCTCTAAGGCGCCTGTAACACATAATACCAACCCTGACTCCAATCGCACACCCCACGATCCCTTGAAATTCACATCCAGCGCTTCAAATGTCGAGCCGGTAAGCTTGCGCGCATCTCTCACGAATCCCAAAAAGCAGAAGTTGACATGGGAAATGTAGATTCGGCCGCGCAGACGCAAAACAAGACCTCTTTTCCTCCTACAACCGCTCCACATCCCCTTCGAAATCGAAATCAAAATCAAAACCTGTGCCCTCGCCCTACGGCTACGGATACTCTGCCCCTTCCGCATACAACACCGCGCCCGCGAGTCCCGCATTCGGTGCATACCCAGGCGCAAATGGATCAGCAGTAGGAAGTGGACTTGGGGCGGGAGGGGGGCCAGGCTTCAGGAGCGCGACGCCGAATACCAAGGGACAGTACAGTAATGCAGTGCTAGATGAGTTGGAGAGCCAGAATGATGAGCAGGTGGGGGTTTTGACGGGGAAAGTGAAGATGTTGAAGGACGTGCGTATACCTTGTGGCTCTTGCTTCTACTAGGGACTGAAGTTAACGTTGTATCGTAGCTCACACATCTCATCGGCGACGAGATCCGCGACTCCTCGAAACTAGCCGACTCAATGAACGACTCCTTCGAAAACAGTCGGCTGAAACTCCAAGGCACTATGAAGCGGATGCTGAAGATGGCGGAGAAGACGGGCGTGGGATGGAGAGTGTGGTTGGGCTTCTTTGCGGCGGTTATATTTCTGTTCTGGTATGTGTGGCTGTTCTGAGGAACTCTGGATACCGATGGAAGACACTGGACGATGATGAGGGCGAGGACGAGAAACACAAGGAGGATGGCATGTTACCAAACAATCCTTGAGGGAAGGAGTTTGGAGTTCTGGGCTCGCATTTGGAGCTGGAGCTACGTGGTCATTGGCTCCTAATCTTGACTGAATATGAAGCATGCATGAATGGCGTTAGGGTGTTTGTTGGTTTTCCAAAAGGCCGGGTGACTTGCATACATCTGCAACATATAGTTTCGCATATCTGTATCTCTAATGTATTAGTCGCGTTCATTGCGTTGGCACTTGATTGAAGTTCTATCAGCTATACCTATGAAAAATGTCCATGAATATGATGTCCCACAAGTATCTCTAAGCCCATCCTCTAAAGATGCCCTTGGAAGACTCAATAATCTTATGTGGAGCCACAAGTCTATTGCAAGACTCTCTTGTCTTTGCCAGCCAATGCAGTTACGAAATTCCATCCGGACTTGAGACGAGCACGCTATTAGTATCAAATACCAACTCCTTACTACAGCGCCTACTCTTAGTGACACTGGATTACTTATTCCGTTTTAGAAAAACGAAGCACATCTTCAAGTACCATACCCTAGTACATCAACCTTCATCAATTACTGCTGTTCGCCATCACCATTGCCATCCCATCTCCCAACTAAACAATACACAAAGGCCCAAACTATTTCCAAAGAATCCGCCAAAACAAAATGGAATTTGGCCAGCTATGGCTCATACATCTCCCGGATTGCGAATCTCCCAATATCTTGAATAACCCTGCTCGAACCAGCGCATTTCTAGGGAATGCCAGGAACGATGTACATCCCGCATTCTTTACCGCAGGGCACAACCTTATCTTGTTGTTAATGGTCAAGGGGGAATGACCAGGAGTATTTGGATGGGGTTAGTGGATATGAGACATACTTAGGATAGATTTGGCACGAAGAAAATCAACAGATAGGTTTTAGTGAAACGGAAACCCGAAGTGTGGGGTGGGGCGAGAAGGAGCACACCACAACCATATATCTTGTACAAACTGTTCCAAGAGACGTAACTTCTTCTCTAAACTTACATAAAGAGACTGAAAGAGATGATCGTGCCTAGAAACTGCCCACGCATATGAATGCCCGAGATACCTTGACAAACCCCCAAGTGTTCAAAAGGAACACATGACTGCAAATTGCAACGTGAGATCAATAATGAAGTTGTCAGGCACACCGCATATCCTTGACACAACCGACGCTGCACAGCTTCACCGAGTAATCAGCAGCATTGAACCGGACCGTGGACATAAACATTTAGTCGGCCGCGGCCGACGCTGAGCTTCAGAAACCCGTATGTCTTACATATAAGTGAGTAAGCTGAAGAATATGGAATCGGCCGCGGAGAGGTGATACTCCTTGCCATTGTCAGCATCGTGCCGCCACAGGGACGATGATCACCGGCGGACGGTGCGGTGACAATATTGGGCTTGGAAGTAGAATACGCGTGACCGTAGAAGGTTGAATGGGACTTCTGAAGACTGGGTTTAGATTTGGTCTGATGATTTGGATTTGTACATATTTTTAGCGTTCAATGTTCAGTGGGTTCGGTTCGATAGGACGGTATGAAATGTATGGATTTGAAAATTTCCTATAGTTTAGAAGTTGCGTGAGGATGGATGGAAAGAAGGACGAGAGAGAAGAGTAAAATGATGGAGACATGTCGGGGAAGACGCAACAAGGAAGAAGAGCGCAACATTGGAGGACTGACTAGTAAGAAACGAGGGGAAGGACAGGAGAGAGACGAAGGAGAAAATAGACGGAGTAGGTAAACGTAGAAGCACGAGAGAGCATGGTCCCTAGATATAGAAGTTAAGCCAATAGATCTTCGTTCTTCTCGAATATGTCCATTCGCCAGATCAGGCAATTATTCTGTGCAACGCGACTCGGCAATTGACTAGCCAGCTCATGAGTACTCGTCACACGGTACCTCGAGACGAGTACAAGTTCAAGAACGGGGAAGCACGTAGATTTGATATAAAGCCATGCTCTGTATACATGAATCTCAACACAAGATGAGAGGGGAGATCAGAAGACGGGCACGCACGCACGAGGCTCTGTATGAAAACAGAACGAGACGCGAGATTGGAAAATGGGTCTAAAATTTCTGTACACAGGGTTGGACTAGTTGTGACAAAAGCCAATGACCCTCCTACTCTTAGATATCTCTCGCGCAGACAAAACCAAAATGAAATATCGACCCAAGGAAAGGATGTATTGGGATTGGTATTGTTGTTATGCTTGAGATCTTTTGCCTGCGTTCTACTGGTCTTCCTCGTTGACGAACTGGTCCTTGGGTCCGGGTCTGCTCTGCACGAGCATGCCCTTGTATCCAGTGATCGGCTCGCTGCCTTGTGCCTATGCGATGCTGTATTAGTGGGGGTGCTCAAGAAATGCAAGTACGTAATGATCGCGGGGCAATTGCGCACCTTCAAGTACTCTTCACTGGCTTCTTGCCACTCTTTGGTCATAGTCTTTGGTCGCTGGGGGTTCGCGAACATGCGAGTGATCGAGAAGACGACGCAGGCGGCGGCAATGATGGCCGTAGAGAGCAAGAAGACCTTGCGGCCCTCGTCTGGAGGCGGGGGTCGTCGAGGGCCATGGGGACCGAACGCAATGTAATATGCTGTAGACAGACAGAGTCAGCTTGGTGATTCCGCATAAAATTTGGGCTTTGGTGGTTTGATGAGTTGCAGGGCATTGTTGCAGGATATGTCCCAAAATCTTGATAACGACCGTCGTGGAGCCGTCTGAGAGACTCAATGGCGAAAGTAAAAGTTGTACGCACCGGCCTTCTTCTCCTGCAAGGTCATCTCCTTCCAATCGACCTTCATACGGTCCCTGAGCGACATCCACAGATCGGCCTGCTCTTGAGGGGGCATATCCTCCCATCGCTTCTCGATGTTGGCAAGTGTCGGGTTGGAGATTGCATGAGTCTGGCGAGCCTGTTGCTGGAGGCATACGGCGGGGATCGCGCGAGGCGCGCGGATGGCCTGGCGTGATGCGGACGATGGGAGGAGCGAAGCCGAGCTCCTCGAGGCCCGGATAACGGAGGAGCGCAGCATGGCGAGGTTTGGAGTGGAGATTTTTGCAAAAATTACGACAGAGAGGGAGAGAGATCCCGTCTAGGGAACGTCGGCGGGCAATTGGTCGTGGTGCGGAGGGTGACGATGGTGTTGCGATGTGATGTGAGGTTCGAAATGAGGAACCGCTTGCCAAGATTTAAACCGACTAATGCTCTTAGGCGGCACGTGATTGGTCCATGTCAGCAGCTTTTCGCCGTCATCTCTTTAGCAGACAGCTGCCATTTTTGATCAAACAATAGAATTCACAGTCATGCGTGAGGACTGCCTTTCATGTCCTCTGCTTGGAGGAAGTTCAGCAATACATGATATGATAAAACCAGTTCTATGCTTTTGGCCGTTTCGATATTCAGCATCCCATGAACGAGCTTATCCAAGATGCTTTGCCAAAGAAGGCGGCGTAAAAAGACCACTATCACCAAACATCCAACCAGGCCGGTTTGCTCTGCTTTTATATCAGACCACCATGGCGCGGGGAGGAGCCACGTACTGAGTAAGAGCTAGCACGTTCACGTCTTGATGTTTCCGACGCTCGGGCCAGCCCTACGAAGCTCGCCAGGTCCACGACCTGTTCATCTACTGTACTGTAGTACCGCTCTTCATCGCCATGCAGGTACCTCATCTCAAGCTCCTTGATCTTGGCCGCCACAATTATACAGAGAGGTCACGAGGTGTGCGTGAAGTTGTTCAGACGCTAATAATCATGTAGCCCTCATCTCGGCCGCGGACTCCCCTCCGCCGTGTCAAGCTCCAATAACTATTTGCAACTTCAATCTCCACACGGCTCAGCTCTGCGTGGCGGTGGCCGTGGCGGCGGTTACACATCGACCTGCTCCGCATGTCGCTTCATAATACATGGCTGTCATCCGCAACAAACAACCACGCAGGCCCATCAGCGCTCAATGAAGGCCGACCAGCGGCAACGCTGAGGCTTGCTTTCCCAGCTATTACTTTTCATCCCGCGGCGCCGGGGTGCTGAGGCATTATGAGATGCGCAAGTCTCCTCTCTCATCAGCAGATCTGGAGAGTATTTCGGATTGCAGGGTGTGTATCTGCTAATATCCATGGGCGACTTAGTAAGAGCCAAGCGTAGCGATATGCAGCTTTGAGCGCATGCAGGCATGGTAGGTCTAGAAGTGAGGCCGTCGTCGACACACTGAGTACACAACTGAACAGTCGATCGCGAGATGTCGATAATGTTCTTCGTAGAGGAAAGGAAGTCGGCTATGTTCTCAAAGCCATAGCATATCGGGTCTTTCTGTTTCATTCTCCGGGCAGTCCCGGCCGTCGTTCGCCATGTGCAAACCGCGTCCGAGGTAAGAACGGCTACAGCTTCACCTGGCTGTCAGGGAAAGCATCCGGCCGGCGGGCGTGTGGGAGGTCCGAAAAGTATCTGATCATTGGTACGCCGCCGCGCAAAAGGTTATCTCTTATTGCAAAAGGAATGCTCTGTCTCTGACGTCGACGCCTACATAAGCTCCGACCCCACCACCCAACAAACACTTCTCTCACCCCACCAAAACTTCGCCCCTCTTCTTTCGCAAGCTCCCTTTTTGAGTCAATTCTCCTTAAAGTCAGTCGGATCCCACTCTCAGCCCATCGCAATCCATTGACATTCATAGCTCTCTTATACAACTTCATCTACACATCATGGCTGTCAAGGTGAGCTCGCGCGACCCCGCAGCTGTTCACAGCCAACTGACAGCTTCATTCAGGTTGGAATCAACGGCTTCGGTCGCATTGGACGTATCGTCTTCCGCAATGCGTAAGTTCTCACCCTTCTCCAGCAGCTGTACCGTCGTTTCGACAAGTAGCTAACGTCCTCTCACAGTGTCGAGCACAACGAAGTCGAGATCGTCGCTGTCAACGACCCCTTCATCGAGCCTCACTACGCTGTAAGCATCCATCTTGTACACCGCGATACCGTCTAGAGCCTGCTTCTGGCTAGCGACAGCTTGACGCTACGTTCTTCGTCGTATTATCGAATTTTATTAGAACACGGAGCTGACAACACGCAACTAGGCATATATGCTCAAGTATGACAGCACTCACGGTCAGTTCAAGGGCGAGATCAAGGTCGATGGCAATAATCTCGTTGTCAACGGCAAGACCATCCGCTTCTATACCGAGAAGGACCCCAGCGCTATTCCGTGGGGCGAGACTGGCGCGTACTACGTTGTCGAATCCACCGGTGTCTTCACCACAACCGAGAAGGCCAAGGCCCACTTGAAGGGTGGTGCCAAGAAGGTTGTCATCTCTGCTCCCTCAGCTGATGCTCCCATGTTCGTCATGGGTGTCAACGAGAAGACCTACAAGTCGGACATTGAGGTGCTCTCCAATGCCTCTTGCACAACCAACTGCCTGGCTCCTCTCGCCAAGGTCATCCATGACAAATTCACTATCATCGAGGGTCTGATGACCACCGTCCACTCATACACCGCAACACAGAAGGTCGTTGACGGCCCATCTGCCAAGGATTGGCGTGGTGGTCGCACTGCTGCCCAGAACATCATTCCCAGCAGCACCGGTGCCGCAAAGGCCGTCGGCAAGGTCATTCCCGACTTGAACGGAAAACTTACCGGCATGTCCATGCGTGTGCCCACCGCAAACGTCTCCGTTGTTGATCTTACTGTCCGCATTGAGAAGGGTGCTACCTATGACGAGATCAAGGCCGCAATCAAGGAGGCTTCCGAGGGTGACCTCAAGGGTATGTATTTAGTTACTATTTCATTGCGACCTTTTGCTGACATTCATATAGGCATACTTGGCTACACTGAAGATGACATCGTCTCCACTGACTTGATCGGTGACAATCGGTCATCCATCTTTGACGCAAAGGCCGGAATCTCCCTGAATAACAACTTCGTTAAGCTCGTTTCTTGGTACGACAACGAGTGGGGCTACTCCCGCCGTGTGCTTGACCTTCTTGTCTACATTGCGAAGGTCGATGGAAACGCCTAGGAATCAGGACAGAGCCAGGCTATGCCTAAACTCTAAGGCAAGCGTCGATAAATTAGGCTATGGTAATCTTGGGGTTTGATATTCTTCAGGTCTACCTGCCTTTCATGATCGAGTACTTGCTTTTCCGATTCGGGATGTGAAATCATGCCATAGGGTTTTATGAGCTATGTTAGACTCACGATCAATGAATGATTGCAACGTCAACCTTGTTAAACAACAGATGAAGAATTTCACCGTCTCGCCTATGTACCTTGGCAGCTCTCCGCTCATTAGAGCTACCCCTATCATACCTTTATTACGTATGCACGCTTAGTAAATTCTGCGGAATGTGGATATGAACCGGTGGGTACGTTCATCCCGCACGCTTGCCTACCTCAATCCTAGTCCCCAAGTATTGGATGTTTAAATTCACAGCAATACCGTCACCTGCTTGATCTGTATTAGAATGATATCGGAGGACATCTGGAGAGGAGATTAGACTTGCCGACATAGTAAGGGCATTGAATCATTTAGGCTTAGCGTAAGAACCCCACAGGTGAAATACCCAAACTAAATAGAAAACTTATTCGATGTTCGTTTCTTCTCTTCTATGTCACCTTCAAAATGAACGTCTTGGTAGAAGTGTATATGAACGAGGTTATAGCTTGCATACATTTCAGCCACGAAAGAACTCAAAGGACTGATATATCGAATTCATTTTTTGGACTAATATTGCCTAAAGATGTTATTGTTTTGAAGAAATAATAATGCTCAAAGGCCTTTGATAAGCTCTGTTTAGGTACTATCATTGCAACAAGGGGACGTGCGCAAATCTGTTATCAGTCCCAAGGCAGCAGCTTAATCTTAAAGGTACAATGCCTTCTGGGAGATACAGTAGAACTAAACAAGGCACAATTGATCCTCTTGCTCTTAAACGTGAATTGCATAGGACTGCTGAATTGTGTCCTTAAAGCCAGCAAGAGGAAGTGTAGAGACGCAAACAAAAGACTTTGGAATACATATGTCAAAACAAAAAGTTATGAATATATCTAATAACGTTACTTGCTCCTTTCTAGAAATACATGATCTTTTGAAGAATGTGCCTTCAGTTGCTGGTGGCAACCTGAGGAGGAGAAGATGTTATGTTTTTAGACGTTTCCTTTATGGGCCGAGGAAAATAGCACATACATAATAATTATTGTATTCAAAAGACAGCCCTTCAACTTACTCGTAGTTTACAATAGCTATGCTTTAAAGTATCCTCTAGGATCAGTTTCAGGGACTCAATAGGACTAGCGTGCTGAGTCATCAGCATCGCAACAAACAAGCCGCGCTCATTGTCCATCGAACATTATCCCTACTTTATCCTTTTCAGTGGATCGCAAACAGCAACAACTTTATTTATTGAAGCTATTACTGGTGAGGAGGTCCCTGTTCTTTCACTCTTCCAGTATCTCAATTAGGCTCGCTCCTAAAAAGTAAAGTACGTACGCGGAACGCACCTCGCGCCTCACGGTCGGGCCGTTGAAGCTTCCGGATCTCCAGACAAATCAGCATCGCACAGTTCCCTATTGGGCGTTACTTTGTCTGGAAGCTTCATAGCCTTAACCCAGATCGTCTTTGCATTGCCACGTTGCATCTGTTCAAACAATACAATCAAAAGCGAGCCGAGGCTTTGAGAGCATTGACGTATTCTCCACCCAGACAGTGGCCACTGCGTCCCGAGAGTACAGTTCGAGGAAACCCGAAGTATGTTTGGAATCTGACAAAGTAAGTAAACCATATTCCTATCTATCTCCATGTCGCCATTGAAAACTTGTCCATAATGACTAAACACGCAATATTCCGCTACTTGTACCTGATCCCTGCTTGCCTCACTTCCCCTTTACCTCGCCTTCATAAAGAAGAAATGTACTTCCATCCTCACAGTCTATGCAATACTGCTTCTCCTCTCGATTTCACAATGCCCATACTAGCTACATGATGCATCATACCTCAAACTGAAAGCTGTCCACGCCCTTATACTTGCCCTTCGTTCTTCCTCCATTGTTTTAAGTCCTGCTTGCTGACTCCAAATACAGCATCCAATTTTTTTTCGTCGTAGAGTGAGGTGTCTCACGCCCGACTCATCCCTACGGCAAACATGGAGCAACTTGATTATGAGATGCGTGATACCGTCATGGACTCCACAGAGATAAACGGCCATCATGACACAGGCACCGTCGATCCTGCTATAATTTCGCTAAATGGTCATCACCTTCAAATGCCGACCAGAAGGGAGCGACTGCCGATCCATAGTCATAGCCAGCCCATGAAACCCATCTCAGCATTCTCGGTGTCTGGCGCACACCAAAGTAACTCCGTTCAAGGTGCCGCAGCCTCGGCAAGCCGTAGTCGACAGCTATCACTGGATTCTGGATCGGATGGAATGGATATAGAACCTTCGGCTTCCCCGGTAGTCGAAGTACGCATACCGCCACCACCCCGATTTCCAGCTCTACCGCAAGCAACTAAAAGGACGGGCTTGGTATATGATTCGCGCATGCGACTTCATGTCGAGCCTGTAAGTATGGCGATAAGAGAGAACGATATCCATCCCGAAGACCCTCGCCGTATTCACGAAATCTTCCAAGAAATCCAGCAGGCTGGTTTAGTACAAGGCGCAGAGGACCCCGAAGAAGAAGCCAGTGATGAACAATGCTGGAGAATTCATGCTCGGCCAGCTTCTAAAGCGGAAATATGTTTAGTGCATAATCCATCACACTACGACTTTATTTACTCTTTACAAGGTACGCTAGGATACGCATATTAATATTCTCTGCTAACAGTAATGTAGAGATGCTAGAGTCTGAACTGACGGACTATGCTAACCAACATGATTCCATTTACTTCCACAACAGCACCTTCGAATGCGCAACCCTTGCAGCGGGAGGCGCTATCGAAGCCTGCAGGGCTGTGGTAAGAGGTGATGTAAAAAACTCGATTGCCATAATACGTCCGCCCGGCCACCATGCGGAATCTGATCAACCTTCTGGATTTTGCATTTTCAACAATGTTCCCATCGCAGCCAAAGTTTGTCAGAACGACTTCCCCAACGAGTGTCGAAAAGTACTGATCTTGGATTGGGATGTGCACCACGGAAACGGAATCCAGCATGCATTTTACGACGACCCGAATGTGCTATACATCTCCTTACATGTTTTCAAGAACGGGACCTTCTACCCAAACATGCCCGATGCCAACTATGACTATTGTGGCGAAGGCCCTGGCATCGGGAAGAATGTCAACATACCGTGGGCAGATCATGGGATGGGCGATGCTGAATATCTCTATGCGTTTCAGCAAGTTGTAATGCCGATTGCTTTCGAGTTCAATCCGGATTTGGTCATCATCTCGGCTGGATTCGATGCGGCGGAAGGAGACATGCTAGGAGGGTGCCATGTTAGCCCCGCCTGCTACGCTCATATGACAAAGATGCTTTTAAGTGTGGCTAATGGCAAGGTGGCTGTTTGTCTTGAAGGAGGCTACAATCTGCGGTCAATTGCAAGATCGGCATTGGCAGTTACAAGAACGCTCATGGGTGAGCCACCAGAACGTCTCGGTGACGAAGCCCGACAAGACGTCAACGAGCTTGCTCTCGAGACGATCCAGCAAGTGAAACGCGCGCACTCGAAGTACTGGAAATGCCTATATCCAAAGCATCTTGACAGAGAAGATCCGTCGTTCAATGCCACCCAGCGCCTTCATGAAATCGTTAGGGAATGGCAGAGCAAGACCTTTTCTGAAGAGCACCACATGACACCTCTGATCATCAATAAAGCTGGGATAGCACAGTCTTTTGAACACAATGTGATCGCAACGTAAGTCGTTCCAACCGAGCAAAATTTTCAACCAAACTGACTGAAGTAGACCTAAATTCATGGAACGGCATCCACTTCTGGTGATCTTTCACGACCCACCGGAAGTTTCTAGCATTCCCGATCCTGCAACCGGAAAATCTGAACTCCATAACACTTGGCTGGTGAGTGCTGAGTACAGTCTTGCGCTGTATGTCCGCTGACTTTGAATATGAAGACTGATGTTACTAAGAGATACGTTGGCTGGGCGGTCCAAAATGGTTTCCAGGTCATCGATGTGAATATCCCAAAAATGGTTGCAATTGAAGATGTAAGCTCTCCCACAAGTCTGATGATGTGAACCCCCTTTAATTGGACCTCAGGACGACGGTGGCTACGTGAAGGCAGATGATAACGAAGCTCGAGCTCACCAGACAAAAGAACTTGCTGGTTACATATGGGAGAATTATATCGAGTAAGCTTGTCAAGTCAATGCAATGATACATCACTAATACATCTCAGGCCTTATGAAGCATCGCAGGTGTTCTTTATGGGCATCGGCGCTGCATATCTTGGCCTAGTTGATACCCTAAGCAAACACGGTATGTCCCTATACACTATTATATGCTCATCTAACTCATCTGATTTTTTGTAGAAGCCTGCACCGAGCCCGAAAGTCCTGTTGAATGTCTCATCGGATTTGTCGCCGATTGCTCGATCAACTCGATCAAGAGACCAGCCGATGATGACATTGGGAGTTGGTACCACAGTGTAAGTCGAGAAGAGAACCTTATGCATAGGGAATGATGAGAAAATTGGACTGATGCTCATTCCAGCACTCCCTCATTTTTGTCCAGAACTCCCATACCGCATGGGATCCACGTCGCAAACGACGGAAGAAGTATGGAAACTTGCAGAGATCTCCCGAGAACAAACTCAACGACATGCTCCTTGCACACGAAGACGAGGTCCGAGAACTACTGTTGAGTAAAAAGACCGAGTTCCAGGAAGTAGAAAAGAAGAAGTCTCGACTGGCCAAAAATAAACAGCAAGCTCTTCGGAGCCCACCATTGCCTAGAGAATCGACACCCAGGCTCAACAATCGACATGGAAGTGTCCCTACTTCGACTAAGGGTGGTCAAGGTTTGCCAGAGATCGGATTCTTCGGTGTTAACGTTGCGAATAGTCCAAAGAGTCCGCTGAAGAAGGGCTTCGGGTCAGGGTATGGTTCTGGATAGGCGACAGCTGCCATGAGATGATCCAATTCCCTATTCTCTTCTTCTTCTTTCTCGCATTGCGTGGCGTCTTGGTGGACGCTTGGGAAAGACTTCGATCTTTGTTTTCGCGATATGGTAGTTGTGTTCCGGGTTCAGTGTACCGTACGGCTGTTCCATGGTCACTCTCGGGTCACCTATTGACTATTTGCGACCCATGGGGTTTGGTTTTTTGGACAAGCAAGATGATGCAGCTGGTCCTTATACAGTAAATATACTCTTTAGCTACAGACGCAACGTCCGCTCATTACTCTTGCTTTGATGTGTATGGCCCCTTCTGATAAGTGGAAAGGTGCGGCGTAGAAAGTATTACTTCGTCGGCCCCCGAAATTCAGTCGTGTCCGGGTATCCACAATAATTCTCAAAGACGAGAAAACGCCTTGGGAACTAGGGATCAATTAGATATACCATGAACGTGGAAAAGCCAACCAATATTCCTTGCTATAATGGGAGCTCCATCCCCAGTCACATCTGAACGCTAACCGGATACAGCCATAGTTGGTTTCATTTTAGCGCTTCAACCTCACGACATTCACATCGGCCACCAACCGTTCTAGGTCTTTTGTTGTCGAGTATCTTAACGTGAGCCTCCGGATAAGAAACATGAAGGAAAGAACCTACCAGTTCTTGCTCACAACAGTTCTTCGCACCTTTATAGCACGGGCAGTGCTTCTGTGCCCCTTCCCATCGGCACCCTTGACTGTCCCAGCATAAACATGCCTTAGCGCCTTCTCATCGACCCGATTCAGCAAGACATAGCCATTGCGCCTCGAAATTCTCCTCATTTTCACCGCATTCGGCCAGTTTAACGAGAGGAAAAAGCTTAATTCTGTGCCACATATTTGTTGGCTGGCTGGCCCCAAGAGCTGGAGCTCCCTGTAGGCTCACTGTGCCTCTCTCGTGCATGTGCACGTTGTTAGGGCTGATTCGCCACGCCTTGTATAGCTTACTGAGTGTATACCCCCTTGGTGTGAATAAGCATGTTTGTTGCATAGAAGTCTCGGCGTGAGTGGAGGCTGGGGCTGAGAGTACTGGGCTTACACCTGGTATGTGCAACATGGCTAGCTGCCATGGCTTCACTAAAATAGAGTTGACTCCCACTCTTCTGTCCGTGTTTTCGTTCTTTGGATTCTGGGTTTGAGCTTCGTTATTGAGATTTTATTGGCTTGGCGAAGAGTAGGAATATCAATTCGACATTACGGCTTCTACTTCGTCACTCGCTTTCACACATCTTCGGCCATGCTTTCCTCTTGGATACGGCCTGTGATGCCGTTTGCGCTCCTACAACTTCTTTCTGTCACCTTAGCGCAAGACATCGCCACTACAGGAGTATCACAAACAGTTCTGTCACTACCGACTTTAATTTCGTCCACAGCTATACAAACACCAACTCCCACAACAGAGCCAACCGTCCATTTAGTGAAAGTCGGAGCCGGAGGATTCAAGTTTGAGCCCGCGAGCTTGGAAGGTGTACTGGTTGGAGATGTTGTCACATTTGAGTTCTACCCTCCCGACCACTCAGTCGCAAGAGCAGACTTCAACAGTCCGTGTATGCCATACGAGTACTCGGGGAGGAACCGGACGGGATTCTTTTCAGACGTGCAATGGGTCAAGACTGTCAACGATGTAAGTATTCGCTTCATATCACCTTGAAGTTCGCATCACTGACTTGAATACAGTTGACACACTACAATGTGACAATCAATTCTACAGAACCCATCTTCTACTACTGCACAGCGCCCGGCTCATGCCTCGACCACGAAATGGTCGGCGTCATTAACCCCAACTTCACCCAAACCCTCGACAAGCAGATAATAGCAGCAAAAGATGCGACCATCATGGTCGTCCCCGGACAGCCGGTACCCAAAGAAGGCGATGTGACATCGACTACGCTTAGTGGACCTACGGGCGTGCCGACTTCTGGTTCCACATCTTCAGGCAGTCACACGCTGTCAAGAAATGCCATCATCGGAATAGCGGTTGGCGGCGTCGTCTTTGTAGCCATCTGCGCAGCACTGTTCTACTTCGTTGGACGGGCCAGATCACTGAAGGAGGGCATGAAGAGACGAGAAGCCACTGTGAGCAACACCGCCGAACAACAGTATACTGGGATTCCCGGCTCCATGCCCAACTCGCCAGCATACTCGCCATATTCGCCAAACCTCAATCAAGCAGAATACGGAAGTCCTGTTCCTCCAGGTTATGCCGACCACAACCAGAGCGGGTGGAGCAGTCCGTCGTTGCATCCTACGCATATGTCCATGGTACCTGGGGGACGGTCATCGATGTTGAAGAATCCGTATGTTGCGCAGGCGGCGCCGGCTGAGATGGGAGGAGGAAGTCCGACAGGGGGGAGGTTTACGGCCGAGTTGGAGGCGCCGGATACGCCTGCGTCTCCACCGCCACATCGCTGAGTTGGAGCATGGGCAAGAGTGTGCGTTGTGTGGCGATAGGGTTTGGAAAATGGCACATGTTCATTGCCAACCAAGATCGGTCGGGACCTTGCACGTTCTAATATTTGAGGCGTGCGATACGGTTACATTGTTGTATATATCTTGGTTCGCACTAGGAGGGTTCAGTCTTTGCGTGGGATTTTCAAGCGGCTTATATCAGAGTGTAATTATTAAACTTCACATACACATCCGACGCTCGTACTCGTACTGGGCGGTGGATCAGTGAAACGGCTAACCGAATGAAGAAGCAGCATGACTGCAACTCCATCGCAACAAGTGCAGTTGCAGCGAGAGCAACGTCGGCGAGAGTTGCCCTTCTTGCGCTTTGGATGCAACGAGGGTACCCATTCAATACACTCAATCCACTCTCCATGTTCGTCCTGAGCTGTGCGAGGCACCAGAGCCAATGATGCCGCCACGCACGCGATCCTCCTCCCGTGAGCCGTGGCCTTCAGAGGCCGTCTTCACCTCGCAATGCGCCACCCGCACCTGGTCACTGGTCCACTGGTTCACTCGGCCATCCGCCGTCCACCTCGTCCCCCACCGCCTCTGCCCCCTGTGCGATTGCGCTCTCGTTGCCTCTATTATGCCCGACGCCAGCACCAACGGCGCTTCGTCCTGGGCCCGGAGCTAGTATCAACGCTGAAGAACTTGCGACGGTCGCGCGTCGCTCACAGAGCCCGCCATTGCGCCCAACGACATGCTCACCTCGTCACCGACCATATCAGCGCCGTCCTCACCTTCGGCACCCTTCTACGCGCACGCCCGCCCATACCAGCATGCCTCGCGACGCACGTCAGCCTCTT
>BLYF01000106.1:398054-491084 GCA_014905255.1 Herpotrichia juniperi
ACCGCGGTTCCTCCCCCAGGTGAGCGGTGCCTCGTCGCGGCGACTAGACACACCGCAACACCACTCGACCTCCACAACATCGGCGCAGTCGCCCGTGCCTGCCTTCCTCACTAGGTCGCCGCAGCCCAGGAAGAGAGAGTGCGTAGACGCGGGCACCCAGTATACGCCGCCTGGCTATCCTCCCACATACCATCCGCCCGTGGCAGCCCCCGCGAGCCTGGTAGCTCCCGCTACCCTTCCAGAGGGCTCGTTACGAGACGAACAGCAGGGGGAAGCCTCTGCTACACCCGTCGTCACGGAGCCTCCCGAGCCTCAACTGCGGATAGATCCGCGGCCTGTAGTGCCAATACAGCAGCATGTCCCGCCAGATAGGGTGCTACCAAAGGCAGCAGGGACGCAGGATGGGCACCAGAGTGCAGGGCAGCCCGAGGCGGGTACCGCAAATCAGGTACAATCGGCGCCTGCTAAGCGGGCGCGACCTGAGGACCCGAACGTCAAAGTCATGCCGTTGAAGTACGAGACATGCGACGTGAAGGATCTAGGCGTGTTGATCTCGGACATGCTCATGGAGCTTGTGCGGTTGAATGATGGATTTCCCCTTCGCGACGGGACGCTCACAAGGTTCCATTCAAGGTACCATTTTCAAATGCTGGTGCTGGAACCCAATACTGATTATCCTCCACAGAGCTCCTCCAGGCATTTCTGTCCGCGATTACCTCTTCCGCCTTATTGTCCACGCCACACTCTCCCCACCCATTCTCCTCTCCATGGTGTTTTATGTCGACAAACTATGCACCATGTACCCAGCCTTCACTATCAGCAGCCTGACTGTGCATCGATTCCTCATCACGGCGGCCACGGTAGCGGCAAAAGGGCTCAGTGACAGCTTCTGGACAAATAGTCTTTACGCAAGAGTTGGCGGAGTTAGTCTCAGAGAACTGGCGCTGCTCGAATTGGAATTCCTCAGGAAGCTGGACTGGCGGATCGTTCCCAAGCCTGAAACCCTCGTGGACTATTACAAAGGACTTGTGGAAAGAGGAGAGGGGTATATAATGGAGAAAGCAGAGCCAGAGGCTACTGTAGAAAGCACCCTTGTGAAGACTGAGCCGATCGACGACACGTAATGGAGAGACACTTGTGCCAGCCAACTCATAGTATGAATAAGGATAACGGTAACGACTCAATAGGAAGTACTCATTTGGGTTCTCTCTCCTCCCAGCCTTCGCCTATATCACTTCCTGTCCAAGTGTCGTTGTACTGTTCGTTGTTCACGCCCGGTCCCTCATAACACATCTTTGCAGAAGATATACTGCACTGGCAGCGTCGTGGTACAGTGTCTATGGACCTCTGGCTGGGAATCGTATAATTGATGAGCTGGCGGGCACGTCTTGAAGATAAAGTCTGATTAGACCGAATAGAAGTCACTCGATCGTGGCGCCAGCTGAGATCAGGTGCATGAGTACATCAGAGAAAGGAGACAGCGTGCGGAAAATCAAGGGGTTGATAGGCGTGCGCTGTGGTTACATTATCAAGGGCCGGCCCGGCGGCCGCGATCCGGTTGGTATATCCAGCCTACGTCGATAACAATTCGGAGATCCGCATAGATGACGATGGGGCGATGGCTCTCAGATGGGTTGGGGTAGGAGGACTGCAATATCGACACTGCCCTAGCTCGTGAACATGATGGCCATGCGAGCGCAAGTGCGTCGTTTAGTAGAACCCAAATAGCATGTCCGTCATTGGATGAGGGATCATAATCGTAGGGCATTATTAGTTAGATGCTGGTGCTTTCAGAAGTGCCAAATAAGTGAACAGCTGACAGTTGCTGTGCTGGACCAATGAGTTTGAACCCTTGTCCGCATCGTGAAGAAGAATGAGGCTAGCTATCCACTCTCTGGTTGTTCTTTGGTGTGCATCCTTTGAGAACGCCAAAATCAATCCTAGCAGAGAGACAGCTGTATCTTGGAGGGCTAGTCTTTACCCTTTTGCCCATTCTCAAGACCTGTTTGCAAGGTCTGGCGTCACCCGATCCAGTACCATTCCTTAGACCTTTCCCTCCCTTGCCCAAACAAACGATTTCGACAACGAGACCAAAGGATAAGATCAACTCTACCCCGTTCCGCCATACGCGCCAGAAGCACATTCACGAGACACCCGCCGCGACTAGTGGATTCAGACGCGCTCCGTCCCCCCATCATCTGCCCGCACTATACAACCCACCTCCACTGAGAGACACCCCTCAGCGCATGACCCGCTCTGTCAGATAGAGAAGGGTAGCGTCCGGATTGCTTGTTCCTTGTAAAGCTATACCGGAAAGAACAGCTTGTCTTGCTACAAGTGAAGACGTTTGGAGGTCGTGTGCTTACCCACTATCATGAAGGCAAGTCGTCGCGCGACGCCGGAGCGCGTCCTCAACTCTCTTCCTCTTGCGCCAAACCTCTCGCCCCCACTTTCTAACAGCCATACAGAAGAAATGAACACGGATATTGGCCGGTGGGAACCTGTGCAGCGGCAATTCAATGCGAATTGGTCTCATCCGCATCAAACACCCAAAGCGCAAACCAGCGTAGTCACCCGAACAAGAGTCGCAAGACATGGCTCACAGCCAAACCCGACAACGCAGCGACCATCTTCCAGCGGTGGAGAAAATATACTCATACCTTACCGGCAACACTGCGCTCCCCAACGCAGATCGGAGTCGTACTCGCATCCGACACCCCTCGATGAGTTTCGGACGTCCAGAAGATGGCCACCAAGTGGATACAGACAAGACGAAGCTCTGTCACCACATGATGCGGAGGACTTGATTTCAGCGGGATCAAGTACCTTCAAGGGCTACTGGGACGCGATCCCCAATGCGCCACAAGGCTACAACCGCTTCTATGCGGTCATGGATTCGGAACACCAGAGCAGGACAGATCGGGCCTCGTTCCAGCGGCATGCCTTCCGCGATCTTTCCCTAAATATGACCGGTGCGGCTGATAGCCAATTCCCTTGGCTGTCGCTTGAGCAACCCTGCATGGCTTATGCGTTCGGGAAGAGCGCTGGCACAACCACACTGAACTACTGGGTCAGCAAGTCTGGAACTGGAAACCCTCCCACCAAGTTCGCCGGTGAGGTGAAGCCGCGGAAGCTGAGCCTCCTGCAGATTTTGGACCGGTTGCAGCATCTGGAAAATGGACTAGAAGAAGATGTCAGTCCCCAGTCCTTTCCCTAGGTGTATTTGGTTCCTGTGCCCTAACATTGGTTTGATAGGACTCCGAGGAGATGTATCGGTATCTATACAGTACTCTCATTGAGGACCCGGAGGGACACAGCGATCACCCTCATTATGCCACGGAACAGCAGATCGTGGACCTTATAACGGTCCTTACGCATCCCTCGTGGATAGACTTCTCGAACCAGAAGAACCAGGTCGTTGCCAAATTTTTCGATTCACCTGACCAGCACAAGAAGCAGGAATTCTTTCATCAACTGCTCCTTTCCGTGGAGCTGTATCTTCGCATTCACTCAAGAAATCACGCGGACAAGGCCAAGAGGAAGCTCATTCTACAACTTCCACCTATGATCGCGTGGGATTTAGCGGTGGCTCAACGGTGGCTCGAGAACATGAGCATTAAGAAAACTCGGACGTCTCAAGACCAAAGCACTTTTAGTTTCGACCTGAGAAGTAAGAGTAGACAAAAGGAAGCGCTCAAGATCTTTGCCGCTACCCTCAAATGGCCGAACATGGACGAGATTGAATATGTATTAGAAGAATCAGACAAGAAAGAGAAGCCATTGGAAGATCGTTCTGCCGATGCCATGTCATGGTTCTCTGGAATCATTCTACCGGGAAAGACAATGTCATGGCTCATCATGAACAGTTTGATCGACTGTGATAGAGATACCGGGGAAGCTCTCAAGTATCTAACCCACATGCACTACTCTGCGGGGTTTCAATATCGAGCCAACACGTACTGGTCCTCGCAGTGCATCGTGGGCAAGGTCCTTGGAGCTGCTCGTGGGGTCACACAGGTCGCAGGTTGGGTGGGACCTTGCATATATACACCCGAACTCAAACGCACAGAGTGCGTACGGATTAAACAGCACGAAGGTCTGGATGCCAAACTTACTCCCACCGATGTTGAGCATATGGACAATCGAACAAGCCCTCTTGGCCCGGAGGAGGCAAGTTACCTAATTGACGACTACGAAGTGCCAATGCCGGACACAGAGGACGTGACCGATGTAATTCGAATGGAGAAGCTCAGCTTTGTGCCAGCAAAAGAGCAATCCACGTCCAGCCGGCAGGTTGCTGGTGCGCCACTGGTGTTTGATGCAGCGATCTACTTCGCATGTGGTGGTCAAAGCTGGCCAATGAAACTCAGATACGATGTCGATTTCATCAATGCTTTCCCTTGCCATCAAGGCCCTCATGGTAAAACCCCATACAAATCCACCCCTTCATGCTCAGAACTAACTTGAGGCAGTTCTCTACCACAACTACAAATACAAACCCATCAAGATCGACGGTGGCCTGGTAGACATGCATGACTGGGGACGGCAATCCGGCCGTATATCCCGCCCAACCTCATCTCGGTCCTCTCCGGGGAAGAAGTCTATGGCTCTCACCAAAGTGTCAAACGAGCTCGCACATGAGCAGGTTACTAAAGTATTAGCGATCGAGGCATTGGGAGTCAGCGATAACGAGGTATTCGCGAGGGCTTGGTGCGCTCGCCATGGGCACAGTGCGATCATAGCAAATATCAAGGAGACTTGCATGGCATGTGCTATACGAGAGGCATACGCAGCGTGTGTCTCGGTGGTCATTTTTACGCAAGGAGGGAAAGATACGGAGAAGGATGAGGACGTCAACAACGACACGGACTCGGGTTACGGTTGAATGAGCACTTTACGATTTTCTGGTTTATCGGCGTTCAAGGGACTACTGTATGGAATTGGATGCATGGGTTAGTGAATAAGGGGCTGTGCGGCATTGGGACTGTAGCATTTTGGGAATTCTTGCCGAAAGGGCGATGAGGACGACCGTCACGTTTTCCTTTGTATGATCTCAAGCATTGGAAGAGGATGAACCTTTCATTACGCATTTTCGAGTGGCCTTGACGGTCGGCTCACCGGTCGGCTACCGGTCATGGCATGGATGATTGGGCGTTTGGGACCATCGAGGCGGAATGTGGTCAGCGAAACGTCACATCCTACTGGAAGTTTTGCGGGTCATGAATGTGTATGAGCTACGAATGTATATGGCGTTCATACCTTTTTTGAATATGAAAGTTGGTTCTCTCACTTCTAGGTAAACTTTTTATCAATCTTGCGCAAACGTGCTCCTACCAAAGGCGGTAGGACTTGACATTGCCCATTCAATCGTTGTGCAATTTACCAAGAACACTTGATTATCCCGTCAGTTCATGATCAATTGTCTCGAAACTTGAACATGGTAGTTGTTCCATGATCACGTGCCCTATAGCTGCCCGCGTCGACCTGCATGACATGAACCACTTGCCTCACTCTTAGAACATCAAACCACGCTCTGTTTTCGCCTCTACGCCTCTCACAAATACTCACAGCCTCTTCTCCATTACGCGCAACTCCCATCGCTCATACTGTGGCCAGACAGCCCTGTAGACGTAAACATTTGTCGCGGTCGCAGCATTGAAGCTCTCCCCGCTGTGCCCGCCATCTCTCAGCCTTACCTCCGAAGCGTGTAGCTGCACCCGCAGCTTACACAGGCCAACGCATTCGTACGACACATCGATCAGCCCTTCATATGCGTCGAGGTATCCACACATAGGATCTGACCACCACTGTCGCTCGCCCGCAGCCATCCACTTTCCACACTTTGCTCCGTTTCCCCGTTCTCCGGATTTATTCGTCTTCCTGGATTCGTGCCTCGCTCCACACCATGGGTCGCTCGTCCATCCCCCCAGCCCTCATCGAGCTCTCGAACCCAAACACACCCGAAACGCAAGTCAACGCTTTACGAAACCTCAAGAATGAGATTGTGGGACATGATCAGAGGAAGGAGTTGGCTGTAAGACATGGGATTGTGAAGCCGTTGGCTGGGTTGCTAAGGACGGAGGCGCGGAAAAGCGGGAAGAGGACCTCCGGGAGGAGGGGCACGTTGAATGGGAATACTAGCACTGGAGGTGGAAGAGAGGAGTGGAGTACTGAGGATGAGTTGAGATTCCAGGCTACACTTGTGGTGGGGAGTCTTGCAAATGGTATGTTTGTCTGAAGCTCGCCACGCGCTGAGGTTTATGGGAGATGGGACGAGGCTGACATGGGTTTTCTTCAGGTGGCCCAGCTTTCGTCGCTCCTATGCTTGCCGGGGAGGTTCTTCCTCCACTACTAGAAGCCATCTCTCCGAATGAGACCCCTTCAAAGCTTCTCGTAGCTACATTACGCACCCTTAACCAGATCACCGACGCCATCTCACAAGAGAAACCATGGACAGACACGTCAGATGGCCCTTTGCGATCCTCCCTCTCCATGTTCGTATACGAACAAATATACACGAAGGCGGTTATTGAGAGCTTTGCGGAGATTCTTGCTCAAACATCAAAATCTTCGGCTGTACACCAACAGATATCGTGGACGGCAAAGCTAATCATAACGACGTGTCGGGAAGAGGACCAAAGGAAACTATTGCTGGACGCAGGCATACTCGATCTTCTTGCAACAAAGCTTGCCGCCATTGCTGCTGTGGACGAGCAGTCCCGGAGGGTTGAGCAGAGAAGCGCAATCGGTGAAGAACTCCCTCTCATGTACCTTCCCGATATTCTAGAGGCCATTTCTGCCATCATTAGAGATTCACATTTTAACACTGCTCGTTTCCTATATTCACAACCAATCCAACAACTCTTCGGCTGGCCGAAGGGCGGTACGGCTGGCCAGCAATACGAGGGATACTCCACATCTTCACAGACCACGTCATGGGACAAGCTCATACCCCGCCTACAAACAATGCAGAGCAAGTCCGACACATACACAAAATCATGGCCCGCTCTGGGCTCATATACTGCAACGGCCGGCAATGACAGCTATACTCGACTACCGAGTGTAGAAAATCTACAACCGAACTCAAGTCGGACCATCATAACGGATGAATCCGAAAACCCGCTCTTCATATGGCTGATGTTTGTCGCCCGGCGAGGCGAAGGAAGGGAACGCCTGTCTGCTTGCTGGCTTCTAGCCTTGCTAAAGAAGTTCGGCGAAAAGTGGGCAATGAATGACCCTTCAAAGACGACGCGGGAACGGCATTTCTCATATCTGATCATTCCTCTGGTAGTCAAGATGATTCAGGACGCAAGTCCTACGTCCGAGCAGATAATGAAGAACGCCTTTCTGAGCCCCCAGCAAAAGGAGGAGAACAAGTTCGTCCTTGAGCGATCACCACTCGTACTTGCGGAATTGGTCACCAACAACAAGGCTTTGCAGAATGCAGCTGTTGACGCAAAAATACTTCCAGTACTTGTACAAATCCTAAAGAAGTCATTTGATCCAGTTATCACATTGTCGAAACCGTTGTGGCAACCAAGACCTGCATCTCCACAAGCACGAGATCCTATGGTTGACCCTGCTTCATCATCGCTAGGCAGATCAGGTCTTAGCCCGGAAGTCATTCACGCTTTCAAATACAGAGAGAGCGCTCTCTTAGCCCTGGCAGCAATGGCAGACTCGCAAGACGTGCTTAGAAAGCTCATCATTGAGATTGGCGCTGCTACTCACATTATAGATTCACTTGTTCCTTATTCTGAGGGATCAAGCGACACAACTTCTTCGACGCACGTTGTATCAAGGTCTACGTCAGTGAAGGACGGCAACCCGGTATCAGTTCTCATCGCTGCTTGTAAAGTCACTCGATCGCTATCAAGGTCGATCAGTGTACTGCGGACTAGTCTCATTGATCATGGCATTGCACAGCCAAGCTTCGATCTTCTGACGCATCCCAATGTCAAGGTTCAAGTGGCTGCTACGGAAGTCATTACAAATTTGGTTCTGGAGGTGTCTCCTATGCGAACTGTAAGTTTTCTCGGTTTTGTGCTTGGTGTTTACAATATCCCCTGTCGAACTCGTGTTCAGTTTCTATTACCCAAGGGAAAGGCCTAAATGACATACGAACGCCAATTACGGCTTGGCTGAAGTGTTACTTCCTATGTTGAATTGCATGATGGACTACCTTCCATTCTCGTTGGCGTCGTGAGGATCGTTTGTCCAAGATGCTGGCGGTCTCAAGTCTCGAAAAGATACAGACGCTACATTCCAGATGACTAACGAATTAACATAGGATATCATCGATGCTGGGGCACTTAAGACCCTGTGCGAACACTGCCGTTCGGCAAACTTCGATCTCCGCTATGGAAGTCTCTGGGCTTTGAAGCATCTATGTCTGGGCCTTCCACATATCATGAAGACAAATTGCCTCGACGAGCTAGGCGTTGGTTGGCTTGTACAGACGCTTAACGGCGATCCGGCCAAGGTCTCTACTTCTACGCCGCTCGGTATGGGCACGCCGAATGCTGTAGGTGAACAGGTCGACATTCTTAACGCTGTCGACGACCCTCACATGGACGTCGACGAAGAGTCGTCATCTGAAGAAGATGAAAACACAATGGCCGAGAGCATCCCTTCCATGCGTCGACACCGACAGCCGGGTTCCCGTTACACAAGCGCAACTAATATCCGGGACCGCCTCCAGCAGATTAAGAACGACGAGCAAGACTTACGTTTGAACAACGAGCGAGATGACATTCGTATCCAAGAGCAGGCTCTTGACTTCATTCGTAACTTTATCACCGAAGACAAAGCCTCAGGAGAGATGATCGACCACCTCATCAAATCCTTCGGTCACACACGCTTCTTTGAGCTCCTTGACGCCAAAATCAGGCCCAAGGGTACAACGAGCCAGCCCGGCGCCCCCAGCTACTGGAACAACACTCCCCAACGCACAACCTTCAACTCCACCGCCACGACCGTCACGCAACCCAACTGGGCCGCTTATCCATCCACCGAACTTATAATCGGCACAATGTATATCTTAGTCCACCTCGCCAACGGCCGACCTCAACACCGCTCATTGCTCATTTCCCAAACACAGCTAATGCAACATGTACTGCCACTCTTATCACACCCTAGACGGGATGTCCGGCTTCCCTGCGCGTGGTTTATTAACAACCTCGTGTGGGTCGAGGACGCGACGGATGAGAATGCTACCCGGGAGAGGGCTCAAAGCTTAAGACAGCTAGGCTTTGAGGAGGGCGCCAGACTCCTTGGTAGGGACATGGATCTGGATATAAGGGAGAGGGCGAAGACGGCGATTGAGCAGATGAAGACCTTGTTAGGAGAGCGGGGGACGGGAACAGGATATGCGAGTCCGGCGTCTACGACGTTTGGTGGTGATGCCGGAGGCGTCGGTGGGTTAGCACAGCTGGGAGGTAGGTTGGGCTCCTTGCACTCACATAGGGCTTGGGGGAGGGATGGTGGAGTGTAGTGGCATCTCCGACAACTATGCTAACGAAGAAGACTTCATAGATATAGATTGAGTGATGACGGGTACGTGTACGAAAAAGGCTTTTTACGGCTGCACCGGCGTTTGGGTTCGGTCTGAAGGGTATGGGACACCATGGTTTCGGGGTATGGGTGAACGGCTGGCTTTTTTTAGGAGGCTCGGGCTTTCGATTCTGTAAGATTGCGGGTTTATATGTGCAGGGGGCAACGGGTCTAGCAATGGTGTGACGTCTTCCTTCGTATTTTGTATTTATCCATACCCTCATTTAGAAATATGTCTTGAGGACAACGCTGTGTGCACTTGCGAGTGCCGGTACTGTATCGCCGGAGTTACTGGAACCTGTGGTGACGCTCCGCTCGTGCAATCGTTGGGTCTCGCGAGATATTTGCCTAGTGATTACACTATATTTGTGTAGTTAGAAAACACATCCGAGTTTGCAATTTGCTAAGCATTTACTCTCATAGGTATTCACCATTGAGTCTGTTCGGCGGCAAATGACGATCTTGTTTTGTCTATCCACTTTCGTGTCTATCTACTTTCACTTTCAGTATACGTCTCATCCTGTGCATGTTCTCACTTACATTGATCTTTATACTTTCTTAGACATTCGCTCGATTGAATGTTTAGTTTCTTGTTCTGTAGGTGTTTTTCGTAGCATACATCCTTATCCAATCTATAATTCTTGTATATCCACTCTGTTACCCGAGCATTTTTTGGGGTTTCTTCAACGCTTCCATGCAACCCATATTGCTGTAACGTTCTTCTTTCCGCGCACCACTCCTATCATCTGCCCCAAGACTAAGACCGAAAAATGCAAAAAGCCATCGACTGTCAAGCTGTGCAAAAAATGTCCCGTGTCAGTATATGAGCATCAAAAGCTCTTTGGGTCCTGGTGGAAGTTCGCATGGAAGAAGAAAATGGTCGAGCAGGATATCGTGTCGGAGAAACTTTAGCAGATATTAGACTTAAACAGCTACATGTAATCTAACTATTGATAGAGTGTATAGTGCTAAATATACTTAAGCAAGCGAAATTGTAATCAAATCAGCTGCAAAGAAATTGCTGTGCTTACTAGAGACTACGCTCAGACTGACAGTAGTTGGCCAAATCATGCTCCAAGAACTCATGCTCCTCTTTCCCCGAGTTGTGCTGCCAAACTACTACACTAACAGCTGGCATTGTGAACACCGGTGCAAAGTAAAGATTATGCCTGCTCTTGTAGCTGTTGTGCGCGATCCTTCAGCTTATTTCCTTCCAGAACTAGAAACCGGAGCTCAACTATTGGTGGGAGATGCAATGTGCGGTTCCTGTCCCATTTGCGTGGTTACCGGGTTGGATGTCTGCAAGGATAGGAACCTTGTTAGAAGTAAACTTGGGGTCTGTATACCACTTCCCGTATTCCTGGAATGTACTGTGTAACCCAGCGGTCAGCTTCCAGGGCTTCTGGCACTGCAGGTGTTCGACGGAGGAGGCTTGGATGAGTATAGATGACCACCCATCACATGTCCCTTAGGTACATACAGGAGGGTGGGGGATTGGGTAGATCCTAGAGAGGCTTCACTTTGAAGAGGATATCTAGTTACTGAAGTTCGTCTACGCAAAGGTTTTCCAATGTATACGTGCTATAATGGAAGCGTTGGACTTGCATTAGCTTTGTTCATTTGAAGTTTTTGTTTTCATTCCACTCCAAGATTGATGACTGAATCCACTGGTCAACCATGAGGTTCTTTCGAGTTCCAGTGTAATACTTCTGTTTTCCAGCTGCGACAGAGTCTTTTCCCGGTGGCTAGTTTATCGTCGCGTAGGAGGTAACCCTGTGAATTTTTGTGAGGACTAGATCGATACAGCCACGGACTGTTGTATTTGCCCGGAACCGCAAAGTCAGGTTGATTCTTTACCCGTTTCTGAAACCACATATGGCGTATCCCTAGATTCTAAGTCTTTCATATGGTGTCTCAGTTCGGGACGCGCCTTTGGGCCTCGAATTACCCCTTCGGGCAATTCGCTCGAACTACTGGACCCTGCGCAGCTAAGTAGTGAGTGGCAAGAGGCAATCGGCCCTATACTACGCTCCAATAACGTCGAGATCACAGCTCGATACTGTGGAGAATCTGTCAAAGCATATGCGGTTGGATAATCTTACCCTCGGTAACGGGACCCACCAACTTATTAGTGAACATCTCAAGGTACCTTCTTGTACCTCTCCAACGCCCACATAGTTCGTCACTGACAGCCGTCATGTTTCTCGCTTCGCCGTCAAAACATCGGAAGCTGCCCACGGCCTCAATTCCCGGCCGCGGCCCTTCTCCCCGGACCCACGCTAGGAGTCCCGCCGACGCCCTCTCCCGCAAATCCCGAAGATCCCGAGACCATCAAATGCCGCGCTGACTACGCGCCGCGCGGAACTCTTGGATATTCATCTGACCCCCAAACTCTTCCCAAAACCTGAGCTTAACCTGCCTCTAACCAAAGACCGGCACCCTCGGTCCCATACTCCTAATCCCGAGCCCTTCACCCAAACGCCGCAGAGGGAAGAGGATGGCTTAGAAGGAGCGAATGGGGACTTGGCGAAAGCTTGATAGGACCTCGATTCGATGGACATGAAACCAATGCAGCCCGAGCTGAAGGCGAACGATCAATGTGGAGCCTTTGTGGCGAAGGTTGCCGTGTAGACGTTGTGAAAGTTTGAGCGTTACGTTTTTGGAGCTGCTAACGCATCTGTGGGTGGAGAGTACCTACGTTATACTTCACAGACTATATGCGCCGGATGTCATTTTCCACCTACTGCGTTCCAGGCCACCGAGATGGGCGTACTCAGACATCGACTATGCCAAATCTGAAGTCTACGCAACACGCATGCAGATATTGTACAACTAGCTGCGCCCTGCACCATGCAGGAGAACGAACTGATGTTTGGATGCTGCTCTTTGTGCGACGTTTGCCTTGCACAAACTACTGCAGGCGCAGATGCTTTGCCGCGCAGAAGCACTACAAAAGTGGGTTGCTCATCATACGTTCAGAAGTCTAGGTATTATTGGCACAAGCCCCGCACAGATCACCTCATACTTCTGAATGTGTGGTGGTACATCGCTATTTTATTCGTTCTCGCCTTGCTTACATACTTTTCGAGATGCAGAGCCGCGTATACGCCTAGAACGGCATCCCGTCCGTCCGTTTCGATAAACTTCTTACACACATCGGACTATCAGAGGTAGATTTAGGAAAGCTGAAGTTCTCATTATCTCCACACGAGCCGTTGAGGTCGTGTATGCTGTTGAGACTTGCGGGGCGCTCTGTGCACTAACCGTAACAGGCAGTGACAGGGCAGGGCCAAGCGACCTAAGAATCCTGCGATTACGTGCAGTAGGTTGCAGCATACATCTGTATCGCGATAACATACATTCTTGTGAGACAGAGCTTCCTGCGGGGTTCGTGGTGGTGAGGTGGGTGGGGAAGTTATTGGTGGAGAGGATTTGCCACTCCCTGAGGAGATGTGTATGTAACGTGCGCAAAACGGTGAGCGTTGTTCTCCGAGCAAGTGACGTAGAATGTTTATCCGATTGATAGAGAAAGGTAGAGGGGCGTTGTATTAGTGGTAGGTATGCCATGTTTCAGACATAGGGCAGAGGAGGGGTGCGTTTGGTGGCTTGGCAGTGAATGTGTTACTGTAGTATTTTGACGTCTGCAGGGGAATGGAAGGCCAAGTGCGAGTTATTCGAATCATATCAACCATTCCATTTAAATAAGAACCTCAATTCGAAAACTATGACCAAAACATAGAGATCCTGCTTAAAGAAAAGCAGGAACTGCAGCGAACTTCATGAATTAAGATCAACCAGGCTCAAGAGGATTAAGAATTTCCACAATGTATCATTAGCATGAATTACTGACTTGTTCGAGACGTCATCCTTGTATGCCTGCAGTCATTCATGTCAAATATTCATCATCATCCCAGTGCAGATACAGTCCTCATCAACGCAGCACATATCGCAATTGTATGCATTGAGATCATCCCTAGCCTCTGCATGTGTCTCGGTTTCTCGGACATATTACATGCTGATGCGACATGTAGAGTGCAGTTCGTATCACTGAACCCCAGGAAGTTGCATATGGTCGTGCTCAGAGGTCCTTGCGTTGACTGCAGTACTTTGTTGGACCACCGCTCTCGTGTCTACAGGGTGTTTGCTCACGTTGCGTAAGGTGAGTGCAAAAGGGGTTGGAAATGAATTGGTCTGCAGCGTTCCACTTGCCCTTTCTCACACTGCCGTATCCATGCCTCCAAGACTTCAACTGACACGGGTTGAGAGTCGAGAGTCGCACGAGTATGGAGACGGAAGGCTTAGTATTTTTGACTGACGTCGTGATCTCACGTTAGACAACGGTCAAGTGACACCGCATTCACTATCAAGGCCTGCAGTGCACTCTCGAAACCACCGACTGATGGTCGTAAGAATTCAAAACTAGCTCACGAGCTTGGAGTTCTCGTCTCGACAATGCGGGGTCTAAGATCGGTGATCCGATAAGCAACTGTGGGCACTGTGGCACATGTGCCTGGCTCTAGATACTTAGGGAACGAAGTATTGACGCATGTGACAAATCGTGAGTAGTTCACCTGAGTTCGAAAGCGTCGTTAATACATCTGAAGATGTCGTGAGCGTGATCTGTATGAGGAATTAAGGCCTAGAGCGATCGAGATCTTTACTTCTTGCTGTTATGCTAGGGATGACTGCTACATTCGATGAATGGTACCAAATCTTTGGGTCTGGTAACGAGAATGGGAAATTCTGCTGCCCTGTTACAATTGTCTCTTTCACTTCGTTTATCCAATCCGTTTTTGCAGAATAACAGAAATAAGACGACGTGACACTGTTGCTAGGCATGGTTGGATCCTTAGGGAGCATGCGTGATTTATGTACCTGACGAAGGAACTCTGGTAGAGCTCTCACTAACGGCCAGTGAACAAAATAATTGCGCCATGGTAGAACCTTTAGATCTTAGGGCAGACGACGCCGGTGTCGGCCTCGTGGGGGTATTCATGATGTGTTTGATGTTTCATCGGTGACCGTGGTTTTATATCGCTAGGGTACCTTTGAACCTAATCATATTTTTGTTTCGACATCGACATCAACTTCAACTGAATCTAAGAATGAAGACGTGTCTGAGATGCACTTTGGGGAAGCGGATTTCGATGTACAATGTAAGCGTGGCGAGCTGATTGGGCTTCAAGAAATGGATACATCAGGATAGGGTCAGGTCTCCCACTCGAACCTGTCAAGAGCCTTCGAAGAAGGCTTCCTAGATTGTCATACTTAGTATTTAGTGCAGGAAGAAGATTCCTGCGCTCAGATAAGAGCTGATAGTGCAATCTCTGCATGACTGCTATCGAGGCCCAAAGGCACCGATACAGCCTCCAGGGTAAGAGTTGGAGTTAGATGTTGCTCGCCTCATTGTTTTAGATACCATATAGATGGCAAGAACGCTCCATGGTGTTCCCGCGGTTAGGGCTGCGGGTGGTCCCACCTTACCTGCGTACACTATCTTGATGTGGGTTCAAAGGAACGAATCAAGACTCTAGAACAGTGCATGTAATGCAGCTCGCAGCTCGCAGCTCGAAAAAATCGCTGGATACCTGGACAGATAAAGGGTTAATCCAGCGGGTTATTGACAGCATTTGATCAGATCCCGCACCCGGGATTCATGGTCTCCCTCGCTATAACTTACATCTGGACTGCTCTTACGTATCGCCATGGCACATTCTTGACCACATTGGGCTTGAACGCACATCTGCTGCCGTAAGAAAGGCAACGCCGATATCCAGCGAATCACAACGTGTGCTCCGTCGGATGGCAGTCGGAAACAACTACGGGCTCTAGTTTGCGGGCGACTTGCCACGCTTACTACCGAGAAAGTTGGTGACGGGGCGGGGGCTAGCGGAGTGTTTCTCTGGGGTTTTTTTTAACAAACGGCCTCAGTTTCTGTTACGCGGAGAAATGGGCGTGCTGTTGATGGATGGTGTCGTTGACGCAGATTGATGCAGAGTTTTATCGGACGACAGGCAAGCAGATAGGATCTGCGGGACCCTCGTCGGTGCAGCATGCACTGAACGCTGTCGCCTGTACCTGCTCGTAAGCGGGATTTCGCGGCGCTCGGGCGGCCTTATCCTGACTCCCAGCCCTGCAAAGGTTGCTGCTGGTGTTGTGGTCCAGACGGTGCGATTGGTGATGACGAGCTTGGTGGTTTGGTCGGATTGCCCGCCGCGAAGCCGCCATGGCCTAAACGCTGGCGTCTTGTGGAAGAGCTGGCTTGATGCCGGCGTGCTGTTGCTGCAGACGCAATCGCGCAGCACGACTGCAGTCCAGTAGGCACTCGCGCACTGAGGCCCGCGATACGTACGCCGCGACGATGCGCTCCCCTGGGCGAGATGCGAGTGAGCTACGAGGGTTGTTTAGATGAAGGCATAACGGTCGTGGTCGGCGCGCCACACGCAACGCACCGCACCGCACACCATAGACAGCAGACCACACAACAAGCCGATTCTTTCCGCCTGGGGAGGAGAGCGCGATAAAGCCAACGCCCAGCGCCAGCGTCTGCAGCTAGCCCTGTCCGGGCTCGTGCGTCGCGACGGCGGCGATGCTCAGTACATCTCCCGCCGCATCGTGGTACTTGTCGACGATGTGTGCTGGGCGTGGTGATGGCGTGTACGGGGCTGGGCCCAAGGCAGCGTTGGGTGCGAGGGCAATGCAGCGCCGCAAGACACGCATAGCAGTTGCCGGCAGAGCACCGCGCCCGCCAGGACGGGCAGCCACGCCGGTGCAAGTTGCTGCTCACAAGTATCGCGATGTACTGCGCGAGCAGAGGCCCATGTCGCCCATGTCGCCCATGTCGAGCGCTGCGAGCCCCAAGTCTTGGTGTGCGCGGCGCAGGGTTGTCCTTGGCTGGTGGTCGAGGCGGCGAGTGGGGTGGACAGTTCGCTCTGGAGCGCAAAGAAATAGACCAAATGCACCCGTCCGCAACTCCTGGATTCTCTAAAGACCAATTCACCATCCGCACTCCGCCCTCTGTCCACACTTCCTCCTCGAGTCCCACCTCGCCCTGCCCTCTCTCGTCCTGCACCAGACTTGGGCCTCCGCACCACTCCCTGAACCCCTGACGCATCCCCGCCCCGAGCACCGGATGCCACTGCCACTGCTACTGCTACTGGCCTGAGGACCCCGCCGCGAACCTTTGGAACTCCCTGTGTGCGTGTCTGGGTTGCGAGCGACACTATCTGCCCTCCCCTCAGCTGCTATCGCTGATCCCCTCTTAACCTCTCGTCATCGCCTGTCGTCTCCCTCGACAGCGCTTTCCTAGCATTCTTTTCACGGTCGCTTCCCCACCAATTCGCGTTCCTTTGCTGGTCCCGCGTCCGCCTCCCCGTGATCTGACCATCTTCGCTCGTTAAAACCCCTAACCATCTATCCACTCTTCTAGCACGGAGCCCCGGTTTTTTCTGCCCATCATGGAGCACGCCAACTTCGACACAGACACCCCGCGAGGCAGCACCATCAACCCTGCCGACCTGCACAACACCATGTTCAACGAATACACCTTTGAACCTTACTGTCCTCTGCCCAACACCCTCGACCTTAGCACCGTGGATTCAGCCGTCGACCTGACTTCATTCCACGAGCAATGGCCGCCCATCAAACAGGAGCCTCTAGACGGCCTACTCGACCAGTTCTTTGACCTGGCCGACCCTTCTCTGGGCTCAAACACCCCCTCCCCTTCCACCGACATGATATTTAGCCAGGCCAACTCTCCTGGGGACTACCTTCGCGACCAGAGCCAGACCAGCTCTCCCGAAACGACAAACGACAGCTTGAATCAGGATGCTAAGCCTGTAATCACAGACGACTCCTGGAATCCACTATATACCACTCCAGACGCAATCCACATCACCCAACCTGTGGAGCCACCACAGGTCTATCTGTGCCCTGACAAGACCAAGACCCGCGCCGAGACCCAAATCAAGGTTCAACTAATCTTGGATCCCGTGGACGACCGATTCGAGCACATGCACTTTCCTCGAAAAACCCTCGCCAAGCCCAAGTTGCTTGCAAGCGCAGAGGAAAAGAAGGAAATCGAGGCAAAGGGCGAATCTCTCCATATGGACCTTTTCCTCGTGTGTGCTACAGCGGTCGAGGAACCAGAAAAACTTGACCAAGCATTAAGACGCGCGGCAAAGAAAGAGTACGCTCCCAGAAGACCGACAGGCATCGCCATTGCAGAACTTGACAAGGATGATCCAGCCCACCCTCAAAATGGTGGCGAAGTCCTCATCTGCGAAGGCTGCAAGGAACGTGAGCGTAAGCGCTACGATCGCAAGAAGAAAAGGGCAGAAGACGAACAAGAATGGTGGTCTTATGAGGACGATCGCGTCATCATGATCAACGAGAAAGAGTACAAGAAATGGAAAGATGTCGAGTCAGGTGACCAACAGCTATCCTCGAGTGCTAAGCAGGTCGAGTTTGCCATGCGGATAGCTTGCTATTGCCGACATCAAGAGGAAAAGTCGCCTGTTGGCTACCGTGTCATATTCACATTCACAGACGACAAAGAACGGTTGATCGCCCAGCACACATCAGAGATTTTCCAAATTACCGACGACCACAAAAACAAGGAAATCGCACCAGAGGCCATGCCACGGCCACTGAGCATCCCCCAACAGTACATGCAAACTCAATATTCCGCACACCCGAACGTGGTGCCCATCTACCAATATCCCATCGAAAACCAATATCCCCCATCGTTGGGCCCATACTCACAACCACCTACGCCGGTTAGGTCAAACTTCCAATCCCCCATGTCCCCTATGGAAACCAACTTCCCGTCATCCGCCACCCCAACAGGACCGCCATTGCGGCAGAATGCCCCAACCTTTCCCAGCACTGCTTCTTCGGTATCTGCTCCTCACTTTGCAAGGCCTCAGAGTGTGTATGATGCACCAATGCTAAGCCCAACGAGCCAAGTATCGCCTGACGTCCAGTACCTCCCTCGTCCTGTCTCCATGGAAAGTTTTAACTTCTCACCACCGATACAATACCCACAGCATCATGGCTACGCTTCTGCAACCCCGTCGGCAGTCAGCACACCCATTAACCTATCACGACCCGCCTCTCCGTCGTGGGACCAAGGACCTGCGGGCAAGAAACGGCTTCACTGCGTCTATTTCTACGTCGACGAATAATGAAAAGGCTCAGAATAACGACCTCATGATTTTAGGTTCGGAGTTCTCACCAGCGCGGGGAAAGGAGGGTTATAGGTTTAAGGAAACCTTAGGTTAGGTTCGGGTTGTAATTTACATTAAGTGGCGTTCGGAGCTCATCACGGTCAACGGTCCGGTATTCAGGCTCCAACACGGAAGGCTTGCATGATCTGCAAAGCCTACACTTGTAGGCGAGTCGGGAAGACTCTTCATTTTCATTTCAAATGGGCTGTTTCACGATCTAGTGAGGCACAATATTCTCCGGTCTTAGGTTTTGGTCATCCAAAGGCTATTGGCCATACTTAATATAGACTTTGTAATTCTCACTATTCGTTGTTGTTGCAAGCAAGGCTAGACAAAAACTTCAAACAGTCAACTCGTCCATCTGCTTTGATTGAACAAATCGACCTCCGCCCTTCTTTTTCTAACGCTATTACCTCATTAGGCAAAAACTATCCCGCATCTCCTATCCCGTACCTCCCGCACCTCCCGCACCCCTATCCCACGTCGGTCCCACACCAACAACCAACACCTCAAGATTCTCCTCCCTCCATCCCTCCTATCTGTCCACTTGGTGCAGCTCACCACCCCATCCACACTATCCACCCCACTCGACCTCTCCAAACAAAACGTGCACCCGCCGTTGGACTCCGCTCTCAACACCTATCACCACCCTTGCAACCCGTGCATTCCGTGCATTCCAACGTTTAATGCCAATGCACAAGAGGGCTACCCCGCCTTGTCTTATCCATCCCCTTCCAACAAATCTTAATATTTCGACGCCCCCTCATCCCATATCCAATCGCAGGATATTTCAATCTCCCCATGGCGCGACTCCGCCATGCGAATGTCAAAGTCCCGAGCGCGTCTGCCCAATCCCAAACCCAGCTCCCGCTCTTGCCTCCGCCGTCGTCGCTGTGCAGATCACTATGTCTAGATTGCTTTTGCATGGCCGTGACGCCGCCGTGCTCCGTCCCGGTTCCGCGGCGGTTTTATTGTGCAGCCGCCGTTGCCGGTTCGACGTAAGCGTGTTTATCGTGCAGATGGGATTCATGATGGGGCTGTTTATCATGCACATGTGAGGAGGGCCGTCCGTGCGGGAAGGAAATTTGTTGGTTTGTTTATCGTGCAGGAGGGCTGATGTGTGCGAGGGTTCTTTGTGCAGGCAATGTATATTGCTGCTACATACGTCCAAGTTCCATGCATGCACCCTTCCTTGCCTGAAACATCGAGTATTAATGTGTAAATTTCGTGTCTCGTCGGGTTTTGCAAATCTACCCGTTTCAGTCATCGTTATCATATGTATATACAAAGTTCCATGCGTCCAAGGCCTCTGGATTTGGACCCCCCTCCTGAAATTGGTTGTGTATCTCACATGAACCCTCCAGCGCCTGCTACCAAGCCTTTCTTCCTAAATTCTTCGAAACTATGCACGTTAGGAGCAGGGGCTTCGTTCTGCCTCAGCTCCTCCTCCCACTTATCCTCTTCTTGGGCGATGGTAGCTTGGAAGTTGTGCGATTGTCCACGCTGGAAGTACAGAGGTGCGGCTTTGAGACGAGCGACATCTTGTGTGATGAGGATGTGTTTGGTAGGAGAGCCTAATCGATCACTGTTAGCATGGGTTTGGCATGGAAGAGGTATCATCATTTGATGGACACTCGAATTGCGGAAAGAAGACGTACCGGGCGTCTCAAACATGCACTCCCCGAGCAAACGCTCAAGTACAGTGCGTAGCCCTCGAGCTCCTGTCCCCATGCCACTAGCACTTTTCGCGACTTCCCGAAGCGCGGCATTTGTGAAGCGTAGCTCGATACTAGAAAGATGGAAGAGTTGCTCGTACTGCTTCAGCAGACTGTTTCGTGGCTCCGTCAACACTCGAACAAGTGCTTCCTCGTCAAGGGCAGACAGAGCGCAGGATATCGGTATACGACCAACAAGCTCTGGTATCATGCCGTACTTCTGCAGATCCGATGGCTCAATAAGATCAAGCGTGTTGAACATCAGCTGCTTCTTCTTTGCTGGGTGAGGAGCGAAGGGATTTGGAGGCCCTTCTGGTTCGGCTGAGACATAGAAAGGTAGGTGTTTCTTAAAAAGCTCATCCTCGCCCTTCATCATGGTGTCGTGCACACCTGTTTCTGGGTTCGCTGCTCGCACTGGAGCGCCAAAGCCCATACTTCCCTTCGATATTCGGTCCAATATCATCTTATGCAGGCCAACGAAGGCACCAGTGCAGATGAAGAGGATGTTGTCTGTTCGGACGTTGAATACTTCACCTTTACTCCCGGGAGGACCTGTAGAACCAGCGCCTGAGCCTCGTTGACTGTCCAAGGGATTGCTGGATGAGAACCCACCAGCACTCCCCGGATGGCTACCTGGACTTCTCCCACTACCTCCTCTTTCAGGCTTTGCCTGTATCTGAAGGGTAGTACCTTCTATTATCTTCAACAGTGCCTGCTGAACACCTTCTCCGCTGACGTCCTTGCCGTGTGCTACCTTTGCAGTGGCAATCTTGTCAATCTCATCAAGGCAGATGATACCAGACTCGGCAGCAGCAACATCGTAGTTGGCGGTAGCCAGTAGCCTCTGAACACAGACCTCAGCGTCTTCTCCAATGTAGCCTGCTTGTGTGAAAGGCGTACAATCGGACATGCTGAACGGAACGTCGAGCACTCGAGCCAGCGTCTTAGCCATTAGTGTCTTCCCAACTCCCGAGGGTCCGAGTAGCATGACGTTAGACTTCTCGATCTGAAGAGGGGAGCTGTCTAGTAGTTGCGGGGATTCTGGGGCCGAGGATGAGGCGGTCGACTTGGGATGTGGCTGGGAGGGGTAGACTCTCATGGTCGTGTGCTGACCAGGGAACTCGTCTGCGATGTTCAGTCAAGTCCACCTCGACTGGAGTAAGTGGAGTGCCGGATAATAGAAGGAAAGCTGAAGCTACCTTCTACGGGATGGCGATGCGCCAACTCCCTCCGCTGCGCCTGTGCTGCAAGCTCAGCTGCCTCATCCTCCTGCCTGTGCAGCTCCTGTATCCGTTGATAATGGTTGTAAACTGCAACACTGAGCACCTTTTTGGCGCGCTCCTGGCCAACGACGAATTGGTCCAAATGCTCCTTCAGGGCCTTGGGCGTAATTCGAGGCGCGCCCACCACGCTGGCACCACTCAACGGTCCAGTGGTTGGCTCGCCAGGCTCGTATATCCCCGTGAAGCCCTGGCCTGAGAAGTCTGAGCGGTGGTAGGATGAATGCCGCGCGCCATTGTGGGAGAAGGCGCGACGACCGATGCTGGAGAGCGCCAGGTACGAGGTGCGGGCTTGCGGGGAGATGGTGATGATGAGCGTTGGGGGCGGCATCGTGATGTGCAAAATGGGCGTCACTGGGCCAGCTTTTCACATAGTGAATGGCTTCGTAGTTCGTGAGGCGGCTCTCGGCTGGTGGGACATGGGCGATGAACGGAGGTGTCGTCGTGGGCCGCCTACTCCGCACCTGTCGCCTGTCCAGCTTTGGCCTTGATCTTGGCGAGCATGGCGGGGGAACTTGCGGACGATTTGATAAGAGGCTCAATCCCTACGGCGCCACATGGTAATCCAATGCCGCCAGACGTTCACCACAACCAGACGTGCTGTCCATAAGACGACGTCTCATTCCACAAGCAGCTTACCGTAGACCCTCAATGTCTACAATGTCTCCCCTGCCAATGCGGCGACTGCGAGCCGTCTGTGTGGCGCGGGCGTGCAGCCATTGTCGAATTGGCGATAGCGCGCGATGACGTTGAGCTCAACTATTTGGTTGAGGAGAACTTTGCTTCCACCGTGAGCAGTTGGGCAAGGCGGGCGCAGACTAGAAAACCCCGCAATATATTCTATATTCTATATTCATGAAGCTACTGCCCCTGCTTTGCACTGTGTAGTGTTTGATAAAAAGCTGTGTCGCCTGCACCTATCCGCGGGACAAACTTGCTCTCTCCATCGCCTGATAGCTGCTAGCCTGATAGCAGGACCCCAGTTTCCCACCGGCGCCCTGCCTCCCAAACTTCACAAACAACAACATGGAGCTCAATAATGCCTCAGAAAACTCCATCGGCGAGAACCCGGCTGGAAAGGCTGCCAACGATGGCACTGGTGCGCTCTGCATTTGCTCCTTGCATAGTCTAATTGACTGACCAGCTCGTTGCAGGCATCGTCGCGCTCGATCCATACCTCGAACCCTTCAAAGGCGCACTGCGCAGTCGCTACCTGAAAGCCCAACAATGGATGAAGACAATCGATGATACCGAAGGTGGTATAGAGAAGTTTTCGAGAGTAGGCGCCTTCAGTTCCATCTGGTGGTAGCTTCAGTGTTGACATTCACCGCAGGGATTCGAAAGGTTGGGCTTCAATGTCAAGGACAACGGCGACGTCGTATACCGAGAATGGGCTTCCAATGCTCTCAGAGCATACCTCATTGGCGACTTCAACAACTGGGACCGCGAGGCTACTCCCATGACAAAGGATGCTTTTGGTGTGTTCGAGGTGACCGTACCTGCAAAGGATGGCAAGCCAGCGATACCCCACGACTCAAAGATCAAAGTGCGTTTGTGAATATGAAGCAAGGCGTTTGGAAACTAATGGCTGTGTCCAGATTTCCTTCGTGACACCCAACAGTGGTACTCGGCAGGAGCGCATCCCCGCGTGGATCACACGAGTCACGCAAGACCTCAGCGTCTCCCCCGTATACGATGCGCGGTTCTGGAACCCACCCAAAGAGCAGGCGTACGTTTTCAAGAACAAGCGGCCACCAAAGCCTAAAAGCGCACGAATCTACGAGGCACATGTTGGTATCTCATCCCCAGAACCCAAGATTGCGACATACAAAGAGTTCACCCAGAACATCCTCCCTCGCATCAAGCACCTGGGCTACAATGTCATTCAACTCATGGCCATCATGGAACATGCGTACTACGCAAGCTTTGGATACCAGGTCAACAGCTTCTTCGCCGCGAGCAGCCGATACGGCTTCCCAGACGACTTGAAAGAGCTCATTGATACAGCCCACGGATTGGGCATAACAGTGCTGTTGGATGTCGTCCACAGTCATGCATCTAAGAACGTGCTTGACGGCCTGAATGAGTTCGACGGCAGCGATCACCTTTATTTCCATGAGGGCGCGAAGGGCCGACATGAGCTGTGGGATAGCAGGCTATTCAACTATGGCCACCACGAAGTGCTCAGGTTTCTCCTCAGCAATCTCCGTTTCTGGATGGATGAGTATCAATTCGATGGTTTCCGATTTGATGGCGTGACTAGCATGCTTTACACTCACCACGGCATTGGAACGTAAGTGGCATCCTTGAAGGCCTCAAACCATACACTGACTCAATGTAGGGGCTTCTCTGGTGGCTATCATGAATACTTCGGCCCTAGCGTTGACGAAGAGGGTGTCGTATATCTCATGCTGGCTAATGAGATGCTGCACAACTTATACCCAGACATCATCACAATCGCTGAGGATGTGTCTGGAATGCCCGGTCTTTGCGTATCACTCTCATTGGGTGGTATTGGGTTCGACTACAGACTGGCCATGGCTGTCCCCGACCTGTACATCAAGTGGTTGAAGGAGAAAGAGGACATTGATTGGGATATGGGCAACCTGACCTTTGTTCTTACGAATCGTCGTCATGGCGAGAAGACGATTGCATATGCTGAAAGCCACGACCAAGCGTAAGTATTTCTGCTTCTACCAATCATCCTCGCTAATCACCCCAGTCTTGTTGGAGACAAGTCATTACTTATGTGGCTATGCGATGCTGAGATGTACACACACATGTCGTGCTTGAGCGAGCTCACGCCAACAATCGATCGCGGTCTTTCTCTCCACAAGATGATCCGCCTCATCACACATGGTCTTGGTGGCGAAGGATATCTAAACTTCGAGGGTAACGAGTTTGGCCATCCGGAATGGCTAGATTTTCCTCGAGAAGGCAACCAGAACAGCTACCACTATGCGCGACGACAGTTCAACTTGGTGGACGACAAGCTACTCCGATATCGGTTCCTCAATGAGTTCGACAGCAAGATGCAGTGGACCGAAGAGAAGTACGGCTGGCTGCACTCTGAACAAGCATACGTTAGTTTGAAGCACGAAGTTGACAAGGTTATTGTCTTCGAGCGAGCTGGCTTGTTGTGGATCTTCAACTTCCACCCTCAAACTAGCTTCACCGACTACCGCGTTGGTGTCGAGAAAGAGGGCACTTACCGGATCGTGATCAGCTCAGATAGCAAAGACTTCGGAGGCCACGGTAATGTGGACGAGACAACAAGATTCTTCACAACCCCATTTGCGTGGAATGAAAGGAAGAACTTCCTGCAAGTCTACATACCATCTCGGAGCGCAATTGTAAGTCCTCTCACCCGTTTTACTCAAGCTCCAGGCTAACAGTTCCAGGTACTGGCGCTCGAGACCACTTTGTAGTGCAAATCGTGGAATGGAGTTGGTTGGCCTGCTGCGATTGTTGCGGCAGCATGCCATGGAGATGTGATATCTTTGAAGCGATTTTCATGTACTTATCACTTCAAAAGCGCCACTGCCTTTAAATGCTAGACTTAACGAAAATTTACGCACTTTAGCAATTTGGATGGGATCGCGATGTGGGGGTTAATGTACTCTTACTGTGATTGGGCTCTTCTGCAATAACACTTGAGCTAGAGTGTAAATGACACTGTGATGAATACACAGTACTTTGCCGAGTCTCGAGCTGGAGTGCAAATGACACTGTGACGAATACAGCAGTACTTTGCCGAGTTCGAACAATCCTTTTGCCTTCTGGCTAGAAATACGTGGTGGTCTAAATAATATCAAAATACAAGGTCACATTCACTCAAAGCCCACCTCAGGGCGAGCATAAGAAGCACGATAGAACAATAATAAGACGGGGTCTTTGCACTCAAAATCGAGATAAGATTACACAGGAAGCCATGTCGCTCCAGTCCATCACCAGCGGCTACCCCCAGATTCAGGTATTTATTTTGTACAAATTGGGAGACTACTGGCGAACGTCTTTGGAACACAACGGCCGATTCTCATTTTTGCCCACCGCGAGAAATGATCATATCTATGACTTCTCGAGCTCTGCGAGAATCTTCTCTCCCTTAGCCCGCGCCGACTCGAAATCACCAACCATGTAGAAAGCACCTAGTTTTAATTAGCATTAGGAAGTATCAGAGGAATATATGGTGGAACGTACCTTCGGGGAGGTCATCACCCTCTCCGTTCATGATGGCCTTGAATGACCGGATGGTGTCCTTGATGTCAACGAGGGTACCCTCAATACCGGTGAAAACATGGGCGACGGTGAACGGCTGGCTCAAGAATCTCTGGAGCTTACGGGCGCGCTCGACGGTAAGCTTGTCAGCTTCTGACAGCTCATCCATACCCAGAATGGCAATGATATCCTGGAGGGACTTGTACTCCTGCAACATCTGCTGGACCTTGGTGGCGGTATCGTAGTGATCCTGTCCAACGACACGGGGATCCAACATACGGGACTTGGAGTCGAGAGGGTCGACAGCGGGGTAAATACCCAACTCGGAGATACCACGGGACAGCACAGTGGTGGCGTCCAAATGGGCGAAGGTGGTGGCAGGGGCGGGATCAGTCAGATCGTCAGCGGGCACATAGACGGCCTGCACGGAGGTAATGGATCCTTTCTGGGTGGTTGTGATACGTTCCTGCATGAGACCCATATCGACGGCGAGAGTGGGCTGGTAACCGACAGCAGATGGGATACGACCAAGAAGGGCGGACACCTCGGAACCGGCCTGGGTGAATCGGAAAATGTTGTCAATGAAGAGCAACACATCCTGACCCTCTTCGTCCCTGAAGTACTCGGCGACAGTTAAGCCTGTAAGAGCGACACGGGCACGGGCTCCTGGGGGCTCGTTCATCTGACCGAACACTAAGGCGACCTTGGATTCGCCATCAAGCTGGATGACGGACGTCTCTTGCATTTCGTGGTACAGATCGTTGCCCTCACGGGTACGCTCACCAACACCAGTGAAGACGGAGAAACCACCGTGGGCCTTGGCAATGTTGTTCTGATGTACTGTTAGTTGTGTAACCTGCCCTGCGCAAGCGTATGCCTTACAATCAGCTCCTGAATGAACACAGTCTTTCCAACACCGGCACCTCCGAAAAGACCAATTTTTCCACCACGAGCGTAGGGAGCAAGGAGATCGACGACCTTGATACCAGTGACGAGCACCTCGGCGGTGGTGGACTGCTCGGTGAACTCTGGGGGGTCGGCGTGAATGGGAGCATACTTGGTGGCCTTGATGGGACCACGCTCGTCAATGGGATCACCAGTGACGTTCATGATGCGACCAAGCGTTCCGGGGCCGACAGGAATCATGATGGGGTTGCCGGTGTCGGTGGCTTTAGCACCACGGACGAGACCTTCGGTACCTATTCATCTCTATCAGCATCTCTCACCGTGTCTAGATGCGGCAACATCGCTTACCGTCCATGGCAATACATCTCACGACGCTCTCGCCCAAATGTTGCTATTATGCATCAGCCATGTCGCTTCCAGGTGTCCGTTGCTTGGCGCTTCTTACCGCGACCTCCAAAACCAGCTTTTGGCCATTGTTCGTGGTTGTCAGGGCGTTGAGAATGGGAGGGAGCTGCTCGGTGTCGAATTTGACTGCAATTGAAGTCAGCGCCAGTCATTGTGATGCGCGGTCCACTGGCTCGGGCGGGGAGCTCCCGTAGCCGGATCGCGGAAAAGTTTTTCGCGTACCATCGACGACGGCACCAATGACCTGATGGATCTTGCCATCCTTAGCAGAGCTCGTGGCCTCAGTACTGGCGAGACGAGTCGACAGTGCTGGGAGGAAGCTTTTCCTGATGGGCTGAAAAGCACGCTGGGCCGTCGCAGGGCGGGCGAAGGACGCTCGGAGCGACCGCTGGAGACCGCTGTTTTCATCGAATTAGCACTCTTCTCATCATCAATTGGGCGTGGAAAGGCGGTAGGCCTTACCTCTTGAGCATGGCGGCGATGTAAAAGGTGGTATGGGAGGATTGGGGTAGGTGGTGTTTTGAAGCTTGAGGTTCAACGCAAGACTGAGGACTTTGGCAGCGGACCGAGCTTACATAAACATCGGCTAGCGTGGCGCTTGGCTGAGGTAAATATCGCTCCTTTGCAACCACAACAACGCTTGGAAATCTTGACAAGGTTCTAAGTCACTATGACAATAATGCAATGAATCAATTGAATGGATCAGCTCAGCTCTCGGTCTCGTCCATGAAATAGTGACATTTATCACGTGGGTAACTGCTTCCACCAGCTAGATCTCGACAAATTTCAAGCAGCCACCATGTATTTCTAGCCAGAAGGCAAAAGGATTGTTCGAACTCGGTAAAGTACTGTGTGTTCATCACAGTGTCATTTGCACTCTAGCTCAAGTATAATTGCAGAAGAGCCTAATCACAGTAAGAATACGTTAACCCCCACATTACGATCACATCCAAATTGCTAAAGTGCGTAAATTTTCGTTCAAGGGCGGTATCGCCGAATGAGAAACCGATATGGAGAGCACGAAAGAAGAAGTGAATGAGCAAGAGGTATATATTACTAAGGGAATTTCACAAATTTGGACGAGCCACCTCCACGACTGAATAGCACGAGAACACAGCGAGGAGTTTTAAACCAAGATTTGACAAAAACTTGCGACTCATAAAGCCCGAAGACTCTTGGTAGCTACAAGTAAAATTGACGGCCAACCTGTCTACACGAGAAATTGCGATGCTATACAAAGCCTCTATCTACATAGCGTTGACTCCATGACCTACCCATACCATATTCCAACGCCCCCTTTTTACTGGAACCCGAATACCTCACCCACACTTAAGAGGCTTAATCTTGTGCCTCCAATGGCAACTAATATGCTAACCAAGTCCACTATCAAAAGCACAAGAGCCCCTGCCATGAACCTCGGACTGAATATCCTATAAAGCATCAAATGCCTCCTCAAATGCCCTGCCCACATTGTAGTCGCCAGACTAACTGTTGCATAAAACAACAAATGCGTGCCCACCGCCTTCGCCACATCTCCCAAGAGGCCCTTCTTCTTCGGTGGCTGTTTCCACAGCACAATTGCGGGAACAGCAACCGCGCACAGAATCTGCGCACCAAAGGTATTGAGTACGATGATGATAGGGGTCCATGGGTACTTTATACTTCGTAGGGGGATGAAGGCAGACTCCCATTGGATGCTGGCGAGCGTGTTTTGGTGCCCGGTTTTGAAGAAGTGGAATGAACCTAGTAGGCCCAAGACTACGGGGCCGATGGAGGAATCAGAGAGCTTGTTCGTATCGATAATTTCGAAGAGGGAGAAGATTTGCCAGCAGCAGATGGCGATGGCGCCCGCGCCCATAGGTTTCTGGACGATAGCGATGGCCAGGTACCACATTGTGATTAGGATGGCGTACCGCGAGCCGTGGACGTTGGCGTAGCCGAGAATAGTGATCGAGGATGTGCTGCCGTTAGCGATGACTTTGCTCGAGGGCTTCCGTTGTTTCTTGGTCTTATCTTCGATTGTGAGAAAGGGTGGTGACCACGCGAAAGTAGAGTAACCGAATGCCATCGCGATAGCCAACGCGATCTGTGCGATGATCGTCTTGGTAATCTTGATCATCTCACCGTACCCGGGATACCAGTCTCCATCATCGGCAGCGTCAAGAATCCAGTACGCGGCACTTAACAAGAGTCCAAAGCGAAGCGCGAAGCCGATCCAAGTGACCGCGGAACCTTGGTAGGATAATGTGCCGTTGTAATAGGCTCGAATGAATTCGGGTAAGAGAAGAGCCACGAAAAAAGGTATCGCGAGTTGCCATGTTGCGGAGGTGGAAGAGTTAGCGGAGGCGTAGTACGTGGACTGGCAGTATGGCATTTGCTCCTCACGACAGAGCCGCGAGAGAGAAGCAAACCGTGTAAGGACGATGAAGAGTATCGAGTGATAGAATCCGAGTATTTGATCAGCGGCAATTTTTCGCCTGAGTGATGATATTGCCGTGAGTACACCAAATGTGGTCAAGAAGTGAAGAAGAATCTCATCTTCCCAGATTGTAAACGAGTTGGCAGCAAAACCAACAGACAGGGCGAGCGTGAAGATAACGCTTAACCAACCCCACATCGAATCAGGGAGTGGTGATGCAATTCTTCGCCTGATGTACCAGAATGCTGTAGAGACACCTACAATGCCACCCATAGCAGCACCATATACGAGAACATGCTCTCGCGGCAAGGACGGAACTGCGAAGCTGGTTCCAACACCAAGAAGCACACCAAGTGTGCTACCGATTCCGCCCAGGGCAAGGAGAGCCGGTGTTAACTCAGATCGATCTCCATCTATTCCGCGAGCATACAAGCTGAGCACGACGAGAGTGAATGAAAGAATCGTAACTCCATTCAGCATTCTTGGAATGTCGAATCTTGCCCACAGGTCTCGACACACCCTGAGTGTCTCAACCTGGTAAGCTGAGAAAGATGAGTAGGCATTCTTCAATTGGTCCTCGTTCGCATTCTTGACTTCCCCCATCGAGTTCCACGCTTCGTTCGCGGCAGCCCAGAGAGACAAAGAGCTTACGCGGGTGTTCTCATCTAGTCCTCTTGCTAGCGCGTACTCATGTTGGTAGCGGTGAATTTGAGCGGCCGTCAACTGGTTCACAGTAGCCAAATTCCTGTAGTCTTCTCCATTCGCACCTATAAAAGCCTCTTCGATAGGAGCTCCGAGGTTATTGAAAGGAATTGGCAAGCCAAGTAAAATGGACAAAGTCGGAACAAGGTCAATCTGGGCGACTGGCCTCTCTTTCGCTGTAGCCGGAGGTGTCTGGAAAGCAGGCGAACTGCGACCAAAGAACTTCCGCTTCGAGTACATGAAGAGGGCAGCCTGTATTTCATCGTCGGACTCTCCGCCATGGTCTCCTTTGGAATCCATTCCATGATCCCCCATTACCACAAGCAGTGTATTATCGTCGATTTGCTCAATCATACGTCCAAGAATCTCATCCATTTGGTTCAGCTTCGCAGTCATGGCAGGATGATCGGGTCCATATCGGTGTCCAGCGTGGTCTACTCCAAGGTAGTGTCCAATGGCAACGTCCCATTTACTGGTATTTGAGGGATGCAAGAGCGGAAAGATGTGGTCTGTGACCCCATTGTCTACTGTGTGGAGGTCCCAAACATTGAACGAGTCGTAAGCATGGGTGAGGTTTGGCTCAAAGTAATCCGGGAACAGAGCATGCCATGTATCATCCCCGAGATGCACTATCCTCTTGCTAGCATTGCGCAGTTGTGCCAAGATATTATCCTCATCTATAGCCGTGCCTGCGAAATTTGATCCAGCATCAATAAATGTGGGCAGTGTGCCCGTCGTAAGTCCCTTGAGCCGCTGTAAAGTCGTAGTAGGAGGATCAGCGATGAACGGCAGGAGGAAAGCGTTATCAGGGTTGTTTATTGCAGTGTTGTAAAGTACGGGAATCGCGTTGTGGAAATGATGAGGTTTTTCGGAACCCTCGGCTTTGAACGGAACCGTGAAATCGTAACGAAGCGCATCGACGAGGATTATGACGGCCTTGTCGAAGCTCTTAGGATGCCAACACCCTGTTTCGGGAGAGCCGGTCGAGTATGTGTTACCCAGATCTGTGGGCGGCAGCGCGCATTCTGACTTCTGGTCGAGCACTAGTCGGGTGAGGAGGAAGCCGCTCGTGAAAAGGTAAATGCCCAAGGCATGAAGGATGCTGTCTGTTGTTAGCAATACGCCTCCACAGGAGACAGAGACGAGTCGCACAGTATCCAAGTGAAGAATGCGATAATAAGGCCATGCGCAGCCTTGAAGTGAACCTCTGCTTGCTTCTGGGCAACCGCGGCGTCTTTGGTCGTGGGTCTCAGTCCTTGAGCTTCATCTTTTTCCTTGTCCGCTTTAGCCTTCGCGAAGGCAGCTGCTATGCCCTCGTAGGATGGTAGAGGCTCGCCATTATCCATTGGAAGGGTTTGGGCGTAAAGACATATGACAATTGGACGTAAAGAGCGTAGAAATGATTCCGAATCGCGTTGTTGGTTTACGTACCATGTGGATTAACAGTTTCACCGACGCCAAGCGAATGTCATCCACTGTTTACCTCCGGCATCAACAACGACCTTGTTAGCTACGATATGTTTCGCAATATTGTGCATGGAGTAGGACAATATCAACAGTCGCATTGGTTCGCATGTAATGCAGAAATCTAATTCTAAAATATGTGCAATTGTAGTCGCTAGAACATAATAACTGATAGAACTTGCAATACCATACAGGCAACGCTAACGTAGTAATACCGGAGCATTTATTGCTAACTAGTTTGTATTTACTCCCTGGCTGCATCCAAAGCAGCTGCAAGAGGGACATGTCATACATTAGAAAATAAGAGCTATGTAAGAGGGTATAACCTCTGTGGAGATATAGGCTGAATCCAACATTTCAGGCATAACAAGCCATATATCCCCAAGAATATACAATTGGCCAAAAGCCACAACCCGTGCCCCATAGTGAGCCACGATTGACAATAGCAGCGGGCGAGAAGAAGCGTGTCGTTTCCGACAATCAGCCAGTGAAGGCGTCATCCGAGATAAAAGTGTCGTAGCCAAGTGGCGTGTGGTGAAGTTACACAAGAGAAGCATTCGGTACCGAAGTCTGGTAGAAAGAGGAGAGATCGGGTCGGTCGGAGCGTTTCCAGTTTCCTAGCAACAGAGACTATGAGTAGTCCTTCTCGCTCTTCTCCTTCAGTCCACCAATGCGGTCGAGATCGAGCGAGTCGAAGCGATCCGATGAATCGCGCTGGTATGGGGGAAGTTGGTCCTCGTCTAATGGTTCCAATCCAACGTTGTGCTCTCCAACCCGGACAACGAGAACTCTGCCAGGTTGTTGCCTTCCAGACTCGTCTACCTCGTCGGGGAATGTGATGCGAATTTCAGGGGTTTTAGGAGTGGACGGAGGGCTCGATGAATTGGCGATTAGATCTTGCCTTTCCTGGATGACGAGGATCGATTCGCGTCCTTTGCCGTAGGGAGAAGCGGTGATAGTAAGACGACGATGACCAGATTGTCTCTTTTCGTACAGTGGGAGTTCTGCGTCCTTCTTCGCCTTGCGCATGTTTCGGAGGAAGAGAAGAGCCGCAATTAGGGCGAGACCGAGAATTACAAGAACCAGAAGGGAGACCAGTAGGCTGACCATGGTGGGATCAATGCCTTCCTTCTTCTTATCATCATCGCGCACAGCAAGAAGGTGAAATGAATTCATGATGGTAGATATGTGGTGGTAGTAATGAGTTCGTTCCGTGGCGTTCGTAAATGATTGGCGTTCGATGGATGGTCAAGATTACGCGGGCTTCGAGTATTGATATTGTCTCAAGGAGCGGATTAGCTACGGCCATGTCAGCATAAGTCGTTTGCATTGCGGGTTTGTATTATTGCTGCTGCGCATGTTGTGGATTGTGTTGTGGATAGGTCAAGGGTTCTTGGCTGGAATGTATCATAGTAGCTTCACGCGGAGTCCGGCAAGCTTACCTTTGGAGGAGGTGCAATCGGGCCGGGGGACTGCGTGAGGGATGCGACGGAAAGAATGGATGCAGGCGCACAGCTGAAAGAGTGAAGCTGGTGCCGCAAAGTAAAGAATGTGAGGGGGAGAGGGAAGATGAGGAGGACGCGCAAGGTGGTGAGAAGGGCGGAAGCAAGGGGAGCGTTTGGTTTTCTTCAGTCAACGCGCAGGCGTTTGCGCACGTGCCGCCTGGATAGAATGAGGCCTTCCGAGATAGTTAGCGCTCATTCGGAGATGAATAAAACACTCTACGGCAGCCAATCCTTCTCAAGGAAGCGCTGCGACTACGCCTGTTCGGGCGACACAATAACACGACGCTGAGATGAGCTCCTCAAAGCATCTTGGTTGCTGCAACGGTTTCCAACAATAAATAACCGCCGATGCTAGAGCGAGCCGGATGACGAACCATGGGCGTCAAACGAGCACACCCACGACGAATCAACGATGAGCGACACAGAAGAACCTTCTAAGAGACCAACCACAGGGGGAAGGAGAAGTGCGCATGGGCGCTTCGTGTTGGACAAGGTCGAGAGTGAACCTCATCCTGGGCATCCCGCAGTCGCAACAAACCCTGCGGAAAAGGGGCGCTCGCGAATTTATACGCCCAGGGGCGGCGCTCGCTTTGTGCCTAAATGTTAGCGAGACATGTCATGTTTTGCTTCTGACGTTACCGTTGACGTCGAAGACAGCTGCTTGCTGAACTTGACATCTGAGACGAACAGCGAACGTGCGGCAATTGAGGCACGGCTGTTCTAGCTTCCGACCAGCATCATCCGGAATTTTTCACGACTCGAGGGTTAATGAGACCGCATGGTGACGAAGACACCTTCAAATTCAAGCATGCCAGCCTACACAACTGCTCTTCGCATTACAATAAACGATGCACCGTTCTTGCACGTAGAAAGAGTGACTGAGAGCTCTATCTCGCAAGTTGGCCAATGGACCAGGCAAGCATGTTGTGAAAGAGAGCAGATGGTGTGTCTTGTCTTCGCCTCATCGATCTTGATCTTCTGGAGGGTCTGTGCTAGTCCTGCGGGACGAACGCTTGTGCTTGACTGCAAGAAGGCTCGGTTAGATGACGTTTACGGTCTCGATACCGATGGTGGTTTAGAGCTAAAGATCATATAGTCAAGTATCCAGCAACTCGACATGTTGATCGTAGCAATGGAATGCCGGTGGTGGAGTGCAATCTTCCGTGGGGATGATTTCAACTTCTGCGCCTCAAACTACGAATGTTAAATCCTGCTGGCGTCAGAAAGGTGCCCAGTCGCTGTGCACGCTATATCAGATGAGGGATAGATCCGGCAGATGGCAGATGTCCCGCTGTGAGCGTTGAAAGCTTCAAACCTCAGAATCCAAATTCCATACTCCTTTCAGTTCCCTGCGCCATGGAACCACATCAGGCATCCAGTGTTGCATGCCTCGACACGTTGCGATGCAGTTCCCGAGGCCACATGTACGGAAGCTATTCTTTCCACAGCCAAGTCTCGCAAGACTTTGAGCGCAATGCTTGGCCGGGGTATATGTGTATCAGAAAGCATCTTGGGAATATTCCGCACGTCAGCCTCCATGACTTCTAGAATCAACACCGACAACGCTCCTTTACCAAAATAGATGACACACGTCTCCGACTATGCGTCCGAACTCAGCCCTTCTTGCGCAGGGCGTCAACACGGTCGGTTGTTGAATTGCACTAGGCAAACAAGGCGTGAACGGAACAAAGTTCTGCCCGTGATCGTCGCTCTAGGCGTTGTGCTACAACGACAGGCTGAGCGAAGAGCGGTGTACAGATGCAAGAAGACTGCTATCTACGGGCTAAACTTGAAAGAATGGCTCTCGTTCGAGGTTGGCAAGGCATGGTCCCGAGATGGCTGTCACCTCTTCCGATAAAGACCACTCGTGTAAGGAGTTTGCTGTGCTCGCCAACACGCCAACGCAGCACAGCTTGTGTACAGAGTGGAGGTCTACAGTGCCGCCCACTCTTGTGTGAGTGCCACATCTCGCTGGTATGCAGGCATAAGGCGTAGTAATTGCAGGAAGCTGTCATCGCTTCACGTTGACTTTTTCATGTTGCTCAATCTTCAATGAGTACATGGATGATCGAAGGAGCGGCTGCTCTGGGCTTTTTTGCAGTTCAAGCTTAGTGACAGTTGCCGTGGTGGGTTCATGCTGCTCGAAGCATGTCGAGAGCCCGTTTTGGATGTTCCAGGCAGCCACGGTCAATTGAGGTGTTGGAAGAGGGTGGACGTGGGTTGGCTAGGGACGGGGTACCGAGGGGCAAACATTCACAAGCCGAGTTCTGGTGGGTAGGGGAGGCAGTTCTAGGTGAAGGCCAAAAATATCAGTTTGGCCATGCGCTAGAATATGTGCGTCCCAGCGGAGGTGGGAGCATCGAGGCAAGTCACGGATGGACCAGACGGACTGCTGGAGGCACGAGAAAGGACCCCGGCATGGCTGTGAAACGCGCTGGTGATGTGCATACATAATCAGCAAGTGCTCCTGTCCCCATGCACTGCGAAGCAACTGTCTCATCTTCTTCTCTGTATCATCATCACATCGTGTCTTTCGTGATCGCCAAATTGCGTTGTTCTCTCCGAAACGCCGCACCCCCGAACGACGTCTGCTTGGCCTTGGCCGTGAGCGAAGACAACCTGGAACGGCCGAAAGGGAGGCAGAAGAAGACAGGAGAAGCCCCTGTGCACGCAAATTCTACAGAAGTGGTCGCGAGGTCAGCAGCAGCCCTGCATTGAAGGCGGACATTATATTTCGAGCCGACGATCATCCCGTTATTTAGCGCCAAGCCTGTCTAAACCCCAGATCATCTCGACCTCGACTTGACATCTAACATATTCCCTTTTTCTCTCCACACAGATCATATTCCAGCGCTCGCACCTCAGGCCTCGCACCGGTCCCTCCCCAGACCACACCACCTCCCTCCGCCGTCCACCATACGCACCGCGCCCGCAGGCCCCATTCCGCACCCCTTCAGCCTACCGCCCTTGCTTGCGTGCCCATCTTCCACCAGAGCATCGAGTCCTACCCTGATGCCGCCCGGCGCGCAACACCACCGCTTCGAGTTTAGCATGCGCAGTGGTTAGAGGGAGCCTGTCGACCTTACACGAACCTGCGGAACCAAAGGGTGCGCCGCGCGACTGCACATATCAACCCTACCCTCCCTTCTTCCCTGAGGCCGCCCAGCGACGCCCTTCGCTCGCTATTCTAGTCCTCTGTAGCATACTCACTATCTTCTCCACACCTTCGCTTCTTGTTGCTGCGATCTATTCACCAAAACCTGTCGGTAGGTGCTCGACGCCCGCCGCAGACTGCCCTGCTCCACATTACAACTTCTTGCTGACGCCTAGGGTAGTTCAGCTTTTGTCCACAACCACCCACATAAGCCACCCCGCGCTGCATCTTCTTGCGAACTCACGCGCCCGCACAACCCGCCAAACCCTCACCCTACACCACTTCTTGTACTATGGAGTCTGTTCCTACCGTTGGTCGCAACACTGCTACAATGGCGAATATTGTGGGTTACAGGTGCACAAATCCTTCTGGCTAAATTCTGACGACATGCTGTTAGGCACGCTCACGCGAGTTCAATGGTGGAGTTCCACTCAATGGCGCAGATAGCGACCGCCCATCCCACTCGTCAGGTTACGGGAACGCTACTGCGGCCTGGGGAAACAACAATCTCGGTAGCATTTGGGGCAACAGTTTCGCTTCAAATGCGAGAGATAGCTCACGACCTCGAGGTATGGGCTCTGTCTCAGGTTTGCAGCCTTCTCGCTCATCAATTGCTACAGAAAATAGTACGTACACCGGCGCACCATTAGACCCCATAGAGGGCAAGACCGGATCTGGCTCCCTCGTCGCATCGTCCGAGACCGACGGTTGGAATCATGCTCGGAATCCCTGGGGAGACACGACTGCCGCGAGCATACCCCATGTTCGAAGTTCTGGAGTTTCGCCAGCGCGGAAGAGATCAGTCGTACAAGCACAGCCGTCCCAGCAATACATCGACAGTTCACCTGCAACTTACTTTCCCGCATCCAGGAATGCGAGCATCAGCCAGGGTCCAGTCGCAAAACCCGCAAAACCTCTTCTCGATCCAACGACTACGAATTTCACCTCCGCGCGATACGTTGATCCGTTAACTACCAATGGCTTTTCATCAAATTTTGGATTTAGTCAAGCTGATGCCAACCATCAGCGTTCCGAGGCCTCGGTGGGCTCGTGGCCTGATGCTGCATCTGTACACTCGCCAAACGACGATCGACGAAGCATTGCTGCGTCCGAGTATTTCGGTCCGTCAAGCGCTGGACAATCAAGAAGCGGCAGTCTGCCACCATCACGACATGGTGCAGAGCCTGTTCAATACAATCAAACCATTGACCAGTACTCCAGATATGTTCAGACAGGCCCGCGCCAGCATTCTTCGTTCTCTGTTGCCACCAATGGACGAGCGCTTCAAGAGCGTAGTGGCTCAATGCAGAGCGACTCACTACAGATGCTTGGGCGCCTAAGTCTCGATCAGAACCCCGATGCTTCGATGATGGCGCACAAATCGTCGATGAGCACTAACGCGCTTCCTCAATATGTACCCACCGGAAATGACCTGGCGTACTCTAACGACACATACGCAGACGCCCAAGTTCTGGCAAGGGCAGAGGAAGTCATCTATGGAAATAATGGCACGTATACTCCTGACAGCTATGCGAACGGGCAATTGCTAGACCCCACTGCTCAGTTCCGCGCTTTTCAGTTTGATAGCCGCAGTGCACCCAATGGTACCGCTGTCCGACAGAGTCCCTTCTATTCGCACGCGCACACACCTCCGACGTACGACCGTCTCAACCCCGCCATGGCTACTTTAGCAACCGGAAACAACATTGCGCTTGTCCAAAGTAAGCTGCAGGGCTATCAGATGCAACAGGAACGACAGACTTTCATCAATCCAAGCCAATTCCATCAGCAGCAATACCAACACATACTCGCTCCTAACCAACTTCGCAATCCTTACTATCACTACGCCCCTAATGGAATGCATATAAACGGCATGCCATCGAACCTCTCTATGCCAATGATACCGGGAGTGGTTCCTATGATTGAGCCCCCAAAAGCTCCACGTATTCAGGCCCATGCTCCCGAGGTCTCAGCAATGAGCACATGCATGTTTGAGTTCAAACGAGACAGCAAGACCAACAAACGATACGAGCTGAAAGATATATACGGCCACCTGGTAGAATTTAGCGGCGATCAGCACGGGTCTCGGTTTGTCCAGCAAAAATTAGAACAGGCAAACAGCGACGATAAGGACCGGGTGTTCAAGGAACTACAGGGAGACGCATTGCAACTTATGCAAGATATCTTCGGCAACTACGTGATCCAAAAATTCTTCGAACATGGCGACCAAACTCAGAAGCGATTACTTGCGAATCGCATGAAAGGTCATGTTTTTGAACTTTCCATGCAGATGTATGGTTGCAGAGTTGTCCAAAAGGTAAAATGTGTGACCCTTTTTCTGAACCACAAAGACTAACTGTAACAGGCCATTGAACACGTGTTAACAGATCAACAAGCAGTACTGGTACAAGAGCTCGGAAAGGACGTCCTTAAAGCTGTCAGGGACCAGAACGGTAACCACGTCATTCAGAAGGCCATAGAGCGTGTTCCAATGGAACACATAGGATTCATCATCGAAGCGTTCAGGGGTCAAGTCGGACCTTTGGCTGTACACCCCTATGGTTGCCGGGTCATCCAAAGATTACTGGAGCATTGTGAGGAGCCAGCAAAACGGTTCATCATGCAGGAGCTTCACGTCGAAGGCTCAAGGCTTATCGCGGATCAATATGGCAACTACGTTACTCAGCACGTCATCGAACACGGAGGGCCTGAGGACCGCGCAAAGATGATTGCGCTCGTCACGGAGAAGCTTCTCGTGTACTCGAAGCACAAGTTTGCAAGCAATGTCGTCGAGAAATGCCTGACGTTCGGAAACGATGAGCAGCGGCGCGAGATCATGCTAACAGCCACCAACTTGGATTCAAATGGCGAGAGCAACTTAACGGGTCTGATCAAAGACGGCTACGGAAATTATGTCATACGTAGGTTGACACCCTTCCATCAATATCCACCAATACCCAACATCACTAACACCTATACAGAAAAGATCATGGACACGCTCTGTCGCAAAGACTATGACGAGCTCCTCGCGACACTCAAGCCCGAACTTGACAAGGCCAAGAAGGTTGTCGCTGGCAAGCAAATTGTGGCGGTATGACTTATCGCATGAAAGACCTTGTGCGACAAATACTAATAGCGACATCAGGTCGAAAAGAAACTTCATCGATTCGACCGCATCGACAGCGTATCCTCCACTCAACGCACCTCTATATCCTCCCCAACGGACAACCCCCCTACACCGCCCCTCACCTCCGATGCACAAAGCCCTCAGAGCTCCTCTCTTCCCAGCGCAAGCAACAGCACCGTCGACGAACCTGTACACACTTCACTTTCTACATCTTCTGCAAATAAGGATCTCACTACCCCCTCTGGCGTTATCAGCATTGAAGCCGCCTCGTAGATATTATGAAAAAAAGGAAAACGAAACGGCCTCGATAGTAGCACTTTGTCGTCATTTGTCCCTTTTCGGAAATAAAGCGTGCATGAATACGAGCGGGCGTCGGTGTTGGGATCTTTAATCTTCCATTTCGTTTCCGATGTCATGGGCCGGAGCATGTTATATATCCTCATACTTATTCTGCTTCTGTCTTTGTCTTAATTCCTACTTCTCCTTCTTTGGCAAGCGCATTGCTATCTTTCATTCATTTCACTTTTCTACTGTTCATGCAGGCAACGGGTTACTACTTTTTGGTACCTTGTCGTTACCATTATCACTGTTTCGGAATATTACTGCATGGAAAAAGTCGGACATGGGCGCAGATCGATCTGGTGGATGAGATGGACTGGTGTTAATGGGCTCAGGTTGCTGAGGCGTCATCTCCATTTATAGACTCTGGATACCACCAAGGATTCTAGTTCAACGGTATTAGGGAAGTAGATGATTGCTAGTGCGTCGAACTCAATAACATTGTTTCAACTATTGCGTTCTCTTCTGCTATGGTGACGTATGTTGCAATAGAGCCGTGGATAATGTGTCTCTACAGCTTGAACATGATTGGCAATAGGCAAGCTGAACCAATCCCATCCACTACCTGCACTATACTATATACCTCGGCTTCACACGTGTACAACATTCTTATAGTAACTTAATAGGTATAATACATTTAACATTAACAACCCTTTCGGACATAGGACTATTAGCTAGTCACTCTATGTGCAAATAATAATTAGCTTGTCTTCTATCCTTCTCTTATATAGAAATGCCACTTTAGAGAACGCGAACGTGTCCCTTTATGTGTAAATTCTCATACTCTTACAATTGCTTAGGGTGGGTCAGCGTAAACAAGATAGCCAAGGACGCAGTAGTAGATGAACGAGAACGACCACGGTAGGCTTCATAAAAGGAGGTGGACGCGTATTTAGTTGTTCTAGGGACAGCGACATGATCGCATGAGGGAATAAGATGAGCTGGTGTGGAGCTTGTAGTATCGAGGTCGGTTGAAGACGTGGAGAGGCTTGGAAAGCGGAGAGATGTTAGAGCAGGATGGTTTTGGAAGTGTTGAGAGATTTGCAGTTGGTGGTAGGGTCACGAGAGGGTCACGAGTTCTAAAAGGGATATATTAGAGTGCGTTGAGGTGTCTTGTTCATGAATGACGCAAACCAAAATCTTCCCGTTAATAGTATGGATCGCAAGGCAAAATGATTTCTTTCCGCGTTTCTTCAGCTATCGTTAAAGATAGCCAGCAGAAGGGAGAGACTGAGATGTTGTTGCGGTTTCGTCATGAGGGAATAGATCGTTCAGGTCTTCATTTCAAGGAAGGAGATTATACTGAGATTCGTAAATGTGCAGCAGATGAAGAAGAAGCGTACCAACAACAGTGTGAGATGGAAATTTCTTGCTAGAATGCTCCTTTGGATAGAAATCAAGAAGTTTCTAAGGTGACTATGTTGCTGGAAGAAAACGCATTTCTCAAAAACTGCATTGTTCAAGCTTACGCGTACTCCATCCACAAGAAGGATTGTGTTGCAGCTCGAAAAGCTTCGACGTGCCGTCATCAGGACATTGTGGAGAAGCAATACCCACCATTATGCGGAAGTCACTCAAATCAAAATTGAAGGCGGGGGATTGTGAACGCCTCGAAACCAGAGGTATATGAGTTGACCCACACCCGGGTAGTGGTGAAACAGAAAACCTTGAACCGAGCGAAACGAAATAAACAGTGTCTGATCGTCGGTAGCGACCCAGGACTACGGATGAGGATAAATGAATTGCCAACATGGGTTCCGTGATTCTGGGGACGAGTACGCGTCAACACTTCGTTCACCACTTAGACCTGCACTAATTGAGTTAAGACTGGCGCGCTTCGGTTATGTGCTGGGCTTTTTACCTTGTCGCACACCAACAAAACTTTTCCATCTACAGGACTCATTCACAACAGGAATTTTCCAAAGTTCCAGCGTGCCTCTACATTTGTAATGTGATCTCCAATAGTCTCGAACGATAGCTATCTCGCGATGGCGGTATGGCGTGGCGCGAATTTCTTTTGATGTACGATTCACAAAAGTAAGTCTCCTTCATTCGAAAGCTTGTTTCGGCTCTGCAATGCTTGTGTAGATCGCAAGCAATGCCCGCTACAATGTTTCGCCCATCTCACTACATCAGCTTGACTCGGTTGAAATCTTACTGTGTATATAAGGCCAAGCATAGGACTGAACATTCTTGCATCACAGCTCTACAGCACATTCACTCCTTCTGTCTTTTGACACTTCCATTCTTTTTCACACTTTACCTGTATCCCTTCATCGATTGAAGCTGGTTTCTTTCTCACAATTCTTTGTTGACTCCAAAGCTTGAACACATTCCATCCTCAATCAACCACCTCAAGTTCTATCCAACAATGTCTTTCAAAATCCAAGCTGTAGCTCTCCTCGGGGCTCTTGCCACTGTTTCCGCTCACGGAGGCGTTCGTGGTGTTGTTGCTGATGGAGTATACTACGAAGGCTACAATCCCTCGATGCAGTACCAGGCGACCCCTCCTGCAGTGGTTGGCTGGAGCTGTCCCGAGTGTTTGGACAACGGCTTTGTTGATCCTACAATGTACACTGACGTCACAAAGATCGCATGTCACAAGGATGCTACTGCCGGCCAGGCGGTCGCCAAAGTTGCAGCGGGCGGAACCGTTGAACTTCAGTGGTCTGTTTGGCCCGACTCGCACAAGGGGCCTGTTCTCGATTACTTAGCTAAGGTCGATGATGCTACCACTGCCACCGCAGATGGCCTGTCATTTTTTAAGATTGATCAGGATGGTCTCGACGGTGCCGACTGGGCTAGTGACAAGCTCATTGCAAACAACAACTCGTGGACTGTCACGATCCCAACTAGTATTGCCGCGGGGCAGTATGTCCTGCGCCATGAGATCATTGCTCTGCACTCTGCGGGCCAGGCAGATGGCGCTCAGAACTATCCTCAGGTGAGCCCCTTTCTCCAGTTGGGCTAGACTTTACTTTCGATTCGACCAAAACTAACTAATCTAGTGCATCAACATCGAGGTCACCGGAGGCGGATCTGACGCTCCCACCGGCGAGCTTGCGAGCAAGTTCTATACACCGACGGACGCCGGTATCCTCGTGAATATCTACTCCGGTTTGACTTCATACACGATTCCTGGTCCGGCTCTGTTCGATGGCGCCTCGTCTGGCAACACCACTGATTCGGCCACCCCCTCCAGCGCTGCCTCAACTCCTGCTGCTTCCACGACGATCCTTGCGGCCTCGGCAGCTTCATCTATCGTTGTTGTTGCCAGCTCATCTGTATCGGTCGCCCAAGCCATCCAGTCCACCAGCTCCGCGGTCATTGTTGCTACTTCGTCCGTATCCTCCCAGCAGGCCGTTCAGACCAGCTCCGTGGTTGTCGCTACACCTACTACTACCGAAGTTGCCGCTGTTTCCACTTCTGATGCCGCTGCTCCAATCATCAGTCAAATCGCTGGTTTCAGCACCGTCATTCCATCTGGATTGCTCACCAGCGCGCTCCCTACGGCTGTTCCTACCGGTGATGCCAACTACACTGGCACTCTCCCAACTGCTGCCCTACCCGAGGGTATGACGCTTAAGGACTTGCTCGAGTGGGTTTCCTATATCATGCACAACATGCTCAACAAAAAGAACCGTGAGCACAAGACACAGGCTCAGGCTGAGCGCAAGCACCCCCGTGCATTCTAGGCGTGTCGCTCTGTTGAATCACGGGTTGGTTGCTAGTGATTTCCTGTACACAACTGGGCAGTGTTTTTTCTCTGAACAATATGGTTGTCAAATCTTGAGATGATGTTCTTCTCTTCACTTCTATCGTACATACTTTTCTTCAAGTCTTCACGACTTTACACTTCTTGCACATAAATAGAACTCGCTTGGAGCAAGTCTCCTTGTATTCCCGATTGATTCTTTCTCTTCCTGTGCTCATGATATGATTCGCAGTTTCATGATTCGATCTTGCTATTGTCATAGTTGCGTTGATGTTGCAAATATATTTCAGTCAACAATGCGAGAAAAATACCCAACGGCATTCTGCCTTCTATATCGCAAATTATTCAGATCTTCTTTTCGTATTCACATTTGTCGTACTGGTTCGTCTATTTGATTGTGAGTTGAGTGTGTCATCTGTCTTGTGACTCTTCATCACTGCGTGTAACAAACGCAGCAGCCTTGACTCACCGCAACTTCCCCAACATCGGAAGGCAGCACCAGCACCACAGTTCAACGAGTGAGCCCTCTCTTACTTATTTGAAGCCTATTCTCTACAGTATATATATTGATTGATCCATCAAATACTTATAATTCAAGCAAGATTACGCAGTGATCAAATCATCCGCTGTTGTCTAGAGGTTAAGATGTTTGGCTTTCAGTTCTATTGGAAGATCCCAAGATACCCGGGTTCGAGTGAGCAACTTCCTGTCTATCTATATACGCATATACTAACAAGCAACAGACCCCGGCAGCGGAATAAACTTATTTTTGCGGTTTTTATTAACATTTTTGGGACTAGAGTAGGAAGCTTTAATTCTTTACTTATGATAAATATTCACTATTTTTGGTGCTCTACTGCTATTCTCTGCTCAGTCGTAGAGTCTGCGCTGTCACTCTCACCCTTAGCCTCACTTTTACTTGAATACTAGGTGAATTGCATACGGGAGTTCTAGATATTTTTCCTGCAAGACAGGGATATCAAGCTTGTACTCAAGGTACATAAACTCTTGGCACATGAACCCACCATAGGCCATGCTTTGATAATACAATAAAGAAAATGAGAGGCCTATTTCGTCCATATGAAGCTAGACTTGCGAACTTTAGTTGAAATCAGTAGGATTGACTTGATCTTGGCGATCCTCAGGCATAGCCACGAAATCCTTCAACTAGGAGTCGTTGGTGAGACCCGAGTTGGCTACGAATCTAGCTTAGCATTAGCTTGATGTCGTGACGTTTCAAATTCCGAGAAGCGAGGGTGCCGACCACGAAGAGCAGTATGCTAGATGGTGAAAGACTGCGTGTTACTTTCTCTGTGATGGTGTGTAAGTTTTGGTTGGAGGAGGAGGATATTGTGGGCATGAAGATAACGTATGACTCAAAAGATTAAATTTTTATATCATTGAGGGCGAAGAGTGACACCCAAGGGGGCCCATGTACCTTACCATGTCTGACATACAAGACCCAGAGAACATTTCAATTTTTAAGGGCTGTGGAGACTAGTTTGGAACATTTTCGGAGTTTGAACTAGCAAATTTATCAAAGAAAAGACATAGACTCAGCATAACCAACTAAACTCCACTCCGCTCAAGCAGTTGGTATCCTCCTTCGGTCCGGAAAACGCCTTGCTCGAGTCAAACAAAGATCCCCCACGCTAAGAACATCAAGTCATGTTGGGTTGAACCAGCCCAGCACCAAACCAACATATCCGGAAAATGATAATCCCAAATAGGACTCAACCCAAGATCGTCACCCCCAAAGCCCAAGCTTCTTGCACGTCACGCAGCCACCGTAGATCCCGCCCGTCAAAAAAAGAAATCACATCCCACTCCAACCCCCGTCCTCACGATCCCCTCGATCCCAAGTCCTAACCCACCAATCGCTCACGCAGAACCTTCGGAGATTGAAACCTTGCTAATCTCCCCGCACGTGACAAAGCGCCGCCACCATCACGGATTGCGAAAAGGCCCGAGTGTAGGGAAAGATTGACGATAGCGTCTCCGCATCCGCATCCGCTCGATAAGAAAACAGTTGAAACGTTGAAAGCAAACCGTCCAACATCAAACAGACTATGGGTGCTATGTCAGCCGCGCGAAACGAAAGCCGGTGCATATTCAGACATGTACGCACAAAATAGGGATGATCCTTGATTGGGGAGCTTGTACAAAGCCCCGCGCGGATTGTGGGAGGGGTGCGACATGTGATCGGATGTGGGTTTGGGTGTGGTTGCGGAGGGTTGCGGATGTTGGTGGTTGAAATGGACGAGGGGCTTTATTCCGTGTGGATGTGGCCATGGCCCTCACAAGTGTCGCATTTTTCCTGGCCGTCTTTGCAGTCTTTGCAGCCGGAACCGTTGCAGGTGTTGCACTTTGTGGTTCCGTTTCCCTGGCAGGTGGGACACTGCATGCTGGTGAAGTTGAGAATCCGAGAGGGCGCGATTGTGGAGGATAGTGGTGTGGGGCCTGCCGCGGTGTGATGTGGTCTGAGAGAAGGCTATGGAAGGAGCGTAAGGTTGGGCTGGGGAAGAGCGTGTGATACACTGTCAAAGTAGTATATGTGTGAGGGTATCGTCGAAGTGAAGTCCAAAAAGTGTGCAGCTCAGTCAATGAACTGTAAAACAATATCCCACGTATCGGGATGCCCGCCCTTATATATGCCCACCCGACCCAAAACCCAACCACGAGCACATCGTAACCCAACCTTGAACCCAGGAAAAGTGAAGCGGCTCAGCCACGCAAAAAGCAATCCTCAAGGCACTTACTACCTTACCCACCTGTACCAATCTGGCGGAAATTACTTGCTCTGACCTATCATGATGTAGTATAACCAAGCTTGTCGACAGACCGCGGATGATGATTCGCCGTGCGTGCCACAGCCGTATTGGCAGTACTGCAGCAACGTTGACATTGGGCGCTCATCAGCGGGACCGAAATGATAGTCAGACGGGTCACGGCACTGCCGTGCTCGCTTTGTGCCTGGTTTAGAAACGAATAGTCCGCAGCAATCAGGGCAAAGCTTCTAGCGTCCTTGTCAGGTCGATTGCCGAGCAAGGTTACCCTATGTTGATCAGCAACGTCACTTGAGACAGCGCGGGGGGGTAAATGATGACGCGTGATCATGCGTCTGCTGAAAATGAAGCCTGAGGCTGGGACAGGGGAATACACGGCTCTCTAATCTGGTTTTTGTTTGCCGCGGGTATAGATCCCGGGTTTGCGGCCAATGCTGGAACCACGTATACACGACTCACTCCTCTTCAAGCCATTGCCAAATGTCCGTCAACAGGCAACAGAAGGACGATATGCAAGGCCTCCAAAACCAACAATCCTCGCACGCGCCCGCAGGGTTGGGTAAACGGACACGAGCATGATCGCAATTAATTCAACCTGATAAGGCAAATCCACACGTGGAAGCCTGCAAGCGTGGCATGCAAGCACGTTTCGTTTCGACCATAGTGGTGGGTAGGGCTGAGCTTTGATAGGGCAGCGGATCTAAGGTCCTAAGGCTTGCGATTAGTCAATGCAGGGTTCTTCGATCCATTCAGCTGGACCGTAGTAGAAGCACGATGACGAAGGTTGAACGACCTGGAGACGTTTTCCAAAAAGATACGTTAGTTGGGAGGACACATGATGAATGGTGGTGTGAGTCTGTCGTTGACCCCGCCGTTTTCTGTACTATATTTCGCATAGCCGAACTGACCACTCTAATGCAAGCGACGTGAGGTCGTTGACCAAAATTCCATTACGTCGGGAAGGATCCAAATCCCGGTTATATAAATGCCTCGATTTGGTTGCCTACTCCCACTTCCGACCTGACCCCAATTTCGATATTGCTGTACAGGTCCACGCGGACACTTCTCCACTATAGCTTTGCCTTGACATTCTCCCACAGACTAGGCTTCTGCAGATTAGCAGGCCCGTCGTAGATGTCCCTCTCCACAGCTCGCGTGTTGATCTATCATACGTTAGTGACACAGGCTCATCTGTTTGAAACAGCGTGGGAGACTTACATGCTGCAGACCCAACTGATCAATACTCTCCGCCCCAAGCAGTCGCATACACGTCTCCGTCTCCGCCTTGAGGATCTCAAGCACCCTTGCAACACCCTCTTTCCCACCGGCTCCGAGCCCGAACAAGGCTCCGCGACCAATTCCAACACCTCTTGCCCCCAGACACAGTGCTTTCACCACATCCGTTCCCCTCTTAATTCCTCCATCGACCCACACCTCAATCCTCCCAAACACCTCAGGACAGTACTTCCTGATCTCCAGCAATGTATGCACAGCTGGCGGCGCGGTATCCAGTGCCCGTCCTCCATGGTTACTTAATATAACCGCCTTAACCTGCGGCGCATGTAGACTCGCAAGGTACGCGTCTTCGTGAGTCTGTAAACCCTTGAGAACAATGGGGAGATCTGTGTGTTTGGCAAGCCAAGGTAATGTTCTCTGCCACGTCAAATCCGCCGCCGTGCCCCAGAACAAACTCTGACCAACCCCCATACTCTTCGGCGGGGCCGGCGTCTTCGCATCCGTGCTCGTCGTAGAAACAGACTGACCTTCTTGAACTGCTGCACGCACTGGCAGGTTGGAGCCTACATTCTTGCTCCGCTCATCATGCTCTCTTTTCCCCGGGACCGGAGCATCAAGCGTAAGACAGATGAACTTGATCTGCGGCAGTTTCTTTATCCGAGCCAGCATAGCCTCGCTCTTCTCTCTTTCATTCTGCACATACAACTGCCACCCGAAGATCTGGTCCGCCGGCGCACCAGCCACAATCTGCTCAGGCGTCATCGACGCGTTCTGCGATATCAATTGCATAGCGCCGAACTGTTCGCACGCTTGTCCTATCCCTCTTTCGCCGTCGGGATGCGCGAGCCGCGCCATGGCGGCGGGGGAGACGTATATGGGAATCTTGGCTTTGTGGCCTAGGAAGGTGGTTGAGGTGTCGCAGTTTACGCAGTCGACGAATACGCGAGGTCGGAGGAGGATCTCGGAGTAAACTGTGTTGTTCAGGGTTTTTGAGCGGAGGTCGTCGCCGGCTGAATAATAGTATGCCCATGCTTTGTGGCTTATTTGTTTGGTGGCCAGCTCTTCTATATCGTCTAGGTTCAGGAGGGATTCCATATCCACGGGTCCCTCCTGTTCCACTTCACCGCTCTCGATTGGTGTTTTCTCAACGGAGGGGAGGGTATTAGGGTCTATGGTGCCGAGTTTGTGTTCGGGCTTGAGGTTGTCTTCGAGAATGCCGGGGGGGTGTATGGGGTCGTACTCTTCGGTGGCATCGGTGCCTGCAAGTTGGAGGATGACTTTGGACCCGCCCGGGTGGTCAGGGATAAATTCTGTCACATCGTAGACATTGCCGTATAACACGACCCAGCAGCTTTCTGCCGTGTTGTGTTGCGCAACTATTTGAAGCGTGAGGTTGGTTCAATGGTGAGCTGGCAGATGGAGGACGCACCTTCTGCGTAGTTGAAAACTTTCGACATCGTGCAATAGCTCAATGAAGAGTTCTGCAATTATATTAGATGAGGCGTGTTGTAGGTCTATCTCGTATGTTGTGAATGAAGACTATGAGGCGAGTGTATGGCTCCAAGTTAAATCCTAAATGTAGAAATTGTTCGAGAGAAGTCGAGAACGACGAAGACGGAGCTATTGTCGGCCTTTGTATTTGTAGCTCCTCCGCGCTTCCACGTTTCGCGGGGAATAATCTCGGGGAATCTCCTACCGAACAGGCAATGCGGGCCGCACTTCTGCATTCACAATAGCCGACGTCTTGGCATTGATGGTCAGCCGAATAGCTTCACGATCCATTGGCGCAAGCGCCGAATGTACTGCAGGGTCCAATTTATAGCTTCTAGTGAAGTGAGCTAGGAAGAACTACTCTCTTGAACGTGAATCGTGGTTTTTCCGGAAAATATTGAGCGCGAGTATCATCGTGAACTTCTTGGGTATTACTGTGCTGCTTCCTTCATAATATTAACTCCACAAAAGCCCCATCCTCACCAACCCTCAACCTGCATATCCCAGCCCTGTTGCTCCAGCTCGGCATCGTTTGCAACTTCATCTCCCCAATCCATCTTCTCCAACTCCCTCCTGAAGAAGTCTTGCTCTTCCTCGAGCACACCGCTCCTAGCACCCATACCCTCGGGATATCGCTTGAGGTTATGCCAGTGCGTCAACGCCCTCAGTGCCTGCTCTAGCGGTACACTCTCGTCGACCTCAGCATCGACGTCGCTGCCCGCAAGCCAGTCATCCCGCAACTCTGGTCTACAGTGAAGATACACAGCCGTGATAACTCGCATATTTGACTGTCGCCATTTCCGTCCACAATACGGAACTTGGTTTTTGAACAGCTTGAGCGTGTAGAGTCTTAGTTCCGGTTGGGGTACTTTCAGGCTCTTCCGAAGAAACTGTGAGGACTTGTAGGTAACGAGCATGAGGTTGCGGTGCGCTTTGTTCTTGCATATCTTCTGCATGATGCGAAGGTAGTTGATGGATGTGAAGAAGGCGCGCCATGAGAAATTGGTGATGGGTTCTTTAGGGACCTCATTAGTGGGGAAGCCGAGTTCGTCAACTTCGGGGGGTTGCGATGGGAGGGGCACAGATGAAGGCTCGACTTCAGACTCGGGTTGGTCGTCACGTCGTAAGCGGATTGGGGGTGGTGCTGCGTCATCGGAGTCGGAGTCTTGGGAAGCTTTGTCTGTGGGTTTTTCTTCTTCGACGCCGAGCCTGGAGTGGGCGCGGCAGAAATAGAAGAAGCTAGTAAAGTCAGTTGAGAGTACTTGAGAGTTACAGGTATTACCTTACTTGAGTTCTTCCTGTTCGCACTTGTAGTTGACCACTTTCTCGATCTCCTGCAGCTGCAACAGCTTCAAGATCAAGGGAACGTAGCTGGAATCGACAAGAAGCTGTGTAATGTACTCATATTTCAGTATGTCTGGAAAGTTGCATTAGAACAAGTTGAATAAAAGGCAGATGGGATGACTTACGAGACACTTTGAACCATTTCAACAACAGGATCAATATACCTGACACTGCTTTGTCAAGGACCTCTTGAGTCCGCATCGTATCCAACTCCTCGTTCGTGGCTACTAGTCCATTATGGCCATTGACCCCGTTCGTGTCAGGCCTTCCGGATGTCGTTCCGTTTTGGTTTTCTTGAAACTGGAAACCACTTTGGAGACCGTTCGACCCGTTTGCTTGTGTGACCAATGCTGTTACATGCGACAAAATTGCCTTGATGAGAACAATGACAATTGACTGAAGGTGGGGCAATGCTCGTTGCTGCGAGACTGTTAGCGAAAAAATACTGAGAATCTCGATAGACTTACATAACACCCTTCCACCAAACCCAACCTCTCTTCAATACTTCCAGCCGGAGGTGCATCTTTTCTCGCACTTCCACAATTTGGCTCAAGTGAAAGGTCATCGACATCAGTATTTTCATCCGCACCAGACCAGCCTCGTTCGTACTTCATAAACAGTACACGTTCTTCCCACAGCTGCTTCATCGCCCGAGTAGCCCGCATCCGCTTCGAAAACAGCTCAGCAGCCTCAAGAATCGAAGCTGGAATATCAGATCCCTCCCACTTCCGCCCTACGAGCAAATCTTGAAGGTCTGTTGAGCCTTTGCCACCGAGATTGTTACTAGACTCATCAAGTGGAGGGTAGAGGAAGGGGAAGAGCTGATTCGTCTGGTAATTCTGCTTCTTCCCACCTTTCCCACCCGGTCCTGCAGGAGATGGAGGTGGTGATGGCGCTGGTGTAGCAATGTGGACGGGTTGATGGAAAATAGAAGTGTTATTTCCATTCATATTTCCCAGTCCTGAACCAAAAACGTTGTTGCCAGCGATCTTGTTTGGATGGTTCTTCAGTGGTGGGAGAATCGAGTTGTTCTCGGGCTCGAGTGGAAAGAGAGGAGGTGGTGCGTTGTAAGCTGGGTATTTGGAGCTGATTTCTTGCCGGAATAGATGATAATCTAGAGGCGATGCTGTAATGATAGGCTGGCCGCGGGCATCTGCAGCTTCGAGACCCTGGTCCTTGAACGAAGACTTGGCCTCCTCGACTTGAGGTAGGCCGCCGAAGCAGACTAATATGCTTTTCCAAGTGAGAAGACAGACCTTCGCGAGTGGCAGGTTGATAGACTCGTCCCATCGCAGTTTGGATATGAGGTCGATCAACATCTGAAGGAGCCCAGGCTTATTGAGACTCAGAATTGCGCTCCGAATGACTAGGTCGCCATTCTCCTTCTCTTCGACACGCGCAACTTCGAGGACGACATAAACAGCAGTCATAGCACACCATACTTCGCGACGCTCCGCCTCTTTTCCATCACGCGGCGCGTCAGGTTCCACGTCAACCCCGCAGGTTCTCAAACATGCCGACCGCATTACATCCACAATAGTTTGAAGACCTCCGCACGCGATGAGTAGCTGTACATTCTTCCGAATCAGTTCAACTTGCAGTCCGGATTTAGCCCAACGTGATCCAGGAGCTGGTTCTCCATTTGTGCTTCCCTCACCCTCTGAGATAGCAGGTTCCGCGTCGTTGCTTGCCACCGACTTACCGGCACTCTCGTGCCAGCAGCCAAGCAGAATATACACCAAAGCCTCCACTTTCCTCAGCCTCGACACCGGATCCGGCAGCTTAATCATATCCAGCAGCGACTGTACAAACTCCTTCTGTTGTACGTCTGTAGACTTCGCCCATTCTACGCTCCCCCCATCATACGAAGCACCATCCAAGCCATTGAAACTTCCCCATTCGTGAGCAAACGAAGCCTGAGTCTTGAGCAGCATAGCCTGTTCCTCCACACTATACGAGAACCACTCCTCCAACTCATCCTCAAAACTCGACGCATCCTCATACGTAAACGAGTACGGTGTAGGCTCCACCTTGGGTATATCGTTCACTAGTTTTCTCAACTGTGTCAGCGACAGCGAATCCGTGCCCTGGGCCGAATCTGGAGGCGGGGCAGGCGGTGCGGGGGGAGGGAGGTGCAGCGGCGCAGGCGTAGGGACCAAGTTGTCTCGTCGGGGGCCTGGTCTCGCGGGGAGCGATACGGTGGCTCCATCTTGTCCAGATGGGGGGTCGACAGTCTCGTCGCGTAAGAGGCCTTGCTGTTCGGCCGTGTCTAGAGGGGGAAGCTCGAGCTCTTGTCCGGGCTCAGCTTCGATTATGGGGGTATCATTACTCGAGAGCCCGATCAGCTCGGCTTCGTCGACCACCGGGGGCACGAGCGGCGCGTCGGTGATGGCGTTGTTCTCCATTGGAGGGTGGAGACGAAGACGTGATAAGGGGCGTGTGTTGTGGCGGCCACCATGTTTGGTGTCGAACTCACGCGCAGTCCATGGCCTTTGCGTACGGAGAATATTGCTTTGGAGGGGCTAGCGGCCGGTAGAGAGGGTTGGAGGGGAAGATATGAGGTGGGAGCAAGGCCAGGGCGGTGAAAGGACCGTGCTGTTCAGCCAATGATATATCGGAACACTCCGAAACCAGCGAAGCAGCCTTGGAAAGAATGAATATCTCTCCAGTGGTATACAACTTTCTCAGTTGTTATGCGACATTGCCATCACCTTCAACTCAGAGCAGATTTGGTGTATGCAACGTCTTGTAACATAGATATTGTCAAAATGTACACAACTATATTCATTCGAGCATGCGGGTTCAATGTGTAGTCGAGAGTACTCATAGTGATATCGTAACGCGTATTGGGAATTTAGTCACCTGCCACGTACAAGAGGGCCACGTAGGGCTTATAGAGTCCCGTTGTCCAACGACTATATCCAACTACTCAACCAGCCATGAGCGAATACGTAATACAAACGTAGCTAGAGAGAAAGCGCCGTCATTAGGCGTCTGTGGATTTATTAAGAGATCGTCTCTTGAACGCCAAAGCATGTGCACGTAGAAAGTATGAAAGAAAAATAAAAATGAGCCATCAAGGATAGATTTGAGCTTACGAAAAGCGCTTCCCACCATATACTTCCTCCGCTTGACCCGAAAGAATACAAGATCCACACCTGCCGAGCGAGTGACTTCGTCGCTGACTAACGCCATGAAACATTTAATGTTGTTGTCTGCTGAAAGGAAGAGAAAAACGTGGAACATCGTCCCCGGGGAGGGGTTCGTGTGACAAACCGCCAGTCATGAAAACGAACATGCAGTCGTATCGTCGAGGGATGCCCCTCACAAGGTGATTTTGAGAACAAACACAAACAGTCAACCCTCCGAACAAGTCCACCGAATCTCGCCGTTATGATAATGTGCCTCCGTGGTATCATTGATGTTTGCTGCCTCTTCAACTTGAACCATTCTGGTCGGAGTTGTTTTCCCGCTCTTTAATCTCATCAGGCACTATGCCAGCGTTCTCACAGGCGCGCTTGTAGATCTGGCATTCGTCCCAATGCCGTTGCATCTCTGCCTTGAATTTGTCACAGCTGGCGCTCAGTTCTGTGATAGCCTGCTCCGTGAGAAGCTTCTCCAGGGTCCATTTTTCGATATTCTGCTGCTCGTTCTCCTTCAGTTGTGTGATGAATTGGACGGCGCGCTGGAGGATGGATCCCTTGTTCTTCTCGCAGCCAGGGACAATCTTGGCGAGTTCATTAATGCCTTCGTTGATAGTCTCGCGACGTCGACGCTCAACTAAATACACAGTCAGTTATTGTCGTAACGTGCACCAAAAATGTCCATCTCACCTTCTTTGTGGTTGTCTCTCCGGACCTTATGCCATTCCTCAGACCCAACCTGGGGCTTGTGGCCGCCAGTGTTTGGTGGTGAGTCGCTTGGCGCAGCTTGACCTGTCCGCGGCGTTTGTGTAGCGGCCTTGAGAGCCTCGAGGCTAAAGTCCTGCATGCCAGTCTGCTGTTGTTGATGGTGGTCACCCATACTGAAGGAAGCACCGTCTCCGCCTGATCCTTGTGTCTGGAATGAAAGCTCTGTCGGTTGAGGTACAGTCATCTGATGGTACGCGAGTGCAGCGGCGGCGGTGTCCCCCACACTGGCCGTGCTGGCGCCGCCATTTTGGTGTACGTCGAACTGTTGCTGCATCTCGTCGTCGTTAGTAGAGGCGTTGTGTGCGGCTAGAAAAGAGGCGGTGGCCTGGTCGCTGAGGTCGTTTGTGCTGCCGGAGGAAGGTGCGGGTCGAGCTGGACCTTGGTCTCGGTTGTCCCGCTTGCGCTTGTTGGTGGAATGGATGGAATCGCCGTGAGAGCCAAGACCGCTTTTAGTGGTATCGGTGGGATAGCCAGCAGTATCCGCCATCTTCCTTCACTGGTTCCCTTGTGTAACAAAATACAACGAAGTTCTATCAGAAAGTGAAGCCTACCTTCGTGTGGGAAACCGAGGTCTTATTCGACAGCTTCACGTGTGCACAACGTAGGGGTCCAATGACAGTCGCGGGAATTTTGGTGAATGTACGACGATGTGAGTAGCTACGACACAGTGGTGAATGGTGTGCGGGCTAATGAGGCTGGAGCTCTATGACGAGAACTACGTCGGCGCAAAACGAGGGCGGGGCGCTGGAGGTTCTTCGACGCAAACCTCTCCTAGAGTCTGAACAGCAACGCTATGTCCGCCTGTTCATGCAAAGTTCGGATGTGGTGCTGCAATAGCAATCATGCGCAACTCGGTCGCATGCGAAGGTCTGATTAACAACAAACGTTAGCACGGGCGCATGCCGACAACGCTGGAAGGTGTAACGGAGCATCCAGCAAGCGGACGATTGGTCGCATTGAATGTATCTCGCTGTGGGACCAAGCTGTCATTGCTCGAAGAGGAGCCGTCCCATGGAGTGAGTTGTAGGGTTGCGGGCAGCGCACAACAGCACCGTACGCCGTTTCGTCCTAGATGCGCGCGACCGAAGGAAGCGGAATGCGACGCCAGAAAGACTTGGGCCCCAGAGACAGACGGCTATGAACATCGCATAGCGGACGCGTCATTTCGAGCTGCGATGATATCGCGATGCCCATCAACAGTGTTGTGCTGGGGACTGGAGGGGCAGTCCTGATGGATGATACGGAACGATGCTTGACTTACAATGGTTTGATTTGGCGGCGCCCGCGATCACGAGATATGGCAGTCGCTCGACGACCTTCCAAGATTCGAAAGATAAGTTGGGGACGGAAGGAAATTCGGAAGAAGTTGTCCTATTAGTGAGAATGCGCTGGTAGCAGTAGGCTCTTCAGTTCCAACGGCACTGCAGCACGAATCACCACTTCGACGTCGATTGATGGGTGGATGGGTGTGTTCAAGAGCGATGGAGAGATCACGAGGTGTGCACGGGGGCGGTCACGGGCTATTATACCCAGAAAGCCGCCTGGGAGACTAGCATGCGCCGTCCAATGAAAAAGGCGCTCGCCGTCCCACTTACTCACTTGCTTCCCAGCCTCCGCCGTTCGAGCACCCTTCCTCCCACACGTAAAGGCATCTTACGCGGCCCAACGGTGCATTCACTGGTGCTGCCTCGCCAAATGCTAAGGGAAAAGCCGACTCTGTACCTCATATGAGAGACCGAATTCACACGATAATACGTCTGGCTGAACGAACTCACTTCTCCGTCCGCTTTTCTTCCCTACACCCAGCGCGAATCCTCCCGCTCCATTATCGTCTTTACCGCTTGCTGACTGCAGCTGCAGCCTTCACATGAGGCCGTCTAGATCACGCGATTAGCCTTTCGTGTTCGCAGGGCTGCCGCATGGCTGGCATGTGACCAGCCTGTTGATGTCAGCCACACAAGCGCCTTCACACCTTCCTTGTTCGAGAATCGGCCCGAGCGCACCTGGAATTCCAGGGCTAACTTGCTGCACCACACCAGTTACTCTACCAGCAAAAGAGGCCTCTTCCTGGAGCATGGTTGCAACATCAGTACTAGTTAGCCTGACGTTCAAGGGATCGAACACTTTTGGTGCGCCGTGTAGCATTATTACTCCAGATGAAGCCTAGGCATGCAATTTTGCCACAGTCAACACACCATCTTTACGCCCGTGTTGCCTCGTGCACACTCGAAGCTCGATTGAGAGTAAGTTCATAAGACCTAATGGCAGTGAGAGCCTTTCCTTGGACTTTACTTCACTGCGGGATTTGATCTTCCCTCAAACCAACATATACATCCACAGTCTCAAGACTACTTACATACCAGCTTATTACTAGACTCAATTCCCTTTCCGTAAAATCCTCAAAGATGCACATGCCTCAACGCGGACATGATTGCCCAAATCTTGCTCACTGTATCAAGGTCCATATGCTGGAAAGCATTCAGTGGACTCTGATGGTCAGTCACATGCGACCCTACGCCTTGCGTGTAACCGTGTGATTGCGCACTTCATGCCTGTAAGACAGAGGTCATTTTCTTTTCGTCTTCCCACTATACCTGGTATCGTCCTATGACACACATCTCATGCATTTAATAACCTCACTCTCTGTCCCAAACCAATCCCACTCACACGTGTGCTCAGTCTGAAGACACATTTTCTTTTAGAGTACACTGAAGTGGCCACCGCATCCTAATTGCGTGCGAACCACTTGATTGAGACAAGTTTAAAAGAGTGAACTTCTACCATAACCACTCTGCGTTGGGTCAACCGATTTAGATCCCAGACAATTAGACCACGTATATGTTTTGTTGACGCAGGAGTCGAAATAATACTCATTCTTTCTAGAGTCTTGTGACAAAGGGGGAGGGTTTCAGCTGTCATGGTGCTGCATTGATTCGCTACCAATGAAGCCTCCAATCTTTGGATATATAAGCCAAATGAGATAGCAGACAACCCCTACTGGGTGGCTGCGTGCAAGTGCTTGTTTAGCATATTGTGGATAGTGCATCTTTTTGTTGTTCACTTTTGGCCTCTCCTGGAATTCTGTGCTTGGTAAAATGGTTTCTTTATGTATTGGCAACATATTAATGTAAGACCGTGCCGATTTACGAAGTCACGGCCACACCGGAAGTCACCTGAGAAGGATGAGATTGCCTCACATAGCCTCGCCTAGCCTCGCCTCAACTTCGTAAGGTTCGCCCTCACTGTTGCAGTAAGCAATATATGAATCACTGAGTAACTCTTTGTCTTCTCTTTGCCTCTATTATAAGACCTATGATTCTTGTGCGCATCTATCAGTCACCCTTTACTGTAGTGGATAGGTACGCAAGTAACGTCTTCTACGATGAAATGGCTCAAGCCTATGACGATTGTATGTATACTATCACTCACAGTTATCAAGACATGATATTGCTCAACGACAACCTGCGCTACACTAGGATTGGATGGGATACTTCGAACGGTTTGAGACCTACATACTTGTGTGCGTCGGTCTGCTACGATTGAATGCGGGGGGCTTCGTAACTCTGGCTTACTACAGGTACTAACCACTTTGCACTCTCCGAGTTGCACATGGTCACAACAAACACGATCTCCAAGATTTTCTACCACCAGCCAGGCTTGCAATTGCCTTTTACAGTAGCTGTGATTTCACTGTTAGGGACACACTGGCCATACCTCTCTCGTTCGATACTCAGGGAACATTGACTCGAGTAGATCCGAGTAACTCGTGTCACTGGGATAGACAGTGCAGTTGTCCTGGTCGATTCACATCGAACCAGAATGGAGCCTTTGTCTATAGATAGAGCACGTACCTTGCACATTGATACGGTACTTCTTCATTTTGCAACCATCTTCTCTTCCCTATGTAACGTCTTAGAAAATATCTTCACACAGTGTAAAGCTTACTTGGCTAAATGCCATAGTGTTTGTTGAGCCAATGCAATACCTCTGGCCCTTTTCCTAGCACTAGGAGACTGCGTGGAATGTCCATTGGAGGTTATAACAGGGAGCAGATAGAGAACGAGGGTTTTCGGATTCAACCTCGATACACAAGAGTAGAATTGCTTTTGGAAAAAGAGCTCTTTTAATATTCTTATTCTTATTGTTATCTTTATTATTACCTGAACTTGTTATCCTTATTGCATGACGTCGGAACGTTATGCTTTGCGGTCGAAGCATCTCGAAGCATGGACCGAGCTCTTTCCGAAAGGGGCACGAACCGCTAACGCCTTGCCAAGCGGTCGTAATTCACGAATTGATCGATCCCCAAACCAAAACACATCAACACTCCGAACTGCTCCTATCTCCCGTGTAACACTCGTAACCCCACATTTAACTTCACACCCCAAACTTTCAATTGAACCCCAAGAAATCCTACGAAATGGCCTCTGACGTCGGCTCAAACCCACAAACCGCCGCGTCGGCCGCTGAGTCGAAGAGCGCTCGCAAGAAGAAGGCCAAGGCTGAGGCAGCAGCGGCAGCAGTACCAGCTGCCCCCGAGCAGAACAACTCTGAGTTCGGTGCCGGTGGATCTGACCCTGCGGGAAAGAGCAATGGCGCTGACAACGAGCACTCCTACGTCAAAGAGCTCCAAAAGTCAGTAGCAGCCTTGTGAATCTTTAAACGATCAGTTCACTGATATTTTTGTGCGCAGGACCATCCGAGGCATTAACAAGAAGCTTGTAAGCTTGCGATTGCGCTCCAGCTTAGTCTTAACCTAAACTCACACTTCCGCCTACAGAATGCCATGCAGAAGGTCGACTCCATCCTCGAAGCCAACCCAGGCGTCTCTCTCGATGATCTCGTTTCCACCCGCAAGATCAACAACGACCAGAAGGCCCAAGCCCAGAAGAAGCCCGCTCTTCAGGCCCAGCTCGCCCAGCTCGAGGAACAGATCACTCAGTACAAGAAATTTGATCAGGAGTACCAACACAAGATCGCACAAGAGAAGGAACTCTTACAGCAGTCACACTCAGGAGAGCTAGAGAAACTGAGGGGAGTCCTCAAGGACGAGGCAGTTCTCGAACAGAAGAAGGCGTTCCGCGAGAAGTTCCTCACACTCTCACGATTCTTGCGCGCGGCCGCTGCTCGCCGCCAGCTCGAGGATGATGACTCAGATCTCACAAAAGCGTTCGAGGGTGCGCTGCTTCTGGTCTATGGAGGTGACGCCAGTGCTGTTACAGCCGCCGAGAAGCTGATCGATGGTTCGGACGACAGTGTCCCCTCTACCGAAGGCGTCATTCTCAGTGTGACATGTACGTTGTGATGGATGTACAAAGAGTTTGAAAATGGAGGCTAACATTGGACAGACGCCGAGGTGAAACAAGCTGCGCTCGATGAGGCTCCTTTCGCTGCTGAGGAGGCCTGGGTCGACGACGTTGCACAATCACAAGCCGCCCCTCCCGAGACTGAAGATACAGCAGTCTCAACAGACCCTACCATCGTGAACGCATCGCTCACAGAAATCAACGCTGGCGATATACGGCTTGACGGTGCAGCAGAAGCGCGGGACACAACGAGCGCTCCGGCAGTAGGACTTGTAGATGCTGGCGCCGCAAACGCAGCCGCGGAGGAACAGTGGGACAAGCAGCCCTCTGGCTCTGATGATCCCCTCGCTGAATCTTTCGAGATGGTGCCACGCGACCTTGCTGAGACAGAGACTCCTCACGCTGTTGCCCCTATCAACAGTGTTCAGAGCTGGGCCGACGAAACCCCTGAGCCTGTGGCAGCTACCCCGGCCGCTGGCAACAGCAATGACGATTTCCATGAGGTTAGACACAACCGTGGCGGCAGGGCCCGAGGTGGACCGCAAGGTGAAGGACGAGGCGGATACCGAGGACGAGGAGGACCTCGCGGTGACCACCGTGGCGGAGGCCGTGGACGAGGTGAAGGCCGTGGCGGATATAGGGGGCGTGGCGGTCCTCGTGGGGACTTCCGCGGTGGCCCGCGAGGCGCTCCTAGGGGAGGAGATGCGCAGTAGGAGCATTTCTAACGCTTAACTATTCGAGCATATGGGAGGAACTGGATCAATTGGGTTTTCATCTCTTTCACGGTCTATACTCTCTCTCCTGTTTTCACCATATGGGCGGGAAACCAAAAGCATTGCACGACTGCATGTCTGGACAGCCTGATCTCTTCTCTGCATAGCACCGGAGCCCTGGGTTTTCGGAAAGGGGCCATCTGTAATTCTGTATGGCTACTCGGGACTTGAGTCGAAATGGCTTGTATCAATCCTTGTGCTCTTTGCATATCTGTGACCTTCTCTCTATCTCTCGTCCGTCTATTTTTCCATGCGCTTCTCTTGCCAAGGTAGTAGTATTTATCGTCTTCGCTGGCAGTGTCGTGGCAGCTCATGTGTTGCATGCGAAGTTTGGCTCTTTTTGGCGATTTCACACCTTACCTCACCTGTTCTAGCTAGGGAAACGCTGATATCCCTGACTCGGAAGCTCGGGCCCCGTAGGTTTTACCGTTGTCCACTCGTTCGATCGTTCCTGCAGGACGATCCGGAGTGATTAGTTGGGGTTGGGGTGTAGATAGCCGAGTGTGGAGATCAGGAACGTGGCGGATCTGCCCGGTCACAGTGCAGTGGCGTGGCATGGCGCTTTCGACGAACGGGCATGCAAGATAGACGGCTTCAGATGCAGTGACATTGTTTTGGTTCGCTTAGGCTGCTCAACTATCTTGCGTGCACTGGGTGAGGTTGAAGAGGCTTTCGGAAGTTGCAGGCCTCGGGCTGGCAGTTGATGGTTGGGTAAGTGTATCCTCGATCGTCAGTGACGACCTATGGCTTATTCTGAGATGCGTGAGGTTGCATGAAGTTCCTAGAGAATCTAAGCTGGTGGGTAGATGTTATTGAGGTTCATGTGCATTTGCGCGTTGGTTAATCGGCAGTGATGGCAGTGTTGGCAGTGACACAAGCTAGCTGCAGATCCAACCGTCGGTGGCAAACGTTCAGGGACACGACAAGTTAACAGTAGAATAACTTGTTTGGGCTTTGTATTGTTTGTTAGAGTGATAGGCTACATGACCGTGGCTCGGAGATTGGAGGGATTTGTCAGTCAGTCACCATGGTTTGATTTGTTCTCATTGTCAGGTGAAACTCAGGAGACTGCAGTGAAGAATCTCACAATGGCCTTTGCTGCAGTGATAGTAATGATGCTCTGTCGCTGTGTTTGTGTAGAAGAAATCTGTCTGTCACTGTCCCTGAATCCGGGCCAGTGTCTTACAACTTATCGAAGACATGCATAAGCAGATCAGCAATAGTTGTGTCCCTACTGTGATACTGCAAGTATGTGCAAGCATGGCGAGTGGTGCTGAAGAAGGTCGGACTCTGCATTCAATGTCTCCGCCTCGCTGTGGCGTGCGTGGTGGAAGTGTGCAACCAGTGGGGCCACGATCTGATAACATGCATTCGTGAAAAGGAATAGATCTGATAACGGACCTGTGCTCCGATGACGTGCATCGGAATTACACAACTAGCTCAATCACGCGTGTACCTTGCACGTATGAGCGTGCTGGCTACCGAGCTGTTATTGCCATAGCATCACCGTATTACGTGTATCTTCCACTTTGATTAAACAATCGTTCGGTTGCAGTTGGGGAGCCCTCACGAACTGGTGATGGTGACCTGATCTCTGCTCCTACTGCGGCGCTAGCAGGGGTATCGATTAGGCTTGAGCCAAGACCTCTGCACCTCCCCAACCGCGCCTTTGAACCTCCTGTTCATTCCAAACCACCCTCGCTCGTTCAAAAGTCACGGCAGCGCTTTTCAAAAGCTTTCGAACACGCCTCAGTCGATGCGCCGCCCATAGGGAGTTTATGGTGCTCTTAGTCCCTACCAACGGCTCTGTGGCAAACGAAAACCGCGGATGCTGCCCTTGCCCGACCTCTCGCGACCGACACCTTCCCGCCCCAACAACGCGCACTGCACCTGCCCCGAGACAGCGACGTCGCACCTAGCGACTTTTGCCCGCCATGGAGGCGCCTGTGGACGTGGTCCCGTCTGTCGAGGCGATTCTTGATAGAAATGACGACCCTGCGTCCAAGCCCGCCCTGACGCCGCCCACAAGCGAGGACATGGACAAGAGGGATGAGAGAATGTCGTCGGAGTTGTCAGAGTTGGATAGCGACGACGATGGCGAAGAAATCGAGCCAGATCACTATTTCGATGGAGGAAAGATACCTGTCTTCAAGCCGGTACGTCGTCACCATTGGGAAAGCCACGAAATCGCGTGGGGCCAACTGCGCAAAGAGTAGCTCTGCTGAAAGTCGGAATGCGAATAACCGGTGCTAACAATACTGTGGTGCAGACAATGGAGCAGTTTCGGAGCTTCAAGAAATATATTAACAAAATCGACAAATACGGCATGAAGTCCGGGATCGTGAAAGTTATTCCCCCAAAGGAATGGTGAGTGCAATGCGACCCACAATCATCACATGCGATCAATACTCACTACAACACAGGCGCAAATCGCTCCCAGACCTCAGTGAAGCCGTCAAGTCGATAAAAGTCAAGAATCCCATCGTGCAAGAATTTGCCGGACAGCATGGCATATATACGCAGCAAAATATCGAGAAACAGCGGACATATAACCTGCCAGAATGGCGGGCGTTGACAGACGAGGCTCATCATCAACCCCCGGCTAAGCGTGGAGAGCGTCGGAAAGCTCCCGCAGAAGCGCCTTCGCGTACGCGATCCACTCGAGCTCAGGCCACCAATGCAGACGACTCCACACCAGGAGGCAGACGCGGACCCGGACGACCACGAAAGCGAGCACTTCGAAATGAGCCGAAAGAAGAAGACGACGATGATGATGATGAGGGCTCTATCGATGTTCCTCCGACGCCCAAGTCGCCCGGCAGGGACGAAAAGAAGTCATCTACTAGGAAGATCAAGAAGGAAGAACAGGACGACGCTCCACCTGCCAAAGCCAAGGCTAGAGGACGTCAGCCTAAGTCTGATCAACCCAAGTCCACTGCCTCACGGAGAATGAACAATCGTGCCGCAATGGCAGATTTCGTTGACGAGAAGGCTTTCAAGAACTTTGATTACCATGCCGACAACATCGAAGAGTATACTATAGAGCGATGCAAGGAGCTCGAGGAGAACTACTGGAGGACTATCAATTATGGCCATCCCATGTACGGTGCCGATATGCCAGGCTCTCTCTTCGATGATCGGACTACAAGCTGGAATGTTGCAAAGCTCGAAAATCTTCTTGATGTTCTTGGGACTAAAGTGCCCGGTGTGAATACCGCCTATCTCTACCTTGGGATGTGGAAAGCCACCTTTGCTTGGCATCTCGAGGACGTAGATCTCTACAGCATTAACTACATCCATTTCGGTGCCCCAAAACAATGGTACAGTATTTCACAGGAAGACGCGCGTCGGTTTGAAGCTGCCATGAAACACATCTGGCCTCGCGATGCGAAGAACTGCTCCCAATTCCTTCGGCACAAGACTTACCTCATCTCACCCCAGCAACTGGAGAAGCAGTTCAACATCAAAGTCAATCGTCTGGTTCATTACGAGGGCGAATTCGTTATCACGTACCCGTACGGATATCACTCTGGCTACAATATTGGATACAATTGCGCCGAGTCAGTCAACTTTGCGAATGAATCTTGGCTGAGCTATGGTAGGATCGCTAAGAAGTGCGAATGTGAGTCCGATAGTGTATGGGTTGACGTGAACGAGATCGAACGCAAACTGCGAGGCGAACCAACACCGGAGTACTACGAAGAAACCGACGACGAAGATGACGAAGACATGGCGGATCACCTTCCCAGCCCTCCGCCTAGTGTGGCCGGCAAACCAAAGAAGAAGCCGGGTCGCAAGCCTGCTAACAACAAGAGGAAGAGAGGAGCAAAGGAAGAGCCAGTAGAGGCACCCAAACCAAAGAAGGTCAGGCGTATTCGGCTCCGACTCAAAGTGCCTGGTAGGGGAATGCCTTGTATTCTGTGCCCCAACGATGTGGATTTCGACGATCTCCTACCGACGGACAGTGGCCTCAAAGCCCATCGCATATGTGCAGATTATACCCCTGAGACCTACATTGCCTCGCGACCCGCAGAGACGGTTTGCAATGTTGCGAACATTGGTAAAGATCGTCTGGAGTTGAAGTGCAACTACTGTCGCTCGAAACGCGGTGCAGTCTTCCAGTGTTCTCAAAAGAAGTGCACTAGGGCTTTTCATGCAACTTGCGCTGCTGCAGCTGGTGTCCAAGTCGATCTTGGTCCGATGCCGACCTTCGATGAGGAAGGTGTCGAATACTACTACGATGGATATGACTTCCGATGTCGATTCCATCGACCCAAGAAGAGAAACGCAAAGACCGTGGACAGCGACAGCCTGGAGAATGACAAGTTCATCTTCAGATACGGGAAGAAGCTCAAGCCGAAGGATATTGTCCAGTTTCAATTTGTTGGTGGTGAAATGTATCAGATCTATGGTGGTCAGGTCATAGAGAACAGGGTTGGGGAAGGAACACTCCTCGTTGAGGTGTTGCCTGATGGGTAAGTGAAGAATTTGTGCACTACGCTTCTGTATGCTGACTGTGTGTAGCGACCGAATTGAGGTTGAGTGGAAGTACCTCTTAGCACTGGATCCAGCGGACTCACAACGACCCAAGCCATCCGAGAACGCTAAGCCGTTACCCGAGCATCTGAAGGAGAACGACGCATCCCTTAACATGGCTAATCGCACAGATGGCGTTCCAGAGATTGGCGATCCGTTCCATGATCCCAACTCGATGCAAAAGTGGGCAGAATTCAACACCGCACCGGAGGTCAAACAGAGAGTACCCAAAATCGACGTCAACAAGGAAAACCGACTTTGGTATTATCTTGGTAAGACCGCAACCGAAGCCCGGCCACAATACACAGAGGACCTGGCGAAGCCGAGACACAATATCAAGAGCAGCTTTTTAGATACTGTCAAACCTCCTCCTCGCCCCATTCCACCATTCGAGCGCCGTTCGTACCCAGCATCGTATCCGATCCAACCGTCTCCGCTGTCCAATGCTCCGCGCACACCGTTGCAGCCAAATATCCGACCTACAGCAGCGCCGATTGCGACAACGTCATCGAAGGCTTATCAGTATAAACCAAGGGAATTAGCGACAGCCTACAAATCGCCTGGGCACAACTACCCTACCGAGACGTGGAAGAATCCAAACTCACCTGTGGCACATCAACCGAATGTTGTGTATGATTACAGGGCAACGGCGCCTCAATACGGGCATCCTTCTTATTCAAACGGTTATCACCAATACCGACCACCGCAACAGTCGCAACCGCCCGTGCAGCAGTTTCATGGATATGCCCCTCCGCAGACCTATCAGCCCAATGGTTGGAAGCCACCGACAACATCTGCTGCACCTCTTCCTCCGGATACCGATCAGTATGCCCAATCCCAACAATCGGCCCATGCGCCACCCCCATACCCGTACTATCATACTGAAACCCCCAGTAATCCAAGGCAACTGCCGCCCTTCCCATACTCTCACGCTCAGGGTCCGACTCAAGGTTCCACGGAAGGCCACTCTCGTGATCCATCTCAGGGTCACACTCAGGGTTCCGCTCGAGGTCCTCCAGGTCCCACACAAGGCTCCGGTCATCGCCCCGCATATGATTCGCGTGCCCACCACACTCCAGTGTCACAGGCACAATCGTCGTTGCGCGGTCCTGCGCCAATGTCAAGTATGCTCGGTACCATAGAACGACCGAACAATCCTCCAATGTACGCTGACACACCTCCCTCCTCTCGTCCTTCAACTGCCCCTGCCCCCTTGTCTTCAATTGATTATATCGCTCACGTATCCCAATATCCATACCTCAAGAACGCATTTTTAAGGAGAGCGAAAACTTACATTTCTCCGTATAGTCCTATTGGTGGATTCACACCCGAGTGGAGGCCTCAGGTTGGCAGCACCAGCATCTCCGGTCCAAATCTTACCGCCACACGAGCTCCATCAGCAAGCCGGCCAGCTCAGCCGAATCAAGGCCTAGGCCTCAGCTATCATGGAGGACCGCCTGCACCACCGAACTTGCCTATTTCTATGTCGAGACCGATGCCGCAATTCCAGTCCCAGGATGCTTTCCAGCGCGACCTCTCCAGAGCACCGGCTCCGCCTGCAGGTGGCATGTCGAATTGGGAACACAGGTTCAGGCAGCTTGGCGCTTCTGGACCTCCATCTCTCCCCAGCCTCGCGGCATCTCCTCAAATTCCATCATCCCGACCGTCAAATCTGTCACACGAGATGAAGAACGGCACTACGCCAGTGCGCAGCCACACACCTACACTTCCACCGCCTGATAAATCTGAACGCCCAATACCGAGTCCACTCAGTGAGGCTTCAAGGAGCCCAAAACGTCCTGAGTATAGTCCTATCTCGGACGATGGAAAGGGGCCAGGCAGTATCAGGCCTGTGTTGCTGCCGCTGGGACCGCTGCAGAGTGGGGAGGTGTTGCCGAGTGGAGAGACGTGGAGGTATACTTAATGGGATACTCTGGAGAAGGGTATGGTGTTGGTGGGTTTCTATGAGTCGTAGCAGGCTATTTTATCGAGCTGAGGCTAGCTGGATCGGAGTTTTGCTTCTTTACTACATCACTAGTTGATATGTGTGGTTCACTGCATAAATGAATGCTAGATAGGTTTTATGATGGATTATGTGTTTTGTGTAGTTATGGCTGCACTTATGTATATCTTCGGGTGGCCTCAGTGCTAGCGTTTAGCCTGGTAGACAAATGCATATATAGCTACTTCTCTTCTCACTTTCTTCTCTCCACTTCGCATTATGGAATCGTCTTATGTGACCCATGCAGGCGAACCTCACTGCCATCATTTGTTTTTAATTGAAACACTTACCCTGATGCAACCCCCAAAGATTTCGAATACGAGCATAGCATGCATGTCCCTTCCAAAACTGAACCGTAACAGTGTAACTATCATCGCCACCCTCTATCTTGTTCTTCTTTAACTCCAAATATTATCACTTCATACTGTATCTCAGGATGCGTAATCACATTGGTGGTATTTGCCTACAGCGCCATGTTTGCATAGCCTGTCACCATTCAGGCTCATATCCCTATGTCAAAGGGCTTAGGTTCATCAAGATTCCTTCGCTGTAGGCTCGTGTGTGTACAAGAACACCTAGAAGGTTCGCTTGCGGCTCAGATATTGGGCAAGATAGATACAAGTAAAAATGGGTTCATGAGCAGTACTTAAACGTTAGAAGACCTTGCAAGATAGGCCGCTTGTTCATCATCACTACAGTATCTGCCCAGCGCGCGACGACGTACTTGAACTCTCTTGTATTTGGGTTACTAGATTCTGGGTTACTAGATTCTGAGTAGACAGAGTCGTGCAAAGAAGTGTTTCTTCGATTAATATAGGGATACAAGAGGTTTGTTTACTTTTCGTTTCTATCAAGGCAATACTCAAGTCTTTAGAAGGCTTAGGACGCAATTATATAGATTGTCTAGCGTGGCCTGATCCGGCTAGCTCGAAAGCTCCACTCCACTCCAACCCTCATCCCCAGTTTTTCCATGTCGATCTGCACATCCTGTCTTTTATCGAAACACTCACGAGCTAATTGTATGAAGTCAAATGTCGTACAACAAGACAGGTCACAGCACCAGGCATTTGCCTCTCAGATTGACCGTCGCTTCTGGTAGTTCGCACGATTGGACCTCGGAGGTACAGTGCATGTGCAATTCCGACCCTTGACACTCTCAATGCCAGTATAGATTTTAATATCCTTATTCCAGTGTGCTGTCCGATTTGGTGATGGTACAGGAACCTTCGTAGGGACCCTTGTGATTCTCCGCATTTGGCGGAAAACGTTGGCCGTGCTGCACCTCATCACCACCAATTTCCAGGCCATGAGTCGCTCACATCCGACTCGAAATTACGCTAGTGTCGTTGCCCCATGGGGTTTCTGATGGGGTAGAGGCCTCGCCCCTACCTTTTGGGGTTTACTGTGGTAAACCCCTCCCATGAACGCGTTGATAGCGTGCGCCACCGCGCAGATAGAACTGTAATGAAAACTGAAGAGTTGTATGGAAGACGCATAGACGGCGCTATCAGTCCGTTTATAGAAAGGGTGCATCAAGCGCGAGTAGTGTAGGTGGTCGGTGGCTGGTGCACCAAAAGCTCCTACTTCCTTGTTCGAACCAAACAGACGGCTATATTGCGATGAATCAGCAGCTCATGGCTTGTTGATTGGTGTAAGGTGCTCGTCAATGGTTTTGGCTGCCCTGACCAAATCCGTGTATCCACTGGCCCTGTACACTACTTTCGCCTGATGCCGCCGTAGGTCTTTGCTTTAAGCTTTCCCAGCCGGAAGGAAGCAGCCATCTGAAATGCTTATTAAGTCTCTCAGCGTTCTAATCCCCACCTCTCCGTCTTGATCTTTACATCCATCTTCGTCCTTTTCTTAACTCCAGTTTCTTTCGAATTGGGAAAATGACGAGAACAAGCGGCTACAACGTCGCAGTTGGACTCATAGTAGCCGTCGGCAGCTTCACATACGGCTTCGGATTTGCATCGTTCGCAACCAGTATTGGTCAACCAGGCTTCTTCGCATACTTTAACCTCTCCACGACTGGTCCCGACGCAGCGTACACCAACCATATCCTTGGGGCCGTCAATGCCCTCTTCTTTTTCGGAGCTTGTGTCGGTGCACTTGGAGGTGGTCCGCTGGCTGACAGGATTGGACGCAAAAGGAGTCTCTTCTTCGCTTCTCTGATCTCTATCATTGGTGGAGCTCTGGCAGCGGGGAGTGCACATGTTGCTATGCTGATCATTGTCCGAATTATACAAGGCTTGGGATTGGGAGCTCTTGCTACACTCGTTCCTATCTACCTGTCTGAAGCATCGACTCCGGCGAAGCGGGGTATGCTTACTGGTCTGCATGGTTTCTTTCTTGTCTCAGGATACAATTGGTATAGTTTTTGGCCGTTATTACTTGACCATATGTGCTGATTAATGATCCAGTTCTGCATGGGTCGGCTTCGGTTGCTTCTTCTCCTCCAACCTAACATTTGGGTGGAGAGGTCCAATAGCATTCACTTGTATTCCTCCGCTCATCTTGCTTCTCGGATGCTTCTGGATTCCCGAATCACCACGTTGGCTCATCAGCAAAGGCCGAGTAGAGGAAGCATGGACCGTACTAAGCAGACTGCATGGCGACCCACGTGATCCGGACGAGATCGCCGCCCACGAGGAATTTTATCAGATGCGTAAACAGATCGAATTTGAGTCCCATAACGCTAGCGGGTATATGTCGATCCTCAAAACGCCTGCGTATCGGAAGCGGGCTTTCTTGGCTTGTTACATTCAGTATGCTGCGAATGCTACGGGCGGACTTGTGATCAACTACTATTCAATCATCATTTACCAGAATCTGGGGCTGACAACCTACCTGCCGCTCTTGATGTACTGCATATACACTCTGATCGGTGCTTTGGGCAATTTGTTCTCACTCTTGACAATCGATAAGACTGGTCGCCGACCTGTGAGTCGCCTCACATGCACATCTCTGAGATGGTACACTGACACACCACTAGTCCCTCCTCATTGGCTTCACCGGCTGCCTAATCTGCGTAGTCATTGAATCAGCAATGGTCGGCTCCTTCGTCGGAACGTCAAACCCCAACATCGGAGGTCAGAAGGTCGCAATCGTAGCCATCATGTTGTACGTACCTTACACACCTCTATCATTAACAGCTACTAACAATATTCAGCTTCGTATTCTTCTACGGCCTCTTCATCGACGCGGCATCGTTCATCTACAGCAGTGAGATCTTCCCAACGAACATCCGTTCCGAAGGTGTAGCCCTCGCAACATTCACATACTTCGCGGCATGTATCACATTTGTAACTCCGGGTGCAACCGCCATTGCGACTATTGGGTACAAGTACTTCGTTAGTAAGTCAGCCCCCGCAATCATGCTCACCGCATTCTATAGTGCCCAAGTTGACCGTTTGCTCCAGTCTTCGCATGCCTCACTCTTGTGTCCATCGTGATTATCTATTTCATGTACCCGGAGACAAAAGGCCAATCATTGGAAGAGCTAGCGGCGTTGTTTGGGGACCCGGTCATCGTGCATCTCACCGATGCCACGGACGAGCAGAAGCGGGAGATGGATATGGAAATCAAGAACGAGCTGATTGCGGAGCAGAGGGATGAGATCAAGGTGTGACAACGGTGACTGTCCATGTGCTTCCGATGTCGGTCTGTGAATGCTGTCTTAGTCCGCGGAAGAGCGCGGGAGTGAGCAAGATAGAGTATATAAACCCCGTCTTTTCCCTCCGTTACGGACCACTCGTCGAATCCAATCCACTCCATTCCCTTCTCCAAATTACTATTGAATTTATTCATGTGGTCTGGAGAACCATACTATCTGCTTCATCATGATCAAAAAACTGCTCTTTTTTTTGTTATGAACGAGACCTCTCCCTACTTCAATATTAATAAAACCGCTCGATCTTCCGCTCATGGCCGAAACCCCTTCTCTCTGCTTCATCATGGCTGGAACCCTTCTCTCTGCTTCATCATGACCGAACCCCATCTTTTTGCTTCATCATGACCACAAAACCTCGATCACTTATGCATGGACGAAGTTTTTGTCTCTGCTTCGTTATCGTGAGCAAGGCCCACTTCTATGATTTACCGTGATTGGAAGACATGGACACCTACAATCATGAGCGACACTTTTCTTCGTTTCAGCATTTGAAGAGCGAGATTTTTCTCGCTACCTCGTCAGATACCGAAACCTGATATCCTGCTGCCATGAGCGAGCATCTTCTCTATAGTGCATCGCCATAACTAAAAGTCCTCACGATATTTGACATAACCGAATGCCTTCCCGCGACTTCATATTTGTCGAAAGTTATGGACGGCATACACATGAGCGAGACCTTCCTTCTTCCGTCCAACACGTAAAACAACCTCTAGTTCCAGCTATGTGCGACTTCCTTTCGTTGTTCACTAAATTCGGAATCCTGTCCTTTCGTGCACATGAATGATGTCCTTCTCTCTGCTTCATCATACGGGATCCAGCTTGTTTTTCTCCACACCAAAAATATCTATCGTCTCTACAGTATGTACGCCAAGTTCTCTCTACTTCATCGTTGCGGGAGGTCCTGCGGCTCAGTTCAATAAACCAATCTTTCTAATCCTGAACTGCATTTACCAAAAGGGATGAACCCCAGCGACATGGCATTTTCTTCAAAAAGCCCTTTGATGGCCAATATTAGCGCACCCTGCCTCTTCGATCCATCAGGATGTAGTACGTTTCTCTCTGTTTCATCATCGTGTGAGGTTCTGAAGTCTAGTCCAATAGTTTCACTTCTATATTCCGAAAAGTTGAACACCAAGAGACATGCGAATCCGATAATATGATTAATATGAAAGCGCTTTGTTGATAGCATGGGCAAATTTCTCTATTTTTTTTTTCAAGCAAAAACGTTCCAGTCTGGACCTATAAGAAAAACGATATCCCTAATCTCAATCGGAGAACCTCTGCTGTTCAACCCTGCCCAGTCTTTCAGCCACCAGCTCTCACCTCTGGGGATCAAAGAATCGGGGTTTTATGTGGCTTTAACACTTCCAAATATGTAGCAACCACTAGGCGATGAATTGTTTTTCGAGTTAGATGATTGGGGAGTCTTGCCTGTCTGTGTAGACTGTCTGTTCCTACGCCGAGATCGACATCCTCCGAAAAATAAATTGTAATGAGATTACCCTGTTACTTGAGCACCTTCAAAGCCAAAAAAACAAACAAGATATCTGAGTATATATGTCTATATTTGTCTCAAATTTCGAGTTCTACTGTCTGATGGCACCGATGGCGACTTGGATGTGCTTAAGTGTTGTCTTTTGGGCACAGATCAAATCTATTATTTTGGGGTTGCAGCATCAGTATTTTGTGATGATAGTGCTATTTAAGAGGGCTTGATAGTGGTAACCAGAACCAAGGCTACATAAAGAGATTTGGGAGCAAATTCTGCTATCTTCGAGTCCTCACTTTAGCCAACTATTCTCTATAGCATGCACCCTTGAAATTACCATATATCCCTAACTTAGCCGGTCTTTACCCCTGCATACCTCTTCCACGCACTGTAGACCCATACCCTGTTCTTCTTCCCAAAGATATCTGCCGCACATTAGCGTTGATCCCTAATTTCCAACATAGGAATGCCAACTCACACATCGGCACGCAAGTAGTAAAACCACAAAGCGTCACAATTCCAAACACTCTGCACATATGTCCTGGCCCCTCCGTTGCCGCATACTCATTGATAAAAGTGCTGAAAGCGTAGAAGACAAAGTTCTTGATCATCATTTGGAGAATGAAGATCTCGGTGCTGTGGGTCTTGAATGCATCCCTGTGTTCACATACATTAGAAAATATATCTACAGAGGAGCAAATATGTGAAAAATATGAGGCTTAAAAGGAGAAAGGGTAACGAACAAGATGTACAATCCCCCGCTTGTACTAGCAACACTCGTTCCAAAACACACGGCTCCATAACAGAAACTACAAAGCACCACATATTCCTTTCTCGGGTGATCTAGTGCCCAGCCAAAGGTGAACCATCCTGCTGCAAAGACCATGACGGCGAGGACACAGACAGGGATTCTGAATTCGGCTTCGTACACGCCCTTGTTTCGACGGGCTAGCGTGCGGGCGACAAAGTCGCACAGAGGGCCGGCGGAAACACCTAAGATGCCGCCGACTAGGGCGCCGGTGAAGAAGTAGCCATTTTGGGAGACGGTGAGGCTGTAGGGGGGCGGGGAGAAGATTTGTGCGAGGGTGTAGGCGGTGCCTACGAAGAAGGACTGCGACGTATCAGTGAGCTCGGATAGCTTCAGAATGGAAAGGGCAGACATACCACTAGAACTGCGCTGACGAGTTGCACCCATACCACCGCCGGATTCAGTAAATGCAGGAAAATCTCGCCTAAGAGCTTGAACATGTTCTCGTGATTGTACGTTCCGGATGTGACCCTCAAGTCCTGGATGAAGGTGCGTTTCGGAATCTTTGCTGTTATACGGCTGGCTTCAGTGTATTCTGTTACGATGTTGCTCGGGGGCTTCTCGTTCACGCCTTCCGATGTCGATATATGAGCTTTATGAGCCGGGCGTCGGTATTGAGTCTCCGGCAGAAAGAACACTGTCCCCAGGGTACCAAAGATCTGTATCGGTAGCAAAATGACGAAGAGCGTCCTGGCGCCCAAATGCTCGAATGTGGTGCCTCCAATGATTGCTACGAACGAGCTTAGACACGCCAGAGTCAAGACGAGTAGAGCAGTACGCAGGCCTCGCTCATGCAAGAAGAACATGTCCCCAATTGCAGCAATAGAAAGGGATTCGAAAGCCGTAGTCCCGAGGCCCTGGACCATACGACCCGCAAGTAGGACATCATAGGATTTTGTGAGACTAGATTGATCGAAGCCTGCAATGCAGATACCGGTGCCAATTACGCCGAAGAGGGAGGCGAAGAGAAATTGCGGGCGTTTACCATACTTCTGAGCTAATATAGAAACGAACGGTCTTCATCGTGTAACGTTTGTGAGTAACAGGAAGTTCTGGCAGGAGTGGGAGGTAGGAACTCACCCAAGTGCACCAACAATCAAGAGCTGATATCCAGAAAGCTGCGCAACGCTCTTGATGGGCACATTGAGTTGGATGGCGAGGGCAACTGTGGCGGGTGCTATCATTGGACCAGGACATGCGGCGAAGACGATGCAGTTAAAGAACAGAAACGCGAAGGCGGCTTCGCGTTTCCATGTTGGCCAGAGCTGGAATTCATTAGTGATTGCTTGAAGAACTATGAAAGTAGTGTCATACGAGAGGATCGTTAGGGTCATCCGAGGGCTGCGGGACGAGGATAATGTTATGATTCTACTTCATGTAAGTACGAACACTTGCAGCCGGTAATAGTATAGAATTGACCTTTCCTTTTCTATGTTTGAAGTGTGAATGCTCATAAGTGTGCTCAGCGCTCGTCTGCGAAGTGTCGACGAAAAAGTATGTCCCTGGAGGCTGCGTTTCCGCCTTTGGTTCCAGAATACCAAGCGTCATATTAACTTCGTTGAACAACGGTGTAGTATACGGAAGATAGACCGAAAATTGTATCACTGCTTTTCAGTTGTCACATCGTTTAAGTACAACTGCAAGCTTTGACCCCGACTCGTAGCGGACCCAGGGAAGGAGCCGGTTGAAAAGGAAATGCCCCGCACATAGAAAATCTACTCGGTATATACCCTGGTCAAATGCCATTGGACGCACAATGAGGGTTCTGGAATTAGGCGGCTGTTGTCAACAATCTGCCGGTCCCAGCGCGCTGGTGAGCCTTATGGCCCGCATAATTCCCCAAAAGCTTGACCGTAGTCTAGCGAATCGGTGTTGGCGAGCTTGATGAGGGGTATAATGGGTATGCAAGATTAGGAAATTTGGATTGAAATATGCCAGCGATATTCTGACTGCGTGTAACACTTTCAACACGCCCCATAACAACCAGTTGTCCGACCCAATAAAACTCATGATACTTTCTCCCGTTAATATAGTTACCGCAAGTCAAAGCTCGCATATCCTTGACTCGGATCAATGACAACCGAGTCATCTAAATTAGTGAACTGCAAGATTTCGGAATTAAGATCAAATGAGCTCGTGTCGTCGAACTCCAAGTCCAGGCTCTGTTGTGTTTGCAGAGAAGTCATGAAATTGCTTCTGGAGGTTAGCTAACAGTTTTAGAATACCACCTAAAATGTATACTTACGGGTCCAAGTTCCCCCAAAGCTGAGCAATAAGATCGTCATCCAGCAGCACTCCCGAATTGGACATATCTCTTCCATCAATGATCCCAAGGTCTGCAACGCGCATCGGTGTTTCCTCAGTGACCATCTCACAGAAGCCGATCTGTTCCATCCCCCGTAGTACCGTAATGCAAGCTTCGATGCTGGAGCGATATTGTTGCAGCTTTGTGTGCGCGTAGGCGAGGATGAATATCATGATGAGTCGCAGCAGACAAGTGCTATCGAAAGCCGTCAGGCTAGAAAGCGTATTGTCGGCGCCCATCTGTTGGAGGATAGCGATGCTTTTCTGAGCTGCGTCGATGCACGTTTTCCCCATACGCTCGAACCATATTTTTTTGCTTGAGCCGAGATTTCTGTTTTTGAGAACGAGATAGAGGAGAAATGGTCTGCAAAGCAGGATAGTGGAGCCCCAATAGTGTAGATGTAGGATTGCAACTGCTCGTTTGTGTGTTGGTGGGGCCGGAACATCATGCTTGAGATGTGGCGGTATTAGTTGTTGCCACTTCTGAAGTGAGAGAAGTAGGGCTGAAATCGTTGAAAAGGATATTGTTCGGGTGTTGGTGGAGCGCTCAGTGTACACTGATTGAATGATTTCTCTTTTGAGGCGACATAGTGAGACCGACGTTACTAGCCACGAGAGTGGAGTGTGCATTCCAGGGTACAGAATCTACACATTGTCAGTCTGACTGTTGATTTCCTAAAAACATCTTTGCCTAATGTGGATGTTGCGGGAGGATAACAAAGGATTTTTGGCAAACAGAATTGTGCTTCGTAGGGTCCACTCGATCTACTATGAATCCCTCACTAGAGAAGAGCTCCTTTGTATTCAGAAGAAGCACATACCTGTTCAGAGGGTAGTAGTGTACTGATCTTCAAAAATCTCTCATCGATCAAGGTCGGGCTTCCTCCTCTTGACGCGATTTCTTGATCTAGCATGAACAGCGTCCACCAAATCCGTCGGTTTTGTTCTCGCTCCATAGATCCACCAGACTCAGGCATTTGATCACGGTGTAGACCGAGTGAGTAGGCCATCTGGATACTAGCCCCCATATACAAGTATGAGCTCACTCTGGAGCATAGGTTCTCAAGTGCTATACTCTATGTATCATCAGCCAATGGGTTGTGAATTGGACTATGTCTTTACCATAATGGCTAACGCGCGGATGCTATCAATATCGGCTTCGTCATATACAGCTGGAACTAGTTGCTTCGCAAGTGTAATATAGTCAGTTGAAACTTTTTCGTCCTCTGGAGATTGTGAATCCCCTGGCGACTGATGGTCAAACTCATCAGGTTTGGCCGCGCCAATTGCGAAGATTGAGTAGAGAGAGCACATCCACGAACTTGTTATCTCCATAGTAGGCTCGTCTGAGTACGTAATGTCGACCTTATTGAGGAAAATTTCGACTGAATAGAACCAATATGTGCAGTGTACGTCTTCAAGGAATCTTGAGATATAGTAGTCGCAGGAATCTCGAGGGGGAAGGTAGTAACTCTCGTTTACGTCGGATTTTTCTAGCGAAGGAGAGGGCGTTGGCAGCGCTGGTGGGTAAGAGCCGACCTTGGGTGGGTTGATTATGCTGGGATTCTTTTGCGAGTCATCGCCTAACGAACACACCGCAGCATTGAAAGGAATTTCAGAATGTGCGCCAACATAGCCTACGTAATTAGAGGCCATCTGCGCTTGTGGAGGGTTATACTTACGAAATCTTCCTCTAGAATCCTTCATCATGCACCCCAATGGCTCGTGGAGGTCATTGACAGACTCAAGAACTGGCTCCGCATCCTGGACACATTCCTCTTGTTCTTGTGTCGGAGGAGTGTTTGTTTGTTGTGATGTAGGCGTTGTGAGAGTGCCGTTCCCAACTTCTTTCGCGATAGCTCTGAGGGTTTGAAGATTGAGCTCTCTATCAGGAAAAAAGTACTCTAGGATACGCAGTGAGCATTGATATTCTTCTTCGGTGACGTGGTAGTACGGTCGTTTCCGGCGCGGCGTTCCAATTCTGCAAGTAGCGCCTGTTCGTGCGCAGTATCGACACGGTCCCGGAACTGAAGAAAGTGAGCTCTTTGATCAGTGACAGTCTAGACATGCATTGAAGCCTCTACCTGGATCGATGCACTGAGATCCATGTTAATGGCTTGGCACCAATCATATGGTGGCAATGACTTGCCTTGGTTTTTCTACTCCGGCATCGATCACAGCTGCTGTGTACCCTGTGCGAGTTGGAACTCCTATTGGGTGCCGCATACTGTGTGGTGGAACCTGAAGCTTCAGCCATTGTGTGTTGAAGCGGACTGCCGACGTGGGGCCAATCCGTATTGTTTTGCGGATTTCGATTCGGCAACGACGACATAAAAAGCTGAAGCGATGTTGATAAAAGTCTAGTCCACACTGTCGGTAAGGAAGAGAAAGATCAGAGACCTTTTTCCGATTGCGGGGAAGTTCCTGGGGGTGTGGGGTCGGGTATTTAAGTCGAGCTGCAGCCCATTTTTCACGACAACTCCGCACCTGACGTGCTGCCATCGGTTAAGACATATATGACGAACAGAAGTCCCTGCGGTTAATGCATTTCAAGATAGAGCCGGAAAGTAATAATATTTCGCAAGCGCGGTACGTTGCAACTACACGACCTTGATGATAACACTCTTCGTTTCCAGATAATTGCTCAATGAATAATTCGGCTCGCCTTCGCGTCCTGATCCACTTGCCTTGTAGCCTCCGAAAGGCATGTCCTTTCCAGTCTGCGGGCTTGTGGTGTTGATGCCGACAGTACCAGCCTCAAGTCCCTTGGCAAATCGTAAAGCACGGTCGATATTCTTAGTGAACACAGCAGCGTATAGTCCGTACTCGGTATTGTTTGCCTTCTCCAGCGCCTCCTCTTCTGTCTTGAATATGTTGATGTTCACGACAGGTCCGAAAACTTCTTCCTTCATGATTGTCGCGTCCTCAGCTGTATTGGTGAAGATAGTTGGTTGGATATAGTACCCCTCCCGGTCAGAAGGAGCTGCACCGCCAATCACGAGGTCTCCAGACTTTTTGCCCATCTCCAAATATCGAAGAACGGTCTTGTGTTGAGTTTCATCGGCTTGTGGGCCATGATTGGTGCCCACCTCGTGCGGGTCGCCAATAGCCACCTCTTTTTCGAAGTTCTCTTTGAAGAGCTGGACAAACTTTTCTGCGATGGTGTCTTGGACGTACACGCGAGAGTTGGCCATGCAGACTTGTCCACTGTTCCACTGGATACTGTGTGCTGTTTGTTTGACAGCGTCTTGAATATCTGCGTCGTCGAATATGACTGCGGGTGACTTGCCACCAAGCTCAAGGAAGACTTGCTTGAGGTTCGATTTCGCAGCGGCTTCTTGAACAATACGCCCAGTTCGGCCGGAGCCCGTAAATGAAAGAGCGCGAACATCCATATGGTGGCTTAGAATAGACCCTGAAACGTTCCCGAATCCAGTAATGATGTTGATAACGCCAGGGGGGAAGCCAGCCTTTTGGACTAGGGTTGCAAATTTTGCGGACTGCTCAATCGTTAATCCTGATCGATGTGATTTCTATCTAGAGGTACTGACTGTCAGGGGAGCTTTCTCGCTAGATTTGAGAACCGTTGTGTTCCCAACAATAAGTGCAGGGGCCAGCTTGTTCGCAAGCATAAGTAGAGGAACATTCCATGGAATGATACCCGCCACAACACCATATGGCTGTCGCAACACCATATTAACGAATCCAGGAGTCTGGACTGATGTCGTTCCTTGGACTGAGTATCCCATTTCAGAGTAATGATCGAACTTGGAAGCGCAAGCATATGCATCGAAGAAGCCTCCGACAGGTCTTCCCATCGATGCTGCCTCGAGTGCTCCTAACTCATCGCTTGCTTCACGGACGAGAGTGGCAAGCTTCTTGAAGTACGCTCCTCGCTGGTCAGGTGACAGGGCTGACCATGACGGGAAGGCAGCCTTGGCAGAAGCTACAGCTCTGTCGGTGTCTTCTTCGGATGCCTCGTGCACTACACATTTATTAGTGGACAACTGGTACAGATTTCAGGGCTACCCACCTTTCGCGACCAACTTCAGAGTAGCTGGATTATGAATATCGAAAGTCTTTCCGTCCGATGCTTCGGAAAACTATGGGGATTAGTAGCTGTACATATGAATAGCGCGGATACGTGCCTCTCCATTAATGAAAAGACGCGTCTCGATGTTCTCTAGATAGCCCATACTGATGCAGTTGACTTATGTGCAAGTGTTAGGCGTTGAGTCTGATGTTTCCTTAGATATAGGGTAACTGATTGCGTTTTCAGATGGCTTTTAACACGCCTCCAAAATTTCTGCTGATGGCAAAGATGAGGTGAGATAGCGATGCTCGGAATTCCTAGATCATGACCAACTCACTACTCGGCCGAACTATTTTCAATTGACACTTGACATTAGGTGAAGCGAGAATGAGCCGTAACCTGGGCGAATCTCGAAGCTTGCCTGTCGGTGGACCCCACATGTTCCTGTGGAGGCGTGCTGCGCTGGAGCAACCCCGCCACGTTCACCACATCGGCGTGATGTTCCCGCGGTCTCATGCGCTCAATAGATTGACTGCCGGTCCAATGGATGGCACATGTTTGCGGAGGAAATGTGGAAGTTGGTGTGCATTATGGACATGGGTCCTGGTGGTATGGGGATTCATCGTCTGCAGGGCGCTGAAGTGCGAGAAAGCTCCGTTGTGGTCGTGGAGACATTTGTCTTCAAAAGGGAGTAGATCCTTTTCACAGTTGAACAGCAGAAGAAAGAGAGATCACGTTGATCATTCACAATGGGCAGCATCGAAGAACTCTCAAAGGTGGTGGCACAATTGCAGAAGGAAGTGACAAGGTTGAGCGGTAAGGTTTATGCTTATGTCATCGACCAATTTCTCACTGACATCTCAACACAGACCAAGAAGTACAACCACCAACAGACCTTGGAATATGACAACAGCGAGACTGACAAAGACAACTAGGATGTGCGCAAGCTTCAGTACAAATACGGTTACTACCTCGACAAATGCCTTTACAAAGAGGTTGTTGAGCTTTACTCGGACCATCCCGACACCTGCGTCGAGTTCCTCGGCGGTCGCTACAATGGCAAAGATGGCGTCAGCCGTCTCTACGTCGGCCGATTCGCGAAGACCTTCGTGAACGGTAGAAATGGTCCAGTTCACGGCTTCCTCCTTGATCATCCCCAGATGCAAGGCATCATCGACATCAACACCGAAGGCACCCGAGCCAAAGGCCGCTTCCGCAGCATGATGTCCGCTGGGACCCATGAGAGCGTCAAGGACACGCACCCCCGTGGCCTAGTACAGTGGTGGGAGGGAGGTATATACGAGAATGAGTATATCAAGGAGGATGGCACGTGGAAGATCTTCAGGCTAAAGTACTTTCCATTTTGGCATGCGACTTTCGAGAAAGGATGGTCACACACCAAGCCAAACTACGTGCCGTTCCTCAGCTCCACGTATCCAGATGACCCGAATGGGCCGAATGAGTTATGCGAGCACCCCATGCTGTGGCCGGACACTCGCGTGGTTCCCTTCCACTACGAGCATCCAGTCACGGGCGATGCGGTGGCTGATGATGATTTGCGCGCGCCACATTTTAGTGAGGACCCAAGCACTGGAGCACCTCCGTTGGTGCTCAGCAAGCCAAAGTCCGAGTCGTAGATATAATTCATCAATTAGTGGCTTTGTTAGCAAATGCTGTTCCTTGTTTTGTCATTCATCCTGTCTCTAATCTAATTCATTGCCCAATGACAATTTCATCTCTCGCCATTTGTTTGTTGATGTACCGTTAGTAAGTTGACCTTGAATCACTCTTTATTACGGTGTGAAAACCGAAAAACTCTGGTGGAAGGAATGGCATTCTTATCAGTCCCATAAAGATTTTTGGCACAAGGTCATGGAGTACAGAGTTCCTAATTCAAGTCGACACAGGCAAGCAATGGTCACTTGATATTTGCACTTTCCTATGTTCGAGTTATGCTAACGATATTGCAGGTTATCAAGTCCCCCGCAAATGTCTACACTTCTAACGGCAACTTGAACAGCCTGATGGCATTCGTTCTTGCCACAGCCTCTTTCTGGTCCGCAGGCAAATCGACTGTCTTCCACCAATTTTGGCCTTCCTCGACCGTCTCGTACGGCGTGTCTATGATCATCAATCGCAGTTATATGTGGCTTGGTGTACGCAGACATACCTATAGCGTACATGCACCTATCCAAACCTATCTCCTCGATGCAGTATTTCAGGCCTCGAGTGTTGTAGTTGCCCGAGGTGCTAATGGAGACATTGTGCGTCCAGTAGTAGCTATAGTCGTGCTTCATTGGCCGCGATCCGCGTTTGAAAGGATGGTTGATCCAATGGCTCGCTCGCCAGAGGTTGAAGGGAATACTAAAGCTTGTGAGCACTCCATTTTCTCAACTGATTAGTAACTCACCCCTCGCCCAGATGCCCAGCCACGACTTGAACTTTTGGGTACCGATCGAAGATGCCGGAAGAGCACACAGCATACAGATGCCAGCTCAGATCGAGATGAAACTGCACGCCCGCACCCAGCAAGTGTTTCCGGTCGCCGTACTTTGTCCCAGCCTGAAGGTCCTGTGGAATGGCGTATCGAGGATGGAAGTATATCGGCACATCAAGCTCCTGTACCATCTCCCAAAATGGGTCGTAATCAGGCGTGTCAAAGTACACTTTCTCCTCTCCCTTACTACCCTTCGACTGGAAGTCATTCACCAGCCCACCAAACATTCCCAACTCCTTCACCGCTCTCCTCAACTCCTGTGCAGCATCTTGCGCATTATGCATCGAGAGTGCAGCTAGTGCTCCGAACCTCGCTGTGTTCTTCGCAACCTCCCCAGCCAAGTAGTCGTTCGCAACCTGTGCCATCTTCTTGGCTTTCTCTGGATCGGCCTCGCCCTGACATCCGGGCGAGGTGAGGGACAGCAACATGTACTCGACACCGTGCTCGTCCATGCTCTTGAGTCGCTCATCGTGGATGTCGAGGAGGCGCTTTTCGTGGGCGGATAGGCCGGATGTAGGTTCACTGCCGGGGCGCATAAGAGTTTGGAATTGGGCGAAGGTGTGGGCTTCTACGCCAGCGAGGTCGATTATTGCTTCTTCGATTGCGATTGTTCCCTTCATATTGGCGGTTGCTGATGAGGAAGATCAGGTACAATTCCAACACCTCTGGGACTTCTAGAGTTCAGATTCAGAAACGGCCGACTCGTACAACTGCAGTGTACTCTGCTCTCTAGCTGTTCGATTGTCAGTAAAACTGAATGCGCCGTCTGCAAATACCGGCACCCCAACTCTCCCCTGCAACACATCCCCACACCCAGGAATGCGACAGACTTGCCCTCCTGCAAGAACCGGGAATACAAACGCTCTGCACACTCGAAACGGCAGAGTCCCACAAAAGGGTCCGTCGGCTTCATCCCGCCGACACCAACACATGACAGCTTCAATCATTCCGATGGAGTAGTCCCTGCATTCACCCGCAGCTACCCCGCGCCGCTTCGACCCGTTCCCCACATCACCTCAATGCCCGATTAGGATGACTACAGTGCGCCACACGAACTGTAGTGATAGCAGTATGAAGGCACTACCTCTAATTTTTAATGTCTGCTGGCTAGTGTAACACTTAGCATTGACAAGTCGCTGTTGAGTCGTTTTGCAACTCATTGACTACTAAGCATACACAATGGCGCATATCTTCTCCCTTGCAGCACCACCTGCACCAGCGTATAATGAAGGCAGAAAAGATGGTGACCAGGTTAAGTTCCCTAACACGGGTTTCTTTCAGGGCTTCAACAAACCCTCACGTCTCGAAGCGGTACACATCCTCAAGTCTTCCCTCTATTCAATCTAAGAGCTAATCCATGCAGGACATTTTTGAACTCGAGACAACGGGTGAAATCCCCAAGGATATCAATGGGACATTTTACCGCATCCAGCCCGACCACCGCTTCCCGCCCATGTTCGAAGAGGATATCCACTTCAACGGCGATGGCTCAGTATCCGCTTTTCGATTTGAGAATGGTCATGTAGATTTCAAACAGCGCTATGTACATACAGAACGATTCAAGGCGGAGACGAAAGCCCGGAAAGCGTTATTGGGGAAGTACCGTAACCCATACACGGACAACGAAATGGTCAAAGGCATCATAAGAACAGCTTCTAACACCAACATCGTTTTCTGGCGCGGCGTCCTTCTCGCTATGAAAGAAGACGGCCCACCATTCGCCATGGATCCTGTGACCCTAGAAACCATCGGCAGATACGACTTCGATGGACAAGTCCAATCCCCAACTTTCACCGCACACCCAAAATTCGACCCCGAGACCGGAGAAATGGTTTGTTACGGGTACCAAGCCGGCGGTGACGGACATGATGCCAGTGTCGATATCGTTGTATACACAATCGACAAGGACGGAAAGAAGACAGAAGAGTGCTGGTACAAAGCGCCGTTCTGCGGGATGATTCATGATTGTGCTATTACTAAGAACTACCTCATTCTCCCGCTTACTCCAATAAAGGCGAACCTGGAGAGGTTAAAGAAGGGCGGGAATCATTTCGCATGGGACCCGGATGAGGATCAGTGGTATGGGATTGTGCCGCGACGGGGTGGGAAACCTGAGGATATTGTATGGCTAAGAGCAGACAACGGTACGCCCCTTTTGTTTGATCCCTATTCTCTTTCTCTTGACAACGGATGAGCAATTTTCTAATTAGAGTAGGTTTCCATGGCCACGTCGCTGGGTCGTATGAAGATGAAGAGGGAAAGATAGTAGTCGACCTCTCTATCGCTTCAGACAACGTCTTCTTCTTCTTCCCGCCTGACAACCCCTCCGGCATCCCTACACCCACTAACCTCCTTCAACGAAACAAGTTGGTCTCTGACACGTACCGCTGGGTCTTCGATCCGAAACTCCCCTCTAATACAAGAGTCAAGCCAGAGAGGTTGTTTGGCATCAATGGAGAGTTTAGTAGAATCGACGATAGAGTGTTGACGAAGAAGTATAATCATTTCTGGCAGTGCAATATCGATCCCTCGAAACCTTACGATTTCGCGAAATGTGGTCCCCCTGCTGGTGGACTGTTCAACGTTCTCGGCCACTTTGAGTGGGACTCCGGTAAAAAAGATACGTATTGGGCAGGTCCGACGATGACGTTCCAAGAGCCCGTCTTCATCCCGCGCGAAAATTCCACAATTGAAGGGGATGGGTACCTCTTAGCGTTGTTGAATCATTTAGATGTGCTGAGGAATGATATTCTCATCTTTGATGCAAGGAATCTGGCGCAGGGGCCGTTGGCGGTGTTACATTTGCCTGTGAAGTTGAGGTTAGGGCTTCATGGGAATTTTGTTGAGCAGAAGGAGATTGAGCAGTGGGAAGAGAGGCGGAAAGAAGGTGGAAGTGTTGGTCCTGCGAGGGCGGCAGAGGGGATGTTGCCGTGGCAGAAAGAGAGGGTGGAGAGGGGAGAGAAAGTTTGGGGAGTCACTGAGTTGAATGGTGTGAGCAGATCGAACGGGGTGAACGGGCATTAAGGTCCCGCCAAGGTCAAAAGGTGTGAACATCGGGAACAAAATGGAGCAATGCAGCAAATCAGAGATCGAAATGTAAATTGATATCAAATTGTGTTATTCGCATGCTAGGCCCTAGCGCCGTGGGTTTCGTTACATAATATAAAACTTAGAGTAAGGAAGTGAAACATTATGGTGTCTCGTGACTCCATACTGTAACAAATCCTACAGCCCTGAGCTCAAAGATCAAGGACTCTATTGTGAACAGAGGCCATATATATGTCCCAATGTGAAGAAAGATCCCATGAGATGCCATCTATCCTAACCATGATCAAGATGAAAGAGAGAAATACAGTCAGGCCGCAATAGCATTCGCTACCGTGGTAAGTGTGAAGGGGAATGTGAGCATCAGCGAAATTTAATGACAAGGTCCATCGTCTGTTATTGTTAGCTAGGGTAAGGTAGATTCCTCGAAAGGTAGGATACTCACTGATTGTCCCTTGTCACCCTCATAAGAGCTAATAACTGTTGAAGACATCACCGATCGCGCTCAAACCGCTCCCGTCGGACTTGATCAGGCTACCCGCCTTTGCCATTTGGTATGCATAGCGCTCGACATAGCTTTGGGCGGGATTGTCCAACCATGGCAGCACCTGATGAAGGAAATCGATCTTCTGGCTTTCATCGCCATCAGTCGGCGCAAACTCGGTGATCCAGATGGGGCGGCCACCACTATCACGGTGGGCCTGCTCGATGTGGTTCTTGAAGTAAGCAGTGTTCCACCATTGATCGTACCAGTGGACGGCGACGAAGTCGATCTTGCAGCCTATGCAGCCGTCGATGAATTTCTTCATCCATACTAGGCCCTTGCCGTTGTTGTTGTCGTTGGTGACCGCAGGAGCGCCGAGCTTGATTTGAGGGTATTTTTCGGCTAAGGGTTGCATCCACTGCCTATAGGCAGCGATGGCAACATTGACATCCGGGATGCAAGCTCCTCCGGTTTCACTATGATTGATTAGACACGATTGTTGAACAGCGTGACAGGGTAAGCTATAGCGATTTGTCGAAGGAAGATACTTACTCGCAATTGTCTGGCTCGTTAAAGCTCATTGCATAATATCCGCAAAAGACAGTGACATGCCTGTCGACGTGCGCAAACCACTCATGGTTGTGTTCATAGGTATTATCCCATAGCATCGGTACGTACTCAAATCCAGTATCTGGTGTGCTGGATGTAGGGGTATCGCTGTCCCAGTTGTACATCCAGTTGACCTTTGAGTTGCCAGTCTTGAAGAAACGAGTGAAAGCAGGGTCATTATAAGCCACTCCACGCTTTCCATTACCGGAACGACCGCCACATGAGGCGATGTTGGGCGGAATGTTAATGCTGGCAAGGTCAACCGACTCAGTAACTGGAAGAGCTATGACGAGGGTGATGAGTCCCAAGAGAGCAAGATGAAGGAAGGCTTTCATGTTGCTGTCTTAAACGATCTATAGTGAGTGTGAAGTAAGGAGAATGGATGCGTCTGAGTAGAGAGTGTCGGTGGGGTTGCAAAAGAGTGGAGAAGTTGGAAGAAGAAGGAGAGAGTGGGGGAGGTGGCTATATACTCAGGAGTCAAAAAGCGCGGTGAGGTGAATGGAGAAAATTCTTTGCGAGTATTTTTCACCTCCAAACGCTTGTCTAATCGCGTGCTCACAGAAAGGGAAGCCACGATATGAGGCTACAAGCGGTTGATTGACCAATTTCACGCTCACTTCTCTTCACTTCGACACATGTCGCGCATTTCCCCTCACCTGGCTCGCACGAGCTCGAAGATCTAGTCCAATCGAGGCAGCGTTCTTTCAAAGCGAGTGGTTGAGCTTGAGGCCACGAAGTTCGAGTCTTGGCATCGAGGCAAACGCAGTGTCGAGACTTCATCTGAGGCAAGAGAGGCCTCCCAACGATACCAGTTGGTAGTAATGGCTGATTATAGTTTCAAGAAAAGGCAAACTGACGCTATCAGCTTGAAAGCACGGTGTTTTAGCAAAAGCTGTAGGTCGGGAAATGGATATGCACCACAAACGATGATCAAAAAAGACATATCGTTGCAGATCCAGTTCAGATACCTTTTGGTAACTCTGTCGGGTTCAAAAACATCATGCCATACCGGGCAGATTGTGGGGAAATGCCCGTTCCACGGTTGCGTTCACTCTTGAAACCACTACAACCCAACTGTAGGTCAATTCGCTCGACCATCTTCAAAGGTCCTTGCTCGGGGCATTAATACGATGCAAACTGCTTTTCTGCAACATGCACGTTGAGATCGCGCCTGTCGAAGACGAAAAACGCAGAGAAACGTAAGAGCTCCGGTATTGAATCGTTGGGGGACAGACCCACGTTGGAGTACAAAGGAGTGAAAGGATATGACATTTTGAATAGAAGAGACTATAACATAGATATGTACTACCTAAGGGGGCAATAGGAAGATAATTCGTTTGCTGGGGAAACCGCCTATCTAAAAATGGTCGAAGGAAGTAATGGACACGTACGGTGAGGCATTATATGCACGAATACTGTCTCCTAGCTTTACGCTGGGCTTGTATGCTCTACATTGACCTTGTGGTAGTGACGGCGATGCCATTTTGATGAATTTGGGGTTGATAGGGAAAAAACGATGTGGTAGTGCGTAGCGGAGACAGGGCTTGAAATAGAATATACCTGGTCAGAATAGATGGAGCATCAACACAGTCTAAGTGCACTGTTTGGCCCATTAGGACACTGCACTCAATGTAGGTACTACTCTCCGTGTCTTCCCAAGATCTTCAGAGCCACTGGGAAATGGGCATGGAAGAAGATGCTATATGACCCTCATATGGTAGGGGGGGAACCAGATCGATGGAGGATCTTACCTTACGGAGTGAAACATTACTGAAGACTTGGAAGATAATGAATCTCCTAACGACAACGATTCGGTTGGAAGTAGATTATTGATCAGTTTGGGCATTTTGCTATTGCCCTACCTCACAACGAACTCAGGTTTCTAGCATGCCTTGGCCTTTACAAGTATTTAGCGTTTTGGAATGCGAAGTGGGCTGATATGTATGATGCTTAGTCTTGTCGTGGTCGCCTCGAAATCATTCACGCGCACATGCTCTTAATCGAACCAATCAGCGTACCAGAGGACCGCTTATTCCGTACACTTCCGATATCAGACGCTATTCAAAGGTTCGCATTAGACAAATGTCCTATCATTCTCTGATAGTAAACAAACCGAGTCGATTTACATTCACTCATTTGCGATTTAGTTCCTATCTTCGCAAATTTTTACATATTCGTCTGCCGTAGAGGTCATTCGTTGGTCTTGGCAAAACGCGGAATTCCATGCGCATACTGCGCTTACTACCAAGCATAGACCCACAGCTAGTTAACCGTTCCAGCAATGGACTGTATTGGTCTCGGAATTCAAGTTTAACGCCGACTCTGACTATCGTCGGCCGCATCTTCGAGCCATCTCAGCTTATCAGCCTTCTACTGTAGGACGGAATCGTTCCGATCGACGCACCACGACACGACGTGGCGCCAGAAGGCACATCTAGATCTACATAAAGACAGCTCGTAGCTCCTGATCTGCGGTCATCTTCCTCTCCCATTCTAATTTCTCGCTATAAAATTTCCACCATGTCGAACACGGTCAAAGTAGCTGTCACTCAGCAAGAACCAGTATGGTTTGACCTTGCCGGCACGGTCGACAAAACTTGTCGACTAATCGAAGAAGCAGCCAACAATGGTGCAAGGCTGATCACATTTCCGGAAGTATGGATCACGGGCTACCCAATGTGGATATGGTTAGCTAGTTCCTCTGCGACATCATCTCAACCTATATACTGCTGACACTCCTCCAGGACCCGCCCCGTAGACCCCCCAATGATTACCAAATACATCAAGGGTTCCCTTTCCTATGACTCACCCTTCATGGCTCAGATCTGCGATGCAGCACGCAAATCTAAAATTGCTGTCGTCCTTGGCTTCTCCGAAAACGACAACAATTCCCTCTACATTGCTCAGTGCACTATTTCTTCCACCGGCGAAATCATCATGAAGCGTCGGAAGCTAAAGCCTACTCATATGGAGCGCACTGTATTTGGAGATGCCGGAGGCCAGAGTTTGAATAATGTGGTGCAGGTAGAGGGTGTGGGGAAGGTTGGAGCTTTAGCGTGCTGGGAGCATATGCAGCCGTTGCTGAAGTATCATACCATGAGTCTGAATGAGGAGATTCATGTGGCGGCTTGGCCGCCTATTCATCCACATGATGGAGGGAATGGGCTATATAGTATGAGTTCTGAGGGTACGATTTCCACTTGTCCCTTTCTCGACACCACAATCTCTCTATGTTCAAATCGTAAGAGTTCGAAGGATAGGGGTTGGCTAACACTTGATTTCAGGAGTTCAAAACCTCTCTCAAACCTACGCCATCGAATCCGCAACCTTCGTCCTCCACTGCACCTCCGTAATGACCCAACCCGTCATCGACCTCATGGACACGTCCACCTCCCCACTCTTTGGAAAACCTGGTGGCGGATATTCTGCCATTTTCGGCCCCGATGGTCGCAGGTTCTCAGAGCCTATTCCAGCAGATCAGGAGGGCATCGTGTATGCGGACTTACCAATGGATTTACTGATCACGATGAGAAGTTTCGTGGATTGTGTGGGGCATTATTCGAGACCGGATTTGCTTTGGTTGGGGGTAGATAGGAGGGAGAAGAAACATGTTAGGAGTGAGGAGGGGAGAGTGGATGTGAAGAAAGAAGACGGGGAGAAGAAGGTTGATGGAGTAGTCAAGGTTTAAGAATCAGATCACCATGCCTTGTAGAAAGGCGATCGTAAGCTGTCTTGAAGATGGCTGGGCACGCGCTTCTGTCGCACCCCACATTCATTGAGCCTATTATCCGCATCGGCCCAAAGTCTCAGTAAATCCTTGCTAAGCAGTTTTCCTTCCGGTTCGTAAAAGCTTATCTATGTCATATTTGCTGTCTACTATTTAATTTACAAAATGCTCTCCCGCATCTCCCAATCCCGGTATAATATCTCTATATCCACGTGCAAGCAAACAGCCACTCCCGCTGCTGCACCAGATTAGATTGGATGAACTATGGCTCCATCAAACTGTTTATCATGGTTGACGCGGACTGTTCAGGAGTTAAACAGATTTCGGTATCATAGTGTGGACTTTTGTGTCCCTTGAGGCCCGATTTCAACGTTCTTTTAACCTGAAGTTTGGAGAGCACCATATGCCATACTATAGTAATGGACAGGGAGAGGGCGTTTCTTCTTGTTTCACTGGCCTAAAGACTTTTTATCGGACCTCCTCTCTACAAAAACATCCTGTTTCTGTGGCCCTGAAAAGTCAATGAACTGACGTGAACGGGACCAGGGAGGATAACCAAACTACAGTTATGATGGAAAGCAAAAATAAAGACAGCAATAACCAAGGAAATTACCTATCATTGTAATTGCATGCTGAGCTGGCTACACATTCCTTGCTCTAATTGATTGCAACTAATGTCCAGATGTGAACCAGTGCAGATCTATTATGCGAAATCAACTCTTAAAGCACATTGTGACATACCTGTTGATATAGTGACATAAGGATTAAAGACGTTGTTGAGTTGTCTGAGAAGATATTAGTGAAGTCAATTGAAAGAGGAGGATAAGAGACTCGCCGTGAACACCGCAAGAAGGTGTGGTGCTAACTTAAGTTTAACTAAGAGCGCAGTGTAGAGTGCAGTGTAGAGTGGAGAGAAAAGATAATAATACTCCTAAAGCAGGCTATTTCACGTGACTCGCTTAGCCAGGCATTTGGCATCGCAATATCCCACGGTGCAGTGGGCCGCGTGTGATGGATACCTTCAATCGTGCCCTTATGACGACCTTTTATTTCTCGTTGACTCGTCCGTCGCTATATTTAGCCTTTCGTTTGGTTTGGGTCGGGGGAAACTGAAGTAGATGGAGGCAAAGGGAGTGTGCCGATTCGGAAGAGCCAGAATTGGCTTATCAGTGGCCAGAGATATAGCATACGCAGCATAAGCTTGTGGAGGGCGAGGAGGGTAACGGTTAACATGACGACGAGTACGCGGATTAGCATGAGAAACACTATTGGAGAGTACTAAATTGACATAAATTTCGGCACATCACCTTTGTGAATGCACTTCCTTTTTGTAGAGAATTAAGGGCATGTTTACTTATACCTAGCTAATAAGGTATTACTACTCAACACGCCGGAGAACCAAAAGCCCCTGGATTCTGCCCCAAACGGTCATTTCTCGTTACTCGTCCACCTTAAGCTTATCATTAGTTTATGTACAATTGCTCAAAGGGATTCAAAACGCCATCTGTACCCAAAACACCGCCCGTCCACACCAGGCAAAAATGCAACTGTCAACTATGCACATGAGGTCACGTTTCCACACACTCGTCCCTTCTCCCCTCTACCGCACAGCATGCCCCTTCCGATGCGTCGCCGTCTCCTCATCCCACCCTTCCCCACTCCTCCTTCCTCTAGACTCCCTCTCCCTCCCCCCATCCCCCGCATGACTCCTACTCCTCTTATCCGCATGTTTTCTCCCCCCATACCCTCCTAACAGCAGACCCCCTACCGCCCCAAGGCCCGGGAATATCATATCGCCGACCAAGCCCCCAGCACTGGCTCCCAAGAAAGTATCGCGGCTCTTATGCGCTCCCCTCGACTTCCTGTCCCCGTGTCTGCTGCGGTCCGAGTCGTAGTCGTAGTCTCGGTCTCGGTCTAACGACGACGACCGGCTCCGATCCCGACGGCTGGAGTTTGAGTGTCGGTGGTGCGAGTGCCGCTTCCGTCGTGAGTCGTCGCTGTCGGAGGAGTAGTCGCTAAGATCGCTTTCGTTCGTCGTCTTTTCGTCTGCGAAATGTACGCGAGGTGGCTGGCTGTGGCTCCTATATTTCTGCAGTGGTGCGCCTAGATAGCCATTGTGATGTGCTTGTGGCTGAGGCTGAGGTTGAGGATATGGAGGGTACCTTTGCGTGCCATTGGGTGGAGTTTGTGGGTACGGTGCGCTCGTCGGTCTCGCTCCCATCGGTCTCGAGTTTGGCGGTGGAGGGAACTGTGGTTGTGGGCGCGGTTGCTGAGCGTAACCCTGTGGTTGTACCTGAGGAGAAGGGGCGTAAGGCGGGTACGTGGGCGGCGGCCCGCTGTAGTTTTGCGGCGGCGGCGGTGGATGGTTATAGGTTTGCAGTTGTTGCGCTGATTGCGGTGGTTGTTGGAGACTGTATGGATGTTGTTGTGGCGCGAGAGGATTTGAAGGCTGAGGGCGGCTTTGGAGGGCGCCTTGGGTGCCAAAGTAGTATTCTGCTGCTGCCATTTTATGTTCCAATCTCTTTCTTTTCTTATGTTCTAGTACTAGATTTGGATCGTAGGTGTATGTCTAGGTCGTAGGTCGAGTAATAGATGTCGAGGATGGAAGGAAAGAAGGCGAAATGGAAGGACCTGATGACTTATAAGAGATCTTTTTTGAGAGGTCTCGTGTACCTGTCATCCATCCCCGCATACGTCATCCGAAGACAACTTCGTCTTTCATACGTGAGAACGCAGGTTAGATACCCTATCCGGGTAGACCGGAGATCTTGGCTTGGTGTTTCTTGCCGCTTACCGATCGATTTTAGTGTAAGCGAGCGGCGAGGCTGCGGTCCTAAAGTATGATGAACAATAGCGCACCATTCTTCAAATGTATTTTTATCTTTGATTTTAATGCTCTTTGTTTGTAAGAATAGCGGTGAGTTATGGGGAATTAGAAAGAAGAGAAAGATCCAGAGGTATTTAAATTATAAGTTGTATGATATACGCGACCCCAGCGCTGCCAGACCGTCACCAAACCCAAGAGCAGATACGCGCCAAGAAAACTAAGAACTCGGCTGCCCAATCAACAATACGAACTGCTCAAGCCTTCGCCGTTCCACCCGAAACAGAAGTCAGCGGCCCATTCTCAATATCCGTCCGACCCTCCATACTCTTCGGCACCGGCACGCCCTCAACCTTCTTTACGTTTTTCCCCTCGTGATACATCATGATGCCTGCCACACCCGCCACAATACACCCAAGAGCCACGA
>BLYF01000106.1:491115-570644 GCA_014905255.1 Herpotrichia juniperi
GTCGCCCATGACGGTCGGAGGTATCTATTGTAGTGGTACATGTAGTAGCAAAGCACGATTTGGAAAAAGGTGTTCCAGACGTTCATCCAGACGACGAAATCCATCTTCCATCCCTTCGTAGCCGGGGCACGGATCCCAGTTGGTGGAGGATCGGGGATCTTGTCTGCTGGGATAGGGACGGATGGATTCTCAGGATCGACACTCATTTTGTCGGCCAGCTCGGGGAGTTGGTCAGATCCCGGGAGCCTGAACCATCCTCTATGAATACCCGCAAGTCTTCTGATTCCCGTATCGGTGCGCTTGGAGCCTCCAATCCTCCACCATCCCCACCAGTACAAATCGCGAAATCTCCAGGGCGCAAGCCCGAAGCCTGTTACGCAGAACAGCCCGTTAAGGATCTGGGAATCGATTTCGATCCAGATGCGGCGCGGGGACTGGATGTCGTTGCAGGTTGGTTTGCACATGGCTGGGGAGGCGTTACAGAGGAGGAGGAAGAGCATGCCGCCCCAGGCGACAACATTGAGACCATAGAGTGTTATAAGGAAGCCAGGGATAGTGATAACCCATTTAGAGAAGGATTTCAGGCCGATGACAGTGGATGTTGTCCAGGGGATCTTGGGTGGTGGGATGTAGCCATTGGCATACTGTTAGGAGTTAGCAGGTGCATCAATGGCCACAATAAGTAAAAGGTCGACGCACTTGACTGACTTGTCCATCTGGACGCTGCGATCCAAGCTCGGAGCTCCCTTTCGACTCTGGGTGTGCCATTGCCCCCATCTCTTTAGTGCCACCATACTTCGGTGCTGTGAAGACGGTCTCGTGTGATGGCTCTTCTGTAACGGCAGGAAAGGGCTCAGTTCCCATCAATCCGCTCGACGGCGCCCTCGCAGCGTTCGGTCTCCCAGGACTATCAGACGTAGAGCTCATCCTCCTCCTGCCACCCTCCTCGCTCTGACTAGCTTTTCGTTCTGCCGTGTGTCGTTGCGATTGCTCGTTCCAGCCTTCGGAACTAAACGACCCTCTCCTAATCTCTGCAAGAGAAGGCGCTTTCGATGCAACGCTGCCTGTCGCTGCCCACATGCCAGCCGGTGGCGACGCTTCCATGAGTTTTATGCTAGCGGTGCGGATACGACCTGATGTCGAGGTTGAAGATGCATTGGTCGAGGTGCGCGCGCGACGGGTTGTAGGTGAATTGGGGGATTGGGGTGGCGGGATCGAGTCGGGGTGAGGAAAGGGGACCGGAGTCGAAACGCTGGCTTCGTGGGACGTCATTGCTGTGACCGGAAACGGCGCTGCAATGCGCGTTTGTGGTATTTGTAGGGAACGTGGTTGTGCGGCTGTGATGGAGACGCAAGCGGATGCCGTGCAACGTTGTCGTGGCGTCGTCAAGCCAAGGACCGTGTCGCCGCTGGTGCCCTGGCAGCTTGGTATATCCCCGTGTAGCGAATAAACCCAGGGTCGACGACGTCACAATTGAAAACCGGCTTGCGAGCTTGCGAATAACGAGAGCGAGTCCGATGGTTGAAGAGTGCGAACAGGATCCTTTAAATTGGAAGCACAGACGATGTTCGGCCCGCACAGGCTTTGCCCGCTGGGGTAGAGTGGAGTGATGATCGGACTAAGCTGCGGAAAGGCTGTGGCGCCCTGACAAAGATGCCCACAGGGCCCTACGAAGGCCTAAGACCCAACCACACGGCCGTTACGAGTGCGCGTATCGAGTTTTAAGGGCCGATCATTGGCGCAGGATCAGAGTGGGACACGGTTTTGCTCTCCTCTTTCTTCATGCGGCGTAGGCTAAGAGGTCTGATCTTGCTTACGCGCGAACGGTGATGGTTCGCTCAATTCATCCGTCTCAACCATAATGTACACAATATCCAACGCTGGTTTACATAGTCCAAGTTCAGACAAGCTCAGAGACATCGTAGTCCAGTCCCGGGTAGCACATATATTGGGGATTTCTGACAATACGATAGGCGCCTCGAAGCCATAAGTTACTTTTTGAACATCCGAAGAATCCGAAGACATTCAGACAAGGGAAAGACTGCTGATATTCCATCTGCTGGTGGAATCGACATTTGAAGCTAACGCCAAGTATCAAACACTAATTTCTCACCCGCATCTCACAGCAATGTCCACGCAAACCCGAGTGTAACAGACACGGCTGAAAGTACAATCGCAAAAAAGACTGGTCTGCTGTCGCCCGTATTAATACCGATCGGAGGAGCTGCGCCCGTGGATTGCGACGCCGCTGGCGCAGTGCTGCTTGCTCCTCCAGATGTTGAACCCCCAGATGCCGAACCTCCAGATGTCGAGCCTCCAGCGCTAGAAGTTGATGGGGCAGGCGTAGGGCTCCCCGTCTCTCCAGCAGGAATCGACAGCATGATGTCTGTGGTTAGACTAGACAAATGGATAGACGCAGTAGTATCTAGGACAACGGACGGATCTAAAGTTGGGAAGCCTGTTCCCATTAGTTTCCATCTTCTGCTTTGATGCAATGGGTTTGTCTAGGAAAATGGAAGCGCACAAGCGTTGCAGGGTTCGCGAACACAGACAGCATAGCATTTCGACGTGCTAGACGTACCTGAGCAGCCATCTCCAAGGCAGGTCGTGGCAACGGGCGCGAGGGACGGGGTCTCTGACGGTGCGGGATTGGTTGTGTCGAATGTTTGGATGGTGATTTGGGCCAGCGATGGGAGGGCGCTAGCGAGGAGCATCAGTGGTATGGTTGAAGCGAGCATCATGAATATCGTGGTGTTGAGTTGAGGGTTTTCTGGTGCCTGAAAATCGATTGAGGTTTTAGAAGGGGTTGGAGCAGACTATAAAAGACCTGAGTTGCTTAGTTGCTTGGTTACTTACGTCGTTGCCCTATTCAGCTCTTACCTGGCCCCTCTCGTGACTTGGTGGCTTAGCGGATCTACGCTCCTGCCCGCTCCAGCAAGCTCGTCTGCTCATCCCAAATCCCAAACCTCCACCACCCAATTAACCTCCGCTCACACTTCACACGAAACAACCATGACGCAGCTTGCGCAGTCCGAGCTGCTTACAGCTGTGCATCCCTCCCCGCTCCAATCCCTCCTCTCCAAATCTATCTCGTCAACACACCCGCCAAGTCTGCACTCGCTCGTTATACAAATCCAGCATAACCTCCAGTACATGCACTCGTGGACCGACTTGCGCATACATACACACTCGCCGCTCACCAACAACACTCTATCGCGCCCTCTGCTATCTGGTCTCCCGCCTCATAGACTGTACACACATCCAGACGAACAAATCGAACTTCTCAAACAAGCAGATCGCGAGCGCACTGCCAACAAGAAGAGGGGCGGGGATAGCGATGCCTTGGTCGTGAAGGCGGATCCGGAGAGGGAGTGGGTGTTGCCAACGAGACTGAGCGAGAAGTGGACGCTGAGGAGGCTGGCAGAGGTGTTTGATGGGATCAGCATGGTTCCGCCAGAGGAGGATGAGAAAAATGCTTGGAGAACAACGAAGAGGGTTGTAATGGCGACGGCGGATACAGATAGTACGGTTGTTTACTATATTGTCCATGATGGGGTTGTGAAGCCTAGGCCAAATTAGAATGAGTCATGGATTGGTAGAATGTCAGAAAATATTCGACAGGATGGAAGCAAGTGCTGGAAGGGACTGGTACGTGTCGAGCCACAACGCTCTGCTGGTATGCGACCAGTCAATTCCTGACAGATGCTGCTTCTTCAACCCAGGGGGAGGTCCTGTTCTTGTTGAAAACTCAGCGCAATGAGGACACTAAACAAGACTAATTATAATCCAGAGTAAGTGAGCACTCAGCCTTTAATGTACACCATTTATTCTGATTATTTCATAGTTTCACCCACGTCTAAGACCCAGTTTCCAGCAGCTACGCATTTCCTCGATATGTAGCGCTGTTCGGTCACAGTAGCTTATGAACCTGGCCCACTTCCATCTCCGATTCCAAGGTCTTTAAGTAGGCTGAACTTCTGGAAGTCAGCACTGGCAGATCCTCGTTGAAAAGTAGATCACATACAGCAATGCGAGATACGATTAGGACATCAGTAGTCCGCGTGAATGAACGACCGTGAAGACAAAGAATGCCGCTACTGCGACCAACGCGTCGCGCTCATACCACTCGTTTTTTATTCCCAGGCTATGCAATTTCCATATTGTCAAAGCGGTTGGTGATAGCAGAGCTTCCTCGTCGTCTTGCTTCTGCGTTGTACGGTCAAATCTGACGGCTTTGCGAAAGACATGGTGTGGCATGATAAGACTGGCGAGAACTGGATGGGCGGTTGGTAGAGGGCACGATGACCTCCTGCACGTCACTGTCAGGGCGGTATGTGTTTTGTGGTACACTTTCTCATCTCTCTGGAACGTACAGCTGTCAAATTCCATCTTGCACTCTATGCTACAGGAAGTTCGACATCCCGTTGGACGTTATTGATTTATGCGGTTTCCCGCTGTCACGGCAACACCATCACAGTGATCCGGACCCGATAGAACGCGCAGGTCGACAGAAGGTATACGGATCTGCCCTGTTAATCAAAGGCACTAGACGCTCGCAAACAATTCCGCTGATAATGATTCACTGACAACGCTGCTCCCGTTCCTACTTTGTCCCCGTTTCTCGGTCTGCTCCCGTCTTATCAGTCTACGCCGATAGAACAATCCATCATGCATGGCCGACGGCTAGGAAAGGCACCAAGTACCTTGCCGCGATACCTCTTCGTCGTGCGGCCATCTCCGTCTTGGTCGATGGCGTTGAAGTCTGTTCAAATCCCCGTACTATAAGCGACCATGAGGGCTAGATCTGGCATCGACTAACAACTAACCTTTCAGCCATGGTACTGTTCTCGCCGCACGTTCTGTGCAAATTCCCAGATCGAAGACAACCACCAGATGCATGAAGCGATTGCGGCCTGCCAGAGTTCTATGGCGGCTCATCGAAACCCTTTCGTCCGTAGTGATAGAGAAACCATACCCGCACGTGCTCATGAGACACCATGTGCAAGAGTGAGCGGGTATATATTACAACGCCAACTGCCCCGTGGTATGCTCATACCTCTCAGATGTACGGTATCCGACCGTGGTACAGAGATGTGATTGCTCGTTGTCAAAACACATATATCCATGCCGACGGGTGTCACTCTTTTCACGACCTGGCCGCGCCAAGAGCCTCAAAGTTAGTGGTTCTGCAGCGCGTAGATGAGAGAAGCGCAAACGTCTGTGCAAATCGCGGAATATGATGCTATTGTGTACGTGAGATACATGCGTGTATATATCCTTGTCCATGTTGCGGGTTGGAGAAGCATATTCTCACCTACCTTTACTTCGCTTGACGGTTGTTACAGATAACTTTTGCGTCGATTGCGTGTATTACCTCCTCTCTCGTCGCCTCTTCTTCAAAAACGCATTGAGCGCTCTTTGCTTTACAAGTTGAATTCCCAACTCACGTATCCAATTTCTGCCTCATTCGCATACCATTACCGCTGCAATGCACCTCCTAGCCCTCACCGCCCTGTTGGCCCTCGCCACCGCCGCTCCACTTCCAGCCCAGCCCGTGACCGGCTTGGTATCCCGTATGCTACTCGCCTCCTCATTCTTCATACCTTCACAGTACTAACAGCTTTCAGCTGACTGCATCCATATGGATAAAAATTCGATGATGGGCGAGACGCGTACCGTGATGACGTCCTCGAAGGACGATATGGGTATGATCAGCGACATGACTATTGATATGGGTAAGCCCGAGAAGCGCGATATGATGCTTAAGGCGGAGATGATGCCCAAAGAGATGTTGATGCCGGGTATGGGCCAGGAGAAAACGGAGGGGATGAAGCGTGATGTCATGATGGAGAAGCCGAGGGCTGAGATGATGATGATGGAGGATGAGATGGTGGGTCATGAGATGAAGGGGGATGCGATGATGAAAGAGGAGATGGGGGATATGATGGTCGCTAAAGAGGATGAGGTGATGATGGGGGCTGAGAAGATGAACTTGATGAACAATGTGAAGCATGCGATGATGAGGCCGGAGATGGGTATGGGCAAGGGGGTGATGAAGGATATGGATACGAGGAAACGCGGCATGGTGAAGGGGGATATGATGATGATGACGGAGAAGGAGATGGGTATGAGTATGGATGTGCAGAAACCTGAAGAGATGATGGGTTGAGAGGTATTAAGTTAATGTGATGTATTGAGCGAGAGATGGGAAAACGAGGAAGAAGGAAGATGTGAATTGATGGCTGGTAGTGTATTTTGTCACTCTTTATGACGAACTGGATGATCTCTTGAACTTTTAGTGATAGTTAAAGTGAAGCTGGAAATTTGGTATGTGAATGGTTCTTGTGACTAGTGTTTTGTGTTTTCGTTGATACCTGATTACCGTTTCGTGATGCTTGTACGCACATCGACAGACCAAGTAAGCACGTGATTCATGTTGTGAAGAGCAATTTCGGGAAAGTGTCGCGAGCCTTGATCTGCACGGAAGGAAAATTGCCACGTGCGAGATAAGACCGCTATAGTAGTGCGGGGAAAGAGCAGGTCATGCAAAGACTGGTTGACTTGTGCATGTGCTGGCCTTGATCGAGCAGTATTAGATAGATATGGACGATATGAAGGGGCGTTAGTTTGTCAAAGTAGTGGTGATAGAGTAGTATTGTGGCGGGCGAGTGGAAGTTATTGTCGCGAGGAAAGGTCGGTGGTAGCCGGTGGGTGTCACATAGAATGACGGGCGAGATGACCAAAGGGAGGTGAGAGATACAGAAGGTATCTACCTAGGCATAGCGGATGGGCTGAAGTGGGAGTAGTGTATTGGCGTTTGTTATTGTTGAGTGAGCTGGTCCAAGTGTTCGTGTCGTACAAGCCCGATTCGATGCTTCCTCGTGCACATCCCCCCATACTTAATCTCTCAACGGGCTACCAAGATCTTCCCTAGCATTTCCCCGGCCGAGGTGCGAAAAGGCAGGGAGAGCCCATGGCGGAGATGAATTCGGGCGTTTGTACAGGCGACGTGCATGCTCATCTTGAGACGCGGGCGAAGGGCGACTCGACTTGAAATGGAAGCACATGGGGTGGGCGGATAGAATGCATGACCGTCTGGGGACAGAGGGTCGCGTTCATGTTCGCGTGGATGAGAGGGAAGGCAGGCAATCTGCGTAGAGAGGATGCATTTACGCTGTCCGGGCGCGCTGGCACCGGACCTGGAATGTGGCGGATAGAGACATGATAAAAAGCTGGTCACGGTTCTGGCTAAATGGACCACTCATCAGGCGGCCTCGACGAATTCGCGCGATGGGTTTCAGAGAGGAAAATCAGGCCAACAGCGAGCCCGACAGCTTGGGAGGGCTTGCTGACAACGTGCCGACGTCGTCATTATGCGGAGAGTCGAATCCCCATGGAACTCTCGCACTGGTGCTGGTGCTCGCTCAGCCTGCGTCCCCGTCCTTCTGTTGGGCTGTTAATGTCCGGCATGACGAACATGGCGACAGGAAGTTGAGAGATTGCCCGTGTGGTTCTGATATTGGGGCTTGAGTAGTTTTCATATGCACAGGCTGAAGCGACAAAGGAGCGACCGGCTGCCCCGCAAAAAGAGGAACGGAGGAATAAGCATCCTACGGTCCCGCCGCTATTGCGGTGCTGCTGCTCGTGACCTGCGACGTCTTTTCGAGGGGGATGCTGGGTGATATGCACCATTGGCCTGCGGCTGCCGTCTGGCGATGCTTTGTAGTAACTGAGTAACACAGGTGGTAGCGTGGCGGTCTCGAACATGGCGCCGCAAAAGCCATGTGGGGAGTCCAGTCCATGCGCCCGCCATCAATACGCGTCCTCTAAGTGGCCCGAGGCTCCCTGTATTCTTGCATTTTGGCCGCAGAAGCTCCTCTGAACCTCTGAACGGCTTGAGCTGGAGTCGTGCTGCGAACATTACGAGCTATCATTACTGTTGCAGGCCGTTACTGTACTGTACCCTGCACACACGCTCCTCTTGAACGGCTTGCGCCTACATCATCACCGGCCCGCCATCTGTCCATCCCATCCCACTGTATCCTATCCTGTCCTATCCTACCCTATCCCATAGACACCACCGCCGCCCGTCAGCCTGCACACCTCCACTTCCACACAGCTTCGAGCATGTCACCTAGCGCTCCCCGCCGTTCGTGCTAACCTCCCCCGAGGCCCTGCTGCGGAGAAGTAGCCCTATGCCATTCCCTTCCCTTTCCTTCCCGCTTCTATCTCGCACCTCCGCCGCTTCGCCGATACACCGCCGGACTTCCGCCATTCCTCCTATACACAACGCTGACGTCTCACCCACGCGCTGACGATATGCTCCCTTGGTCTCTGGCTCCGAGAGAGTGACTCCTCCTCTACACCTCCACTCGCCCAAAATTATACGTGGCGAGTGCTGTGTGCCACCCAGTTGAACAGGGACGCTTGGCGTCGAGGTTATGGAAGGCGCGACCACAACCATAATGGCCACACCCCACCACCAGAACGAATTCAAACACGACGATCTGCTTACTTTGAATGAGTACGGCCTCCCAGAGCTTCGAACATCACACCAACCCTCCACTGCCGTCGGAAGCAGTCCCTCCGCCATGCCTTCCTTTGCAGAGTTTCCTTCAATGGGCTACGCTCAAACGCAGTCCTTCGCTCCTTCCTTCGAGAGGTCGCAACCCACACTCAAAACAAACTTCCCGCACCGAGGCAGTATAGGCAACTTAAGCGAGGAGAACATCAGTGCCAGCAGCGCGAATCGACATCGCTTGAGTATCGGCAGCCCAGGTAATTACGGTCAGGATGATAACAACACAAGCCCAGAGAGTGCGCCTGCGCTGAACATACTGAACATTGGAGATGCCTTGAATGATGGATCCGCACTAAGCCTGAAACTGGACGACAGCGTCAATGGTGATGGTGGCGAGGGCTCTACCACCTCGAAACGAGACAAGGACAACCCACTAGAAACACCAGCGTGGAGCGAGATGAAGACAAAGGCGGGGAAGGAGCGAAAGCGACTCCCGCTTGCATGCATCGCATGCCGGAGGAAGAAGATCAGGTGCTCAGGCGAGAAGCCAGCGTGCAAGCATTGCTTGCGGAGCAGAATTCCATGCGTGTACAAAGTCACGACGAGGAAGGCGGCACCGAGGACAGACTATATGGCCATGTTGGACAAGCGGCTGAAGCGAATGGAAGACCGAGTCGTGAAGCTCATCCCTAAAGATAGCCTACCATCAGTCTCAGGCGTGGGGAGATCAGTAGTGAAACCTGCGCTGCCTGGCGCGCCACCAAAGACACCAACAACGAAGAAACGACACGCAGAAGAAGCTTTTGGTGGTGAATTAGACGATTGGTCAAAGACCAAGACCGCAAACCCAGATGCGGCGGGATTAGCCTCGCGCGCGAAAGAGACGGAGGATAGCAGACTGTTGACAGAAGGTGCTGAAAGCTTACCATCGAAAGAAATACAGGAGCATCTAGCCGAGGTCTACTTCGATTTTGTGTACGGCCAAAGTTACCCTCTTCTTCACAAACCTAGCTTCATGCGAAAGCTAGCATCTAGAAATGTGCCTCCAGTGCTTATGTTGGCTATATGCGCAATATCCGCAAGATTTTCGACACATCCACAGTTACGAACCGAGCCATGCTTTTTGCGGGGCGATCACTGGGGAGAACGAGCAAGAGAGATATCGTTAAAAAGATACGATTCTCCCAACATCACAATACTAATTGTATACCTCTTATTGGGCCTCCATGAATTCGGAACCTGTCAGGGTGGGCGGAGTTGGATGTTTGGTGGGATGGCTCAACGTATGGCATATGCATTGCAACTGCACAAAGAGCTGGAATACGACCCTAATGTGAACGAGGCCGACAGGAAGCCACTGAGTCTCACTGATCGTGAGATCCGAAGAAGAACGATGTGGTCATGCTTTCTCATGGATCGCTTTAACTCATCTGGAACAGACCGGCCGCTATTCGTACACGAGCAATACATCGAAGTGCAATTACCTGTCAAGGAGCATTTGTACCTTCACGAGATCCGAGCACCCACAGAGAACCTAGAAGGAAATGTTCCGAACCCAGTCCCGCCAGACAGCGGTCAGTTAGCAGACCCGAAGGAGAACATGGGTGTCTCAGCATACACCATCCGATTAGTATGCATATGGGGCAAGCTCGTAAAGTACATGAATTTGGGAGGGAAAGAGCGCGAGTCAGAGTCTATGTGGTCACCCAAGTCCACCTTCTTCAGCATCAGGAAGGAAACCCGGGACTTCAAGGACGCACTGCCTGAAATGTTGGTTTACAGTTCCGAGAACCTGAAGAGCCATGCAATTGGCAAGACGGCCAACTCGTTCCTCTATATCCACATTCTTTACCAGCAAATTATCCTTTTCATGCACCGCTTCTCTCTGCCTTCAAGAGCAGGCAGTCGTCCACCGAAAGACATGCCGCACGACTTCCTTAAGGAATCCGGTCGCACGGCACTTGACGCTGCCAATCAGATCTCAATCTTAATAAATGAGGCCATGGACCACAATGTCGTCGCACCTTTTGCTGGTTACTCGGCCTTCTTTTCATCGACTGTTCATGTCCACGGCGTCTTCTCGAAAAACCCGAAACTCGAAGCACAGTCGAAGAAGTACCTTGCATTCAACGTCAAGTATCTGAGCAAGATGAAGAAGTACTGGGGAATGTTCCACTATATGGCAGAGAATTTGAAGGATTTGTACCGTCAGCACGCTGATGCGCAGCTGCGGGGTCCGACTGCTACAGGAGAGAAGGGTAAGGCTATGATCTTCCAGTACGGCGACTGGTTCGACAGATACCCGCATGGTGTTTCGAAGACCGACTACGAGGACGCCGCCGAATCAACGGGCAACGAGCCTGGCACTGATGCAGTATTAGGCCAGAAGAGTGACTTGCAGAGTGTAGAAGAGTTCTTCGCATCACTTTCACCGCCCTCCAAAGCGGACCATCATCGCAAACAGGCTCGCAAGAATAAATCAAAGTCCGTCTCTAAGGCTGATGCACCAAATCTCAGCTCCTTGGACCCGCCGCAGCTACCACCACAAAGCCAGCAGCGAATGCACAATGCCCAGTTACATCAGCAAATGGGACATATTCACATGGCGCCACAAGAACCAATAGACACTTCTGCCTTTGACCCCGCCTATTTTTCACAAAACGACCCCCGTCAGCAACAATATATGGCTGAATATGCCCACGCCCACGCCCACGCACATCAACACCAACAGCATCCGCATCCGCAGCACCACAACCTCCCGATGCTGAACACATCACCCAGCTCTCTGCTTCCCCAATCGCACCCAATGGATCTCTCGCCTTTCCCAGACATGACGCCCCACGGCCACCCCAACAACGCGGCATTCTGGAACCTAGATCCTATGGGTACAGGCGGAAACGGCTTTTTTGACCCAGGAAATGCGTGGTTCTTGCCCTTCAACGTTGAGCCACCCACTATGGGCGATGATGGGTTTGGGCAGGGGGATGCATGGAATTTTGGACTCCATACGGGGCAACAGGTTGATATGATGGAAGCGCATCACAGGGCGAGTGTGGCCCACCAGGGGGGCCACCATAGGATGGAGGGCTTAGATGGTCTGGATGGAGGAGGATGAGGAGGAGGGAGAGGAGTTATATCTGGCTTGGCGTGGTTTGGCGAACTTGGTGGGAGATATCATGGGAGGCTGGGCAAGGTTGGGATGCTCAATTCTGATGGTTTGATTTCGTCGATGCAATCTTTAGCGTCTATTTCTGCTTGGCTGGTCGCCTTGCACGGATTGCGAGGTCGAGATCCAGCGTCCGTATTGCTGTATTGTTGTATACTACGGTACCGATTATCCACTTGGCTTGGCGTGCGCAATCCATTCCTTTGCAAAATGTTAAGCTCGCGGAGCATTCGTCCGATTGATCTTTCAGGGCCGTTGGATCATTAGGTCTGGTGGTTTGGATGCGCCGCAGTGGGTGCTGCTGTGCGGCATAATTTCCATGGTTCGTCTGGTGCACACACCAATGGGCGGTGGAGTTGCAGTCTATGAGTGAATGAGTGAGAGTGAGATCTGAATTTTTTTAAAGTCGAACGCGGGCGTAGTTTGGTGGGTGCCTGATATCTTGATTTGAGCCGAGCTGACTTGATGTGGTTTTATGCTGCGTATGGAGAGCGAAATGCTGGCGTGAATATCGTACGATGCTGGCGTGGGAAGTGAACTAGAACTGCCGTAAACTTTTCCGATTTCATCTGCGTCTCTTGTGTTATTGGCTTTTGTTGCTCGGGTCTAGATAGAAAAGAGAGAGAAGTGCATGCGTATTTATCTTCGTGGTGTTCTAGATCTTTTCTCAGGGTTTGCTGTTTCCTGATCTCCTCCGCAGAGTTGCGCAGCGGAGCAACTGATGGTCTCGAGGGCATATGACGTCTTGGTTTTGCTACTTAACATGCGCTCACTTTTCTTCTCGATCTACTCGGTACGTTGTCTTCATGCACCTTTCGTCACTGGTCATTTTTCAAATATGCGTACTGGCCGGGGTCGGTGGGCGCGGTGAATGTGTGACTGGCACTGAGTGCCAGTTCGCTGCAATACGGTACGAGTTTAATCGCTCGCTACGCAGGACTGTTTTTATAATGTGGGTGGGGTGCTGGTATATAATTTTACTATCGTAGGGGTGAACGAGTGGTTCGTGGCGATGGAGGTGTGCGTGTGGGTGGATCTTGTGTTCTTCTGGCAATGGCCCTGATATTCTGTCTTTTTTCTCTGTTTGAGGTTGCCAAAGCGTTTTGGCTGATGGTATCTCTGAAAACAGACAAGGTCTCGGTGTAGTCGTCATCGCACTTCTGCTGCAATAGCTTTTGTACTATACTCCGCATATAAGTTATTGTACTCTTCCTCCTCATAACCCGGGTTTATACCTCCCGCGCCACTCGTTTACGACCCAACGCTATGCTTCGACTTGCTCGTCTCCTTAACGTTCCCAGCCTACAAACAACCAACATCCGCCCATCCCTCGACTCCCCCATCCACTCCCGGTCCAGAACCCTCCTGTCCTCTCGGCGCCAGCCCCTCCCTCTCCACCGTCCTTTTTAGTATTAGCCGTGTGTTAAACTGCGTGTCAATGGGTCTTGGGATCGATCGGTGGAATTTCTGGACCTGCATTTTCATATCAATAGCGGGCTCCACGCTGTCTGTATTCCTACTCCAGGGCTTCGATGAAGGGTTCGAGGTGCTGATTTCTAGGTGGAATAAGCTTTATGGGGGTGGGGAATAGTACTAAATGGCGTATCCGGGGGTCGTGATAGGTGAAGGGTCCGAGGGGTATGAGTGGTCAAAAGGGAGAGGTGGGTGGCATGATGGTGCTTGCAATGCTGGGGGTGAGACAGGGTGTTGGGAATTTGGTATTTGGAACGGTGAGTGGGGAGTTGGTGAAGTTCAAGGGATTGGGAATGAACTGGGGAGTTATGAGGCGCTGGGGTGGTGTTTACGGGGGTTGATACGCTTTGGGGTTGGGGGGTTGGAATGTCAAGTTGTAGTAAGAACGAAGGGAAGTGGTAGTCATGTATAGCTGAAAGTTTGGGGATTGGCTGGTAGTCCATATTGTGATATCGAGATGATGCTACGACGGATTTTGATGCGAGAGGGTTGCGATTGATACTTGGTTGCTGTTGCGAAGGTCATCTCCTGCTAGATAGGCAACAGTTGTGATAGCACTGAGATCATTCTAATGTTCTGTTACGGACAGGAGTTGAGATTCGCATGAACGGAAGATGTGATTGCTTCTCGTGAGGATTTCGCGGGACACTGGGCAATATGAGGGAGTAAATATCGCAGCCGTATGGGGGGAGTGCTATGTCACGTCCAGCATAGGCGGAACTTCCACTGAGAGATTCTTACGGCGTACTAGATCTGAAGAAGTTGTAGTGAACGTCTCGGATCCGCAAGCGCGAAGGGCAGAGCGATGGGCCTCGCCGAGCCTCATTATGAAGGCGCTTGGATGACATGAAAATCTCGCAAACGGCTTAGAAGACACATTATAGCCGGATTTTATGAGGAAAGAGAAGCTGAACTGTGCTTCGAGTTGCGAATTGTGACGACTCGGTCTAGTTCTTGGGAGATCTCACAAGCGCGATCACAATGGCATACGAAGTCGCTCACGTCGTACAGCAACTCCTGTACGTACTTTATGATAATATCCAGATGCTCTCTTCTCTATAGTTACTCTACGTATCGTAGCGTAGCGCTTCCTAAACCTGTTAAACCGAAGTCGGTCACGTCAAAAGTGTGAATGAGGCAAGCAGTGAGAGACCGCCGCACGGCGGTCGCAGAATAACATTCGAAACCTTGATGTGGTTTTTTGTACGGGTATTGGCTTCGTATACAGATCTTTGAACTCAAGAGCGTGTTTTGTCCTAGCTTCGCTTGCGACGCTTCATCGGGGGCTTTCCCTTTCTCCCATGCGTTCTGTTGGTGATACGTACTTGGACATGAGGATGGTGGGATACTACTCCTCAAAACCCCCGCAGGTCGATAATATGAAAGATCCCACTCGATGAGTGAGTTGACGGGCAGCTGGAAGCGTTTCGCATAGACACGGCGCAAGGGTGAGAATTGAGAGTACATCAGCGTCGCAACACACAGAAAAGATCATGGTTTAGTTCCTTCAGTCACACCAGTCTTATATTTATCATCTCACACATCTCGCTCTGCACCTTGAAAATGTGCAGCTCACTTCGCTCAGTAGGCGCAAAGTCTTGGCAATATCAAAAGACCACAACACCATCCGAAATCTCACCACGCCGCAGAGCACGCAATTTCTGACAATTTATGCCTTACATTACTGCCAATTGACTGCCCACGTGCACCTTATCGCTGCCTTCACCTGACGCACGAGCCAATTGTTCGCCGGTTACTTGCCGTCACTGCCAGTTCACGCGCCCAAAACGAGCTATTGCGGCTCACAACTTTCTCACACGCTTCAAATCAGCCAACCAGAGCCTCTCGCTTAGACAAAAGGCCCTCCGGCCTTCTGCCGCGAGAAAAAGCGTCACATGACCCACTAGCGTGCCAAGCCGATTTCTGTTTATCAACTCTCCCGCCCCAGGCCAACCTTGTCGTTCTTCTTTCACACTCAAACTCCACTCCCAGCTGGCACTTGATTTGATCAATCATCTGTTCTCGGTCCTCGGTCTTCATCCATTCTTCACTCAACCTCCACATTATCTTCATAATGTCTCGACCTTCGACCATTACCCCAAGTCAACATCAACATCCACTTTATGTCGTCATCATGTCGACAACATATCAACACCACCATCCACTTTGATCATCCACCTTGGTCTTCAATATGACCAAAAGTATGTCCTCATCCTCTGTCACCTGCTGAACGTCACTAACCCTCTGCCAGATACCATACCATCATATCAACACACCCACAACCTTCTGTCGTCGTCCTCGATCATCTTCTATCATCGTCGTTTAATACCATTGTCCTCGATCAACTTTCTTCTTCATCCACCTCGATCATCAATCTTGTACCTCACCGACGTTCACATTCATCGACGACGATCTCTACCTTTTCCATCATCCACCATCATTGACAGGTCTGCAGTTCGAGGCTACAGGTCCTTGCGTGCTGCTCTCGGTGAGCACAGGATTGGCAAGATCGTAAGGGTGCACATCAGAAAGAGTTGGATCACTGGAACAGCATGCATGTCGGTTGCGATGCTCTACTGAGTTGGATTGGTCCTGTGAGAGTCTTGAAGCTTTAGCAGTGTTCGCCGTTGCGTTCGTCGCAGGCGGCTGCTCTTCGCTGATAGTACTCATGAATGATGGTGTCGGAGGATAGAGGGTCTTTGACCTGGCCTACCATCAATGGGTGTTCACTGTTCATGGTGTGGAGGATAGAAAGTCTTTGAACTTGGCCTACCATCGAACAGTGATTGTTGAACAGCATGCTTGTTGGTTGCGATGCTTGGGTCTTGGATTGCTCTGGGTTGAGAGCTCAACATCATAAACAAACAATGAAATCATTCAACAACACTACTTCTCTACCTTATCTTACATAGTGACTTCTCTGTGTCTTCTTTTCTTGCTTCATCTTCATTGTGACATCTTGCTTTGATCTCTTCTTCTTTGCCTGCATTTGCTCAGTCGACTCTGCCTCTACGTCAGCAGCACGCGAGCGCACCACTAGGCTCTTACTCGCCTATTTACTAGGCAGTTCCCAGCCTGCTGGTCAACAGCAAAATGCCCTCTGCCAGACGCAGCAGTACTTCACATAGCTGGCCTTATCCTCTTGCCCAATTACTAGAATCGCCTGCTGCCTTGCAACAACCTGTGCCGCCAGTGACTTCATTTAGACTCTGCTTTCACTGTGCTCTAAATTTTATGAGTGCGAACGCGCTCTCTCTCGCTCATATATTAATTATCAGCCCGTAGCGCTGCTTGTAAACAGATGCCCAAACTAACACCGAGAGGCGACACGACACAGCGCGATACCTCCATAGCGACACGACCTCTGTACAAATCATATCTGGCGCTTATGCTGCTGTGCTCTCACTCCTCTAGCAGCACGTCCTCTTTCAGCGCCCTTGTCCAGTGCCCACCTATCTCCCGTAAGCCGCCAGCAACCTCACTAGTGATACGCCTCTTTCATGACCGCCGTCTTTCGACACTCGCGCCCTCTCCTAGTCTACTCTCGCGCACAGCTCTCTCACGACTGCCTCTTCTATAACAAAACCGCCGCTGCTGCAACCACCACACAAACACTCTCCCAAACGATCACTTTCCCCTGCCGCCCATCAAATCTCTACTTGCCATCCAAAAGATGACCTCTATTGTTCGACTCGGCAACACACTCTACCAAAACAAAGTGCGATCGTTTCGGTAGGCGGCGAGGGTGTAGAAAATGTGCATCGCTATGACGATGCAGGAGCTTGCTTGGGCTGAAGGCTTTGCTGATTGAGGGACGGATGGGCTTGTAAGAGTCTTGGACGGGTCGATTAGGGTGAAGGGTTTGAAGAGGAGGGATGTTAGTCCGCGAAAAGCGGAGAGGAGGATTGGAAGGTAGGAGGTGGATAAAGAGTTAGAAGGGGAGGAGTGAGTGCGGAGGGAGATGCGGCGATATGTCTGGGGAGGCGGAGGTTGACGAGAAATAAGTGGTTAATATTGATTTAATAAGAATAGCTTGAACTCGTTGCGCTGAGGTGAAGAACAGGGCCGGATAGGCGTGGTGTCTTTCCCTGATATGTACGGGTGAGAACTTTAGACGGCAGTAAAGCTCAATATTTGGAGTTCGGGAAAGAGTACACAAGTCTTCCACGTACTGAAACTAAGAATACGTCGGGCACAGAGGTCTAGAAGACACAAGAGAGGGATGGAAATTGGAGACGGTAGGAAAGGAACTACGTTGTGAATATAAGCACGTCGGAGAACAGACGACAATGATAATGTATACTACCCAAGTACTATGAAAGATGGACGTGGCGTTCATCTCAGAAGCTTGACCATGATTGATGAATGGGCTAATACAATGAGCAAGCATGGTAGATCCTCGATCGCTTGCGGGTGAATCTTGTGCGAGAAGCGGGTCTACGGATATATGGTCCTCGTAATAGCGTGTACAATATTGGTAATACAGTGTTTTGAAAGACTTTGGTTACATGGCGCTGGAAGATGAATGGAAGAAGACACAGGCCTGTGTGGTGGAGAATCCCCTGCGCGATGCCATTGTAAAGAGATGTGACATGCAGTAAATAAGAGGAATACACAAAGACATGGAAGAGAATTACACACTGCAAATCGTACCACAAGTGGTGCATATCTCCTCCGGATCCCGAAACCTATCCTCAAATTCGTCCCAGGCATCCCAGCCCTTTAGCCTCTCTCGGTCCCAAAAGCAAACCCCTCTATTCCTTAGTTGTATGAATTGCTCTCTGCTAAAAAGAGAGCCTGGAAGGAGGTCGGAAATGAACTGATACCCTGAGTTCCGCATATTCGCATCAGGAGATTCGTGCCATACCTTCACAGGCATAGGTCTACGCAGGCACTTCCTTGGGCTAGCCCACAGACTTCCGTCATAGAGATATTTGCTCTCTATAATCCGCCAGAACGCTTGATTGCGATCGATATTAAATAAATGTCGGCCTTGACAGTTGGGGCATTCAAAGGGATCGCGGTTGCGGTACATTGGCTGACCCGCGAATGGGCAGTCGACGTGTGGGGATGCGGAGTTGAAGTAGTATCGATAACGCACCATGTATTGATAGACAGTGACCATCTCGTCGATCTCCCAAACACACAGTCGATCGAGGAAGGTGGAATACGCGTGCGAGAGATCGAGATTGAAGTGGTCAGCGTAATTGTAAAAGAGGACCCCGTAGAGCTTCAGTCTCCAGAAAGCGCGCGTGATTCTAAGGTTCTCGGCTGGTGAAAGGACGAGTGGTGGAACGACAGCGCCAGGATTATCAAAATGGCATGCACGTGTGTAGGCGTCGAGAGCGTAGTCGTGCACGAGCGATCTGACCTCCAAATCAAGGGCGTATAGCATGTCCAGCACCTGAAGGGGGTATTCATTTGTCTTGAAAATGCGTGCTGTAACCTCTGCGTCTAGATGGTGAGCAAAGTAATTTTCTAGATCATCTAGGTCTGGACGCAGATGCGCGTTGATGGAATCAAGGCTGCGGGTGATGCTGAGGGTCGTTAACATGAGATTCTGGATCTGTTGGCTATAGTGGTGCGTGGCAGCTTGCAGAAAGGTCTCCGGGTACTGAGTATACAGGAACGATATGTGGGAGCTGCAAGAGACAGCGTTTTTGAGCGTTTGGAGGTTTAGAAAGCTTAGGATATGGAGCTGAAGATCTGGTGGCAGGTCGAGGAACGGGAAGGACAGGCGGGCTTTACGTTGACGGATATGCTGATTATGTTTTCGGGGCATTGTAAGATATGAGACGGCCATAAAGTATTCAATTGGAGAAAACAAGGCATGCTCGACATGTTATGCCTCGAGCAGATTTAGGCAGCACTGGAGTCGTGACTGTGGGCGGAGGTAATTCGGTCCCGACCTACACCTATGCAAATGAAACGATTTTCATGATTGTGAATGTATGGTAATGTAGGGAAATCGATATGTAATAAACACCTAATAATTCAAGTTCGGATGCACTAGAGTTATGTGAGATAATTTTACAAGCTTAGATACGATGCGACCTGAAAGAACCGTATGTTATCTTTTGACTTATGGGTGTCAATCACTTTTCCGACTATTGTTAGGTAACTATCCACTTCCTACTGTGACATATGGGCGAGATACTCGCTGATCCCATAAGAATCCTTTCCCATGTGAACCATATCCACGTCGCGGTTAGCAATTGCACGAGTTTCGCGATGGTCGAATTGGTCTTTTGCTGCTTTCGTTGCATTCCCGCGTGTCGCGACAATCATGATTCTTTTTTCACGCCTTCTCTTGTTATTCGGGTAGTATTCACGGTTACGAGGATCTATGATACCACACAGTGCTGATGTGGACGTTGCGCGGAAAACCTGGAATGATGCGCCAGAAGACAGTGCCTTCCTTTGAAAGCAAGCCTTGGAACGGAGTCCCGCCGAGTGGAAAGGTGCACCAAAATCAGCTTCCTCTGTCTGGAGGAAATTTTCGGCATTTTTATGGAGCTCAATGCGATGTATGTGGCCAGGATTTTTCGAGTGTCTTCTAGCCTTGACGTTGCAGAAGCAATTGAAATGCATGGAACGAAACATACGGCCCTCCAGGATCAAGCTGGAGTATGATTAAAATATCGAGTCGCAACTGAGGGAAAGAGTAGATGACTTCGGAACTGGGAATGGAACCCTCGAACGGGCATGGGCAAGGGTAGTATGTTTTGCTGTACTCATTGTACACCTTGCCGACCCTAGTAGGGTAACCTAAGGATCGAACATGGCGAACCTGAGCAATTATTCCTGGAGAGAGCGATGCTAAAGTATTGTAAAATGACTCCCCATCCTCAAAGGCGAAGAGGACCAATGAGACCCATAGCAGGCGGGTCTCTTGGTAGATTTGCTGGCACTTTCTGAGGAGCGAATGTGCGTGTGGCGTAGTCTTCACAAGAACACATGTCTTTTGGGATATTTACCGCTTTCCAAGGCTCAATCTTATCGATCTGAAATAGAATGAGTAAATTTCATCGCGTAATTCGCGGGGAAGTTGTTAAAGCCGGGACATGTGAAGTTGAGGTGCCGTGGGCGAATGTACAGCTTCTGTTTCCTGCATTTGTCTGGGATCGCTTGCTAGCATGTTGTGAGAAGGAGAAATGGAGAAAGTACGCAGAAATAAGGAAATGAGGACATGAAGAATTGAAGCGAGGACATAGGCGAGGATGGCTCCCGAGGTTTGGGAAGGAACATTTTACGTGCTAGCGTGATTTTCAAGGATAAGACTTACGCGACGATTGGCTCACCTCGCAACGTACTCAACTCTTTCGTACAAGCACTCTAAACTCGCTAACTGACCATAGCATACACAGAGAATCCAATCCTCCTCCTACCATGACGACCGTTGTCCTACCCGTCGGTCCCATAGAACATGCCTGCATCGGCACCGTAAACTTCAACTCCTGCGCCGGCTCCTCTGCTGCGACGGTGGCATCATATGGGCACCCGGCCAGAACCTCACCGTCAAGCCATGGAGCCTCAACGATTTCGCGTGCTACGGAGCACAATGTTTGGGGCATGCCTGACAGCAAGACTGGCCCGGAGGATACACACTAAACTACACTCGCGAGCCTAACAGGCACGGATACAGATAATATTAAGATGTTTGATGGACATGTATCTGGAGGGAATAACGCAGACGCCGAGATGTGCGTGGTTTAGATCGTAGTAGGAGAGGTGGCACAAACGAGTAGGACCTGATACTACAAACATCATAGACTTGTCTACACTAAGGTCTGATTTTAAAGGGAGTATCAATTTTCAGAAGTAACCGTGCGACGGCGAGGGATTGCTTATAAGCACCAACACGTCCAATGGCAGCATCCGAGGCAACCACATCGACAAGTTTAGGCGATGCGTCTAAGACGAGGATGCTCCCGCTACCACACAATCCACACGCGTCAACCACAATGCCTTGTTTGCCTTTATCCACATTCATATATACTATCTCTAGTCATCTCTTTCTCATCTTAGCAAGAGCTAGGATGAGTAGTAAGGTCAATCAGGGCAGCGGAAATAACGCCCAAATATCCACAGGGCTATTCCGTAACAGTAAAGGTGAATTGACTTGTATGGTGATGAGTACCATCGATATGAGCTAAAGGAGACGTAAGAGGAGCGTCAAGATATTCAAAGAATGTTTCAATTCGTAACGATTACAATTTACTATTCACCACAGTGTTCTTCGTGATCGGCTGCTCAAAGTGTGAGCATCAATCCTCGCTTCTCCTCGAGCAGCAGCACCAGCACGAACTTCACGCGCCATCTCAAGCCCACTTGAGCTTCGATTCCTGAACCCATCTCCCATTCTCGAACAGACCGGTGCTGTCTTGCGCCTTCAGTTGATATTCCCAGCGGCCCGCAGCGGTGACTTTGGCCTTAGCTATGACGAATGGCACAGAAGACATGGTGACATCCTTGCCTTCTCCGAATGCTTGAGCAAACTTGTCTAATGTTTAGTCTTGATCGAAGAGGAAGAAAGGACACTTGACGCAAAGAGGAGGACTCACTGGCTTTGGATTTGTGGGGTTAACCTGGAGTAGATGTAAGCAACACGACGGAAGGTATGGGTCTTGCATAATTGATGATACTTACGTGAGACATATTGAGCTTGCAAGATTAATCCGATTCCGATTTCGCAGGATCTTCGCACGGTTCAAGTGTAAGGGTTGGATTGAGCAATTGAACTTTGCTGATGATTGAAAGTTTGGAGGTATGGAGGATTGCGCGGAGCGTGAGCACACTGTAAATGTTCTTTGAAAGTCGAATTCGAAGAAGCGGGAATGTCTTCATATAGCCCGTGGACCATGGACATGCTACGCCGCATACGCCTCATGTGTGCGCGCGTACATTCTCGACACAACACATCAGTTCCAATCATTTGGCGCCGACAATGGAGAAAGTAATATGCTTATAAGGTTGGCGTAGAGGCTTCGTTGAGAGCTGTGGCATGTTGTAAGTGGAGCAACGGATAATAGCATGACGTTTCGTAGATATCTTGCTTAACCTTGTCCTACAGATTCCCATGAGGCGCAGTACTGAAATTGCTAATGAAGACTACTAGGACCGCGCAGTACGCAGCCGAGGCAGCAAATATTTCGTTTCGACCAGCCTTAGTGAACAGTGGCATCGATCCTGCGAAGAGAAGAGTGAACAAAATGAGCACCACCACCGCCGACCTATACGCAGAAGTAGCCCCGGAAATGTTCAGCGTATACATCGCAATGATTGGCAGAACTAGCATGGTGCAGAGCACGGGCGTGAGTAGCAAATTGACAAAGGTTTCTACGCGCTCTGATGTATAGAGCTTGACACTCGGATCCGCTCCAGCCTTTTCGCGAAGCTCGGCAGTCCGAAACATATCCTATGGCTCATCAGTCACTATTGTTGCGAGCGAACGGTTTCCCATACCTGAATGAACCCGATATTGAGCCAGCGAAGCAGGACAATAAGTATACCGTCGAACGCCGCCCACTCTCTCCCCTGGTGAAGGGAGACTATATCCTCTTTCCAGGTGATAAATTCCCCTTCTTTGCCAGCTTCCAGGAGAGGTTTGTTGTCGAAGAACCACTGCTTGACGCTTTTATAGTCACCATGCGAGGGCTTTCGAAGCGCAGCCATGTCACGAGCTTTGAAGAGCAAGTCATCTTCCCAAAACATCAGCTTCGAACGTGAGGAACTTCGAACGGCTTACCATATTCCACCAATTTTTTCCGAATGTCGCTTAATACAATGCGTCTGGTCCTCACATTTTTCTGCTTCCTTGCCTCCCGGATATCAACGGCGCGAGACTTTAGAAGCCGCAGTCGACTGAACGTGCCGTCATTGTCGGTGCGATCGAGTTCATCTAATTCTCTTTCAAGCGTGACCACTTCGTCTTGTAAGTCTAACAGTACCCGGCTATGCAGGTAGCTAAAACCGCGATACAAAGAAAAGTTCGGAGTGCTACTCTGGAAGGTTGCAAGTTGAGAGTACCCAACCCATTCAGCCACTTGGTCAGCTATCAGCCTGATCGAATCTCAACGCCTGGGTTCATCCCAGGGACTTGGTGCGCACTCACAGATTCTAGTCGTGCTGTTCTTCATATATGTTCGGCGCGCTTCTTGTTCTGCGGTACGTCGGAGGCCGATCTTCTTGCGCCTGACTGACCACGATCCTGGCACCTCTCAGAAATGCGACTCGAACACGTCAGGCTGACTGAGGACTCACTTTTGGAGGAGGAAGTCGGACTCGAGCTAGTGTTACTAGGCATGTTCACAATGATATGGCCTGGTTGACCAGTGGGAGTGCTAATTGCAGTCACCATCGCCTTAATTGGAGTGGATGTTAATCAATAAAATGCAACACAAAGATGGGCAGATACTGATATTCGATGTGCATGTTCGTCTTGGCTTTTCAGCCAGCCTTCTTCCTCAGCCGCACTCTCTTTTCAGTCGCACGCCATAGCTCTTATCGCCCCTCTTTCGCAGCATCTCAGCCTTGTGTCTAATCTGCATCTCATAGCAACACATCAGATCATGTTTACTCATGCCCACTGGAGCCTCGACTCCGGAAACCACCTGCCGTTTTCCCAAAGATCGTCGCTGTCATGTGGTTTCAATTGGTACTCCCAGCTTCCGGCTGGGGTCGCCTGGGCACTCGCTATCGTAAAAATCATGTGTACGGATCTTGTTTCTCCTGTTGCAGTGGTCTGCTTGGCTGCCATGCGTACCTCTTCAGCCACTTCAAAAGCAGGCGTGAACTTCGGGGGAAAGTGTTAATTTGGAATGTGACCAGAGCTGAGCGCCCGCTATATGGAAGTGAATACTCACTTTCAGAGGATTTTTTGGCTGGACCTAGACAATATATAAATAGAGACACAAGAATGCGGCATTCAACTCTGTCACTTACGACCGACATCTAGTATATAATCTGTTGGTTGTATGCTCTGAAGAGCTAGTCTATTTTTGCTAGAATCGTTCGAAACCACAACAATCTGGGGGAGCTGATGGGATGATCGCTGTCCAAGTATTGTTGACGCTGCAAAATTAATGGTGGCTGCCCTTTCCGATGCGATCCCACTGTTGGTAGAGTATCCAAGAAACAAGTAGTTTGCTCAACGGTAGAAATGGTGCTGGGGTGTTGCATATATCTAGACCTCGACGGCAAACTCGAGATGCAAAAGTGCTACCTTGATTGCGACCCAATCATGTGACGGCTGAGCTGGCTGAGCTGTCTTGGGCTGAAAAATTCGTGGAACCAATCAGAACTTTCGTAAGTCCTACATCCACCCTCGCTCGATCCGAGTCTGTACCGAGCTGAATGGCTTTATTTATTCGTCCAGGAGCACTCACCAGTCTCCCAGTTTCTCTCCCTTTATTTGAGCACCTTGCATTATATCCATTGCCTTTTCAATGTCTCCTGCCGGGTCAGTCGAAGTAACTCGCAGGATGATATGAATGTGCAGTAAACTTAACCTCCTTGAACAGTGGGCGAGGAGAAGCGTCGTATCTCTTGGAAGATAATGAAGGTGGAATATTGGGGCACGTACCAAGCCACTGTCGTGGGTAAGCATCCTGACACGCGCTGGTCAAAATTAGCGGGACTCACAAATCTCACCATTTTTAACGTAGAACAACTATACGTGTCAAGTTTTGAAGACAACTAGAACATATAATAAGGTAGAGATTCAGACACTCTACATTGTTTGTAAACAGTATTTTTAGGAATATGCAAGCGTTGCTGTGTTATATGCTGTTGTTCTGCAAGAAGTGTTGATGTTCTTAGTTTACTATCAAGAATTTAGGTGAGCGCTGAATCCGGCTAATGTTGGCACGGCGCGTCTGAGTAGGCAACAGTCTCTGAAAGCCAATCAACAAGTATCACCTCCGACCAATCGTCGAAAACTATAAACGTATAAGAACAGTGCCAATCTTCATCAGTACTCTTCACCATCATTGAACCTGCAACCATTCTTTCGTTACTATGGCAGAAGGCACTGAAACTCCACCGGGTCTTGAGGCTTTGGCCAACCATCTTGGTTTTACCTTTGTCAGAAAGGACACTTCTTCATCAACCAACAGTGTTACTGAGGATTCGCCAGTTGCGCCCGAGGAGGAAGGAGAGAAGGAGGAAGAGTCGGCAGTCACCGTCCCCCCAGGCTCAAAGATATCCTTTACCAACATTTACAAAAATGACTATGATGAAACTTGGACAGCTGAGAAACCGGACGACTTAGAGCCGGCCGAAGGCAAAGATACTGCAGGTCACGCGATCGTTATACGCGAGCAGAAAAGCAAAGACAGTCGCAAAAAGTACGAGATACATTCCATTGTCATCCAGTCTCCCCTATTGAAGACCGCTCTATCGGAGATTCTTGACGGATACCCTGGCATTTGCTGCAATCTCGACCGGCTCATTTTCAAAGCCCCTTTCGAGCCTTTTGTCCATCGCTGGGGGTCTCTGTTGGCGTACCTTGAGAAAGAAGGTCTGGAGAGCGAGATGAAAGAGCACATGGGCTTGCTGCAAGAAGTGCTCAAGAAGGAATTGGGCGACACGATCAAGGCATTCGAAGATTATGTAGCGAATGGGGTCCTGACTCATGAGCACGCGTGGATTGTCTTCCAGCCGGACAGTGTCGTGATATCTCCCAGTGGCGTAGGTGGATCGATTGCACTCAGGATACGGAGCGGAGCTTACGCCGACGGAGACAAGGGCAAAGTGTATTCTATGACCTGTCAGCGTGTTGATTGGAACGGCAAATCCTTTGGTTGGGCAGATGAGATAGTGGAATTACAGGAGTTCATCGGAACACAGCCAATTGATGGGCTTTCAGTCTTCCCTTTGGACTTTCACCCTAGGAAGGAAGAGGTCAAGGCTGAGCTCATTGAGAGAGGCAAGCGGTTTGCAGCGTTGGCTGGCTGCCACTATAGAGGGTAAGCTTCTCTTAAAACCGGACTCAGATTGAACAGGAATTTACCCCAGATAGCTACGACGGACCAGCAATCGAGAAAACAAGCGATGGCAACGATCTCCTCCACAACAAAGGACGCATCATTATCGACACAAACACATTTTGCAAGCAGCCCGATCAATGCAAGATCTTCACAGTCCCTCTCAGCAGCTCTACCGACTGGAACGCCTCAATTGAAGATATATTCAACGACCCATATGCCTATCTAAATCCACCGCTGGTCAAGACAGATTGGAACACCGAACTATCTCTGAAGGAGACGTCCGCTTCCGACATCGCGGAACTCACAGACTATCAGCACATGCTCTGTACGCCGATCCTGCGTGGGTACTCTATCAAAGCGAAGAAGTGGCGTAAGTTCTTGGACTCTCTCTCTTCTCTTCTACTCTCTGACATACAACAGTATCGTTCTTTGTTAATAACGTGCATCCTATCAAGTGGGATGACCAAGCTTTCGAGAACCTCGTCCTCCCCAAGACGCAGAAAAAGCTTGTCCTAGCACTCTCCAAAACTCAAGCCTCCTCAGTAAACGGTTTTGACGACATCATCTCCGGCAAGGGTAAGGGAATGATCCTCTTACTCTCAGGCCCACCTGGCGTAGGTAAAACCCTTACTGCCGAAGCCGTATCCGAGAACATGCAGGTCCCCTTGTACATGATGTCAGCTGGGGACCTCGGCGTCCGCCCTGAGGAAGTAGAGACGAATCTTGAGAACATCCTCGAAATGGTTGCAAAGTGGAAAGCCATCCTGCTGATCGACGAGTGCGACGTCTTCCTTGAGGCCCGCTCGGCGCATGACATCGATAGAAACCGGCTCGTTTCCATCTTCCTACGTTTGTTAGAGTACTACCAGGGCACGCTTTTCCTGACGACGAATCGTGTGGATAATATTGATCCGGCGTTCCAGTCTAGGATCCATGTTCATATGAAGTATGCTGATTTGTCGGTTAAGAGTAGACGACAGATTTGGGCAAGCTTTATTGAGAAGTTGCCGTCAGCATTTGGAGAGGGAGAACTGGATGAGCTTGCTAAGGTGGTGTTGAATGGGAGGCAGATCAAGAATTTGGTCAAGACGGCGCAGCTGTTAGCGTTGGAGGATGGGAAAGTGTTGGGGAGGGAACATGTTGATATGGTGTTGGCTATTGAGAAAGGATTTGATGAGGACGAGGAGGATGTCTAAATATATTTTGCTCGAGCCAGCATACTAACTAAGGCTTATTTTTCAACCTTCCCTCTCTCTCTCTGTCGAATATCCACTGGTTTTTATCGATGTCATCAGGGTTGAGATACATGTCGTACTCCTCGTGGTCCAGTCGTCCCAATGGCAGGCACTGCTCCAGGATCTCCTTCCAACACGGGTCTCGTCTCATAGGCGTGTACCATCCCAGCCTCCCTTTCGGAAGAAAAACATAAGGAAGCGCTGTCTTTGCATTCTTACCCCGCGTAGCCACAACCATCAACTCTTTCTTGAAATATGACTTCCGGTTTTCGGACAACATCAACCACGCCTCATGTTTGCAATCGTCTCGATCCAAAAGGCGTGGTTCCGGTGAGAGTATAGACCCTACGTCTTCGCTCCATGACTGATAAACCCGGGTCTCCGCCCCCAAATCCCCGTCATCCCGCTTTTGCATTGCTCTGTGCCATTTTCCGGGTCTGTTGAACTTGCTGTTTTGTTCCGCTGCCTCTAGTCTGTGAACGTTATGGCTCAGTGCCTCAGAATCTTTTAGTAAGATCACGAGTTTCCTCCATCCATGACCTCGTTGGATCAACTCGTCGATATGAAAAACATTGAATGAAGAGTCGTTGTGCACGATCGTCAGAACGTCTAGTTGAAGACCTTTCAATAAATTGAAAGCATCAACCGCTAGTAGCCATCCATTAGGTTGAAGCACATTCCAACTGTACTGGAGGTAAAGTTCATAAACGGACTGTTGGATTCTCATATGTCTGAGTTTGGTTCGTGTGGTGAGGGGTAGGGAGAGTAGTTTGTCCATCATAGTTGGTATTGTGAGGAAGTCGAAGAAGACGAGGCTAGGCCATAGATCGCGAGTTTCGAGGTTGATTTGCCGGCAGGTGTGTAGAAGAGCGAGAGCATGCGGTGCGGGCTTGACGAAGACATTTGAGCGATCGACGTTTTCTCTCGCGCCGAATCTGAGGCGCGTGGATGTGAAGAGATGTGTGTAGATTTCATTGCGGAGTTCGCGTGGGAAGGCGAGGAAGTAACTCGTTCGTTGTAACGGAATGTATTGGTTATTGTATACTGCAGGAATGCATTGCTTCTTGAATGGAGGCTCGTCCATTTTGACTTGGTTCACTGTGGTGGTTGTAATCTAGGCGTTTAAAGCAAAATGTTGGCTTAAGTTGCATGGGGCGAAAAAGGCGGGGAACATCTAACGAGAGTTTAATTGGCTGACCGACCCAGGATTCGGAACATCGTTCTCTCGCGCCAAGGCGCTAACTGTCGGAGTGAACGGGTGAATAAATCAGTCACGTGGCACAACACTGGCCCCACATTCGACTTTCACATCACCAATTAACACAACTTAATCTTTCAGATCGCTACTTAAACAATATCTAGACCAAGCAAGGCGCGCTAGAGTTGCACTATATTAAAAGATTTTAACCGTTCAGAAAAGTAGGTTTGAAGGGCCTCGACTTCAGATATCTCGTTAGCTACAACCTTAGGTACAAGTCTAAAAAAGATGAAGCCTCGTCCTAATGAGTAAGCCCTGGGAACTACATATCAAAATACATTTTTCTTCGAATTGCAACCTTTTTCGGCCAGAAGGACAACCTAGGTGTTCGATCTTCAATGCTGCGCCGCAGGTACTCTACCCCACAATCATGATAACAATTATGATAGGTCCGAATTTTCGAGGACAAGCATGTCCTTCGCTTTATCGCTTCGAGTGGCGGGTACGGGGTTGCAAACGTTCTATTTATCCGCTACGATTGGCTGTGCGATATTATCAATATAGCAAACATCGACACCTACCAGGTCGGTAGTTGTTAACCTCTCAAACCCCGAAGAAGAAGGCTGTTATGAGCAGTGACTTTATAAGGGCTTTGCGCCGCGCCGGGCTAGTTCCTCCTGCTATTCCCACACTTGTATACCATCAAGTCACTTTCTCGAATCTCAAGACTTTTTTGAAAGATGATGTGGTCTAATCTCCTCGCCTTCGTGGCTCTCACAGAGGCTCTTCCTCAGGGTGGTGGGGCCGGAGCTTCCACTATGCTGCGATTTGGATGCTCGCAGATTGTTATTGACCGGATTGATCCTCTCGTCAATCCCGGGCTTGCTCCTGTATGTATTGTCGGTGTTAGAAATTATTGCAGGCATTAATCTAACAAACCATAGTCACCACATCTTCACCAGATTGTTGGGGGAAATGCCTTCAATACTTCGATGGCCAGTACTGATATCGGGAATCTGGCGACCTGCACTACTTGTAGTTACTCCGATGACCTCTCGAACTACTGGACTGCGAATCTATACTTCAAAGCCCGTAATGGGAGCTACAAACGTGTTCCTCAAATTCCCAACAGGTAGTTATTCCATTGCTGAGCATCATACGCGCTATACTGAACTCTGCCTCAGACTACTCTTCGAAGACAAGTTCACCACCCAAACCTCAGGAGGATTCGTCGTTTATTACGTTTCGCCTGGCAAGGGCAAAGTCACTGCGTTCAAGCCTGTTGGTGCCCTCTAACCAACTTCAATTGGCAATCACATCTCTGACTATGTCTAGGGTTTCCGAATGCTCGTAGGCGACGCAGCTCAACGCACTAAGGTCGGTAGCGGAAAGAAATCGCAGTCATGTTTCCGTTGCTATAGTGGCCCAAATTTTGGAGGTGATAATGCTGCACCCTGCGCTGACGCCACTTTGGATACTGAAGAACTTCCCAAGAAGGCTTGCCTTGGGGGCATTCGGTCGAACATCTTGTACCCTACGTAAGAATTCTTCAGAAAAAGTTGTGAGATAATGTGGCACTAATACATTATAGCTGCTGGGATGGCGTGAATCTTGATAGCCCAGATCATAAATCTCACGTTGCATACCCCGTCGCAGGACCTCAGACCTTCACCGGCAACAGTGTAGGAGGTGCCTGCCCTTCCACTCACCCAATCCACATCCCACAGATTATGCTAGAGGTAAGTTCTGTTCTGCAACTGTTTCTGCGTGCTTTCCCTGCGAATCGATATAAGTTTCACTGACATTTCACACAGATCGTCTGGGACACAACTAAGTTCAACAACAAAGCCGACTGGCCCGCCGACGGTTCACAGCCTTTCGTCCTCAGTACCGGCGATACCACAGGATACGGCCAACATGGCGATTACGTGTTTGGCTGGAAAGCAGATTCCTTGCAGAAGGCTATGGATAGCACTACGCAGTGCCTCGGTGCTGCGTGCGGTGGGTTGAAGACACAAGTTGTTGAGAAGGCAAACCAGTGTAGTGTACCGAAACGTGTTGTTGAGGAACAAGATGGATGTAAGTTGCTTCGTACTAAAATTTGGTGGGGAAGAAGAACGCTAACAAGTTATAGGGTTGCCTAGTCTTCCCGGTATGGCAATGGAGATGGAAATGTGAGAAATCAAGGATCGAAGCTTAGGAGCATGGTTATAGACGGAGAAGTAGTACTGTGTGATAGCAACTTGCCACTTATTAAACATTTCTTTTGAAAGCGCCTTTGTTTGCCCGAAGCACGCACAACTCATTACTTCTCTTCTATTACGGGGTCTGCAGTCGAGCAACTCTGACCACAATTTCTTTTAGCTATGCGCAGAAATCGGTATGAGCATTTTGCTTTGGGAATACAGTATAAACGATAGAATTCGGCGGATTATGTATTGAAAGAGTTATCTATCTTACACGAAGTATATACAACACCTCCAACCCAAAGATCAAAGTCATTACAAGTTATCTAGCCTGCGTCGTCCGTTCTTTTAACCCGATTACCAATTTAGTGAGTGCCATTCTGAGTTTTTGTGGCACCTGCATCATCGGGGGCAACCAGGTGGTACTTCTTCGCGTGGTTTCCAGTCCCGTTAATAATATCGTTCGTCGCATTATCGACACCAGCGTCAACCAGGTACAAAGGCTCGACCTTCGCGTTCTTGTTGAACAGCACTTAGCGCTAGATAACCCAAGGAATAACTTGCTGGTATTGTACTTGATCATACTTTTGGTTAAGATGCCGAAGATGTTACTCAGTTCTTCCAATATGTGCTGTTTAGTATCCGAGACCTAGAGGAAGATCATTTGCATGCCTTCTCTTTACGTAGAGCATCCCGATCATTTTGAGTAAGAATCCTTATCTCCTCAAAACCTGTTCAGATACTGGGAGACGATAGTACCCTTCTTCAGGACGTGATGACGGCTTGTTGGGGTTTGTTTCTGGAACTTTCACGGCCGGATTGTCTTCTACAAGGGAGTTTGTACAAGGGTACAACTGAAAATGTTTGCTGAGCGGGGTATCAGGGGAGTTTATGACGCAAGAAAGGCTGATGTCTGAATTTCGTCCTAATGTCACTGACGTTGTCTTCAAATTTACATTTTTCGTTGTCTGGTGAAGGGAGACAAGCATTGCGAGATAAGGCATTCGTTGTCATGAAGCACGTATTGATGGAGATCATAGAATCAACACTAAGATGGGGCTGCATTGATGGGTTGATGGAGGTGAGAGTGTAGTATTAGGGGGTGGTTCTTGCCCTATCTAGTTCGAGTGTATGCGCACGGACCTATACACATCTTCAATTCGCACTCTCTTGGTGAGTCGCTTGATCATCCCGTGGCTCGGTTTCTTAGTTTACTCGCTTTCGAGCTGCACACAGTGTTAATAGTCGACTCAAAGTCCCCATCTTCTATTCTTCTATCCTGCATCCAAATTCTTATTTCTGAAATTACTAGAATTGTCAACTGTCAATTGTCTTACTAATCGAATCGTCAAGCCCCACCATGTCTTATCCCCACAACCCAACCTTGCGCCTTGCGCCTTGCAGCACCGTCGTCACTCCGTGGCTCTTCCAAGGTTATCTTCACCTTCTTTTTTTTTAAAGTCCTACCTGTCCATCACCACAACATCGACTTCAGCTCTCTGCTTCCTCTGGCAATGGTACGTCAAAACATAATCGCATGCTACGATAACGTTCTTACCTCCACAGACTCCAGCCAACCTGCCACCGCTGCTCAGGCTCTCGCGTGAACTCCGTGACGAAGTTTATTTTCACCTTTTCAATTGCACCCGCCTTGCCTCGGGTGTTCGTCCAATTGGCGAAGGCGACAGCCGTCAACTGAAAAGGATCAGGCCGGCCGAGAACTCTCTAGCCATACTTCGATCATGTCGGCAGATAAGGGCAGAGGCTCAACATGCGTGGCTGAGCCGCGTCACTTTCGTCTTCGAGAATCCAAAGGCCTTCATGGAAAAGCTGTCAGGTCTCCATTCTGAGGAAATTGCTCAGATTCGCCATGTCCGCGTCGTCGGCCATGATGGGCATTTCCTCATCTCTGACGGTACGAATGCAACGAGCGAATACTTTCTGCCTCAATTATTCAGGTTGTTCCCATCATTAAAGCTTGATGTATTGACTGTTCTGCGTTGTGTCACTGGGGAGCTCTGTAATGACAATATCATCGGTCTTTTTGTTCAGAGTGGCCAAGGATGGAGGACATTACGATTCGTTACCATGGAATCAGGAACAGACGACTGGTCAGAGCCTAATCCCGATATCAAGAACTTCCTGCAAGTGGATGCTTGGAACGCAGTACTTACCGAGCGAGACGGTGCACAACACGATTCATCTGTTAGTATCGTTCAAACTACAAAAACAAAGCCGTTTGGCTATATTTTCAACCCGACATATGGGAAGTATGTCAACGTTAGCGACCTTCCGCCCATTGACAAAAACGATGAAGCATTGAAGCCCGGTTTCATGTACAAAAACGTTATTTTCACGGCAACGCGAGGCGCTGACGTTGACATTACGCGAATACCAGCGTGGAGTCGCTACTATTGGGAACCGCGCGAAGATATTACAGACTTCAAAAAGAGAAGGGGTTGGCAAGAGTTTCTGAACCTTTACGAAGTTTGCTTTCTCACTTTGTTCGGGCCAGTTACGGGAGACCAGTTCGATACTTATTCACATGTCGATGACTTTGACTGGCATTGCCACCCAGATGACGGCTAGCACGACGCTATCCTCGATTCCCACGGCATTTCCGATGAAGATAACGATGATTATGGTGAGCAAGAAAACAATTCCGATGATGAGAACGTCAAGGGTGCGGATCTAAACGGTAGCGATTCAAACGAAGAAGCCTCAACAACCCACAGCCTAGAGATCCAGCGCAGTTCTTGAGTCCCAGCATCTGGAACCAAGTTGGCCCCTAGCGAGCAACACTCACCTACACTTCTACTCGGCAAGCAAACTGAATAAGGTGAAGCTATAAGGAATTTTGGTGTCCTAATATTAATATTTGGTATAATCGTTGCAAACACTGGCTCCTTTGTTTGGTCCCAGTCAGCATCACTGGCCAAAAAGCGAACATTATTCTAAATAATGGGCGCCTTAGCTTCCACCTTGTACTGTCATGCAGCTGTTATTCCGGTACTACCAAATTCCAAAAGATTTTAAACATTCCTGCTTACTCTTGATTTTCTTGGCAATTCTAATTGTATGTGCTGACCCATAAGCTTCGCCCGGTACGACAAATACCTCACTACCGTAGTCACGTCGAATGCCAAGCTGGGAATAAACATTCCGACTTCGGCCACGACATCAAATATCGTTAGAAGTGCTTGAAATTCTCTTGGTAGGGCTGGGCGCATACGATGTCGCTCTTCTCGGTTGTCACTATGTGTGCCAATTCAACAACGCAGCAAATGCTGAGATCAACACTATTAGCAACCAGAAGCCAAGTAAAGAATCCTGTGACAGCAACCGGCCGTTAGGTATAATCAGCAGTGAACTCATACCATCGATAGGAACGAGAGGAAGTATAAGAGGCCATCCTCTCCAGTCCCAAATTTATTCCTCATCCCACCACCATCAATCTAATACTCCATCTCTTTCCTATTTTCCATTTCTTCTTATATACTTCCCTTACAAAACACCCCAAAAACCCAAACAACTCACCATGCCTTCCTACACCACCCTCCTCACCCTCCTCGCCCTCACCACCCTCTCTCTCGCCCGCCCCCAGCGTCGCCCCACCCTCCCTCAACTAAACACCATCGCTACGCTTCGTCTCGACTTCGATATTGGCAATGAAGGCGCGGTTACGTTCGACATCACTGTCGGTACGCAAGTCGACACCAACGTGTAAGTTTTCTACTCCTTTCGTTTGTCATTAGAAGCTGGGTGGTTGGCTGACTTAGATGCAGTTTGCTCGAGGGCGCACAGATCTCTTTCGTTGAAGGAGGAGACATTGCCGCGGAGGATGTAGTCTGCAGGGCTGCTAACCAGGGAACGATTGTTGGCGAGTTCACACTTGCTGAGGCGGCGATCTTTGCGGCGGGTGAACCCATTCTGATCACTGCTATTAATTGCGCTTAAGCGGGTCATGGCATCACGACAGTTTTAATGTGAAGGAGGGGAGGGGGAATTGGTTTAATGCATGGCGTGGCGCGTTTGTTTATTGTTTAATGCCTTATTGTTTTGTGTTATAGCGGGTGGAATTAGCTTTAGTCGTTCTTTGCGATATGCAGACGAAAGAGGGAATAAACAATCTTTTATTCACTTATTGATTACTGTGCTCTGGATTGTAAGAAGACCAAGAGCGCTCGTTTCTATCGTTTGAGACTAAAATTATACTATTCCTCTCCGGCCTGGTTCGAGCACATAGTGGTATCATTGCGCCATCCTTTCACATCATGCATAGATGATTTCGATGATTCTTATCATCTCATGATCCCTTCGAGGTTGGTGTAGTAGGAGGAGCGGATACGGTTCTGGGTATTTGGCACGATGTTGACAAGAAAAGACAGAAATGCCGGTTCTATACTTAGGAGTTTGGTATCTTAATGCATGGTAAGACTCGTACGAGCGCTTAGACGGTAAATGTTCATCCCACATGGTTGCACTATGTAGACGTACAGAGGCGAATCGTTATCAATCTCAGAAAGGTACCTCGGGGAGTACACAACGGCATCTATGAACTAGTCACCATTCATGTTATAGAAATAAGTACAAGCAACCACCCCATATCTCGTGCCAAACTTGCGTGAAACGATTAAATTGACACTTATACAAAGCAGAGTAACTCAAGATAAGAGCAAGATCTGAAAAACTTCGAGACACAATGACTTCGTACTATCACAGACCTCTACCAGTGTAGTATATTATTGGTCGATAACGTTGCGGACTACGTAAGCCTTCAACATCTGCGAGTAAAAAGAAGTCACGCTCAACGCCATCGTAATTACTACACGCATCCAGTTCCTCCTCTTCTACTCAAGTCCACGGGGTACACCTGCTCACGACGTCCGTCAAAAAAGTATTCTGCTCTAAAGAATACTGCTGGAGAAATGGATTGTGTGGATAAGACGATCTTATGGTTGTTTTTGCGCTTTTGGCTCGAGCGGCTACAACCATCATTTTTGTGCGGAGGAGCTCTATTTTGGCTTCCGTCACCGCGGATTTTATTTCGTTATGTGGAGGTCCTAATCCAGAGCATTAAGTTCACTCGGGTCGATACTATTGAGTAGTCTTCGATTGTTTGCTAAAACTATTACTTCCCAAGTTAAGGTCGTAATAGGCCTAATAGATCTTAACGAAGGGTTTAAAGTCACTGCCGTCCCGTCTGAGAAGTGCATCGTGGCATGTATTTTGCCTATTCAATTTTCCTTTCGGGAGTTACGACTTGTAGCTAGCAACCTCGGCGATTGTTCTTGAATTGGCCATGAAAATTCGGGCTTCTTTCTACTCTTGGCCGTGCTCAAGCAGATTGGTGATAATGTCCACGGGTCGCGATGCAAACGACTGTCAAAGTAGGTAAATCCAGCCCTCTCGGTAGTTTGACCGCATCGTTGGCCTACAGATGGACCATGCTCGTTCTAGTATTAACTAGAGTGTGTTTAAGTGTGCGGTAACGCGAGGCCTCCTAGACGCGCAAGTATCGCATCTGACTGGTTATGCGAGCTGGTAATGGCGACAGCTTATCCAACATGACATAAACGTTCATAAAGTCAAACCAGAGTAGGGAAATTCGCATATTATGCGTCTCAATGTTGATTTGGCGGCACCTATAAAGGAGGGTGAGAGAGAGCTACGCCGGCTTCACGGAAATTGTTGCTTTGCGCATACGCTGCTCTCCCAATCTGAGGCGTGTAGATATGAAGGCAAAGGAATAAATCGCATCCCGTAGTTTTTGAGGAAGGGCGAGGAAGCGATTGGGAGCTGGTAGACAAAATGTAATTGATCATGGCCACCGCCCATGCCAGTAAGACTCACCTCTACATTTACTTGCACAGCTCTATTCGAGCTATCTTTCGTTGCCATTTGAGCTGAACGATATTGTTAATACTGGGGCCATGCGTGGAGGTATTCCAAACAGAGGTACTCCGATGGTTCAAAACTGCTGTTGACGTCAAGGTCTGGGACAACGAAATGCAACTTGCGATTGATGTGGGTGTTGAGGTTGGGTATGACATTGAAATAACTGTTGAGACTGAGTATAGCAAGTACTGTTACTGGGCCACAGAGCAGGTTTTGAGCAACGTTGAACCGATTACACTCCTTCCTTTTGCAATCCAACGATAAAAGATGTCCGAAGATTCGAAGAGAAAGCCCCAAGTTATTCGCATCGATATATACAACAGATTGGCAAAGAATATGGATCTTCCTGACGCATCTTAGAGTCGCTATGCAAACGCTTCATTCAGTACAGAAAGTCAAAATTCTCCTTCAGTTGGCTGACAACACCCTGATACACGGCTTTCTGGAATGCCGCATCCTCCAAACTACTCGCCCTGCGATCGAAATCGCATCTTATGCATCTCCGTACCGCATCACTATACTTTTGCCCAGCCTCCTGATACAGCTCATCAACCAATCGATCAGCACTATTCCACTCGGTCATAAGGTCTACTCGTACGTCCCCAGTGAGTTCACCATCTTCGGGCTTGTGTAACTCGTGTAGTGCTTTGCCATACCAGAGTTCGATGAGAGCAACACCTAGAGCATACAATGTCTGATTGCGAATGATGCGAGACATAGAGGCGGGTATGGGTGCTGATGCAGGTAAGGTAGTGGGATTAAAGTGTTGGCTGACGAACGGATGTTCGTACATCATCTTCCCACTCTTCTCGACAAAGAAGATGTTATCTTTTCCCCAGTTCTCGTCTAGCCAGGGCGTTTCGTGCAACTGTAATACACTACTCGCCAGCGTGATAGCTAATCTCAACCTATCATGTCTCGTGAACTTCTTGTCTTCTAATACGCTGCGGAGGGAGGACACAGACCAAGACTCTGGGTCGCAGGGCGGGTCTTTGAGAGGTGTGATGAGAAGTCCGTACTTCAGCTTCGCGTACTCAGAGGCGAGCAGCGAAAGGCAGACATCGCGGTCTGGCTTTTGAAGCGTGCAGATCGCGGAGCAGAGATCTTGAATGGGGTGGAGGTTGGGCTTTGGGAGCAAAGCCGCTTTCATAGCTGTTCGTGCTTGCTTTGCGAAGCGAACGCCCTTTGCACCGCATGCTAGTGCCGGTGTGGTTGCAGATGTGGTTGCAGTTGACGTTAACATCTGCTTTGCGAGAGTGATGCGCACGTCGGCTTCATCCCAAGTCCAAGGTGTTGCGGTTCGTGTTGGACTGTTTACTCTTCTGGGGCGGTGGGTATGACTATAGCGGAAAAGGACGTGAAAGGGATCTTTCATTGCCTCTTCGTCATCGCTATCGTCCTCGTCGTCGCTAGACACATCCTCCATCCGTGGCTCAAGACGAAGACTCACGCTATGATCTGACTGGCAAGGGCATTTCCAACCTGAGCTAAGTGCCGAATAGAACCCTTGAGCTCGATCATTGATGACACTGAAGTTTGGAATGACTTGTCGGTCTGGTTTGCATGAGTTTTGAAGGCTTTCAATGGATATCGTTTGCGTCGTCATGCGATGGAGCGATGAGTTGGCATTGCGAATAGCGGTCATCAAGTCGCTGTAGTCGACTCTGTTGAGGCTGAATTTCAGCCTTTTATAGCCCTCTTTGAACGACTTCTCATCGGAAAACTGGGCCTGACAAGCTATTGTTTTAGCAGGATAATTTGAAGAGTTCAAGCCCAGCGTCAGCATACCTTTCCATCAGGACCAAGCTTGAGCCTCTCCTTGAAAATATTGGCCGTTCGATTCATCCCAGTGATGGTGTCCATATAAGAATCGTAGCTCGTGCCGAGCCGCTCTCTTAGTTTCTTATCGAACTTCTTCTCCTTCCAACGATCATCTCCACCCGGATTTGCGAGGAACTCGACCATCTCTTTTGGCGGCACGACTCCAATGAGTAGCATGTTGATGCTGTTTACACACATGGTGTGTTCGCACCTTAACTCGACAACCAGGCTTTTGAATTCCTCGCGATACCGCCAATATCGTTTCGTCACTTGAATCCCGTTGGAATAGAACTCGAGCCCGGCAAGGATCAACGGAACTGCTCCTAGAACGAGTCCTGCGACCTCGATGCCTGACATGGTGGCGTTTGGTACTTAGTAGTCGCCCGCAGCGGCGGTTGAGACGTTGTGCTCAGGCTAGCGAACCAGGCTCAATTCTATGCTAAAAGAAATGAGATGTGTTACGACTCCCACTTGCCGAGGAGATGCAATGCTACAAAGAGGACTGTTAAAAGGGTGAAGGTTGGAGAATCACGATGAGAAGGCTGAGGCTGAGAATCGAACAGGTGACTGCCTTTGGGGGCCAAAATACCCCTCGATAAATCAGATTCATCGCGAACTCGACACCAACCTTTTCAATCATCATCACGAGAGGTATCAGCAACTAAAGGCCCTCTTGTGACCCCAGAAGAACAGTCTTAGGTTAATGTATTTGTGACTTCTCCTCTCTCCTTCTTTGAAGTAAAGAAATTCTACAGCTAGACCGAACATCTCCAGATCAACCCGCGTCAGCACCCTCCATCAGCGCTCAAAATAAGCCAACAATATTGTAAGCAGGATGCTACGAGTTGCGTCGATGCAATGGATCCCCCTTCTACGCTGTCCTCTATCGCAACCCCTCACATATCTGCTCATGTTGATGCCTGTGCGCGAGGCTTCCTCGGCCTTGCCACGGCCCTGACAAATGAATCTCATTTTGCTATACAAACGCGACCAGAGACGATCAATGATGAGTTTGATCGCTTCAAGATTTGGGCGGGCAATATTGCTGCTCATAGAAAGGGCCGTCGATCGCTTGAATATAGGCTTCGAGATGCAGCCAATCTCAAGGTTGAGACTCACAACCTCTTGAAAGCTTTGCAAGACTCTCTCGCAGATGGTGAGTTTCCAATATGCCGAAAAGCACGTAAATATTAAGAGATTGATTAGCTCTGGCAATTGTAAGCGGTGAACGAACTCCATGGGACGAGATGTCCGAATCAGACAGCGACTCGGAGTCTGGCTCCGAGACATCAAATGATGTCGGGGATTCCAATTTCCAGAGCGACACGGAACTCAAGCAGCTTTTTGCCAGTATCAAAAATACCGTTACCTGCCTATTCCGGCTATCGATGGCTATTCGAGACCCAGCGCCAAATACTCAATCACGCAGTTTCATCACCGTCGACAAATCATACTTTCAGAACTACGACATACAGCATGTTCAGTCCAAATTTCCCCAGGCCGCAAAGTTTCTGACAGAGCGACTGGGACGCGCGATATCAGGAAGAAGACAGTATCTATCATATCGCGAAGAACATCATCAGAAGCTTGTTAAGAACGTGGAGAAGATTGGTCACGAAGAGCCAAAAACAGAACATACAACCAATAGCACAGAAGCATCGCCAATGCCAGTACTAGACCAAGCCAAGGATACTGTCGATTTCGACACCCTCTCTCAAACGTCATACGCTACGTCTGTGAACGCAACTATTCGGGCTCCGCCACTGCCAAAAGAAGCAAAAAAGAAGGAGCATTTTGAGTGCCCCCTTTGCTACATGATTGTATCTATCCATACGACCGCCGGATGGAAACAACACGTCTACCGTGACTTGCATCCGTTCTGCTGCACATACGAGCATTGTACCACTGCAGACCGTCTGTACGATTCTCGAAGATCGTGGTTTACTCATGAGCTGGCGCACAAGTCAACTTGGCAGTGCATAGAAGGATGCAGCAAATCGTTCTCTGCAGAGATTGATTTTGTCGCGCACGTACAGGCTGAGCATTCTGAACTTTCCACCCCTAGCATTCTCTCAGCTCTCAAACAAACAGCTGCAAAGAGTGCGAATAGTTCGGATTCGAGTCAGTGTCCACTCTGCGAAGAGAGGATGACGTTGCGCGCCCTGCAGAAACATCTTGGTCACCATCAGGAGCAGCTCTCCTTGTTTGCTCTTCCTCCGAACCTGGAAGACAATGAAGATGACCCACTCAAGGACGAGGTCGATGCTCCAGACCTCCACGGTATCGAGTTTTCCGCCAACCAAAATGGTAGTCAATTTGATCCAACTTCTTTTGGAGAGTATCACGAACCTCAGAATGCCATCATCGGCGACAGTGGCTTCACTGGAGGGTTATCCAACGATGCTTTCCCGATAGCGGACTTGGGAAGCCCCTTCCACTTCGGCGACACCCCTGCGGAACAGAAGTCGAATCCTCTTGAGGAGGTTGAGAAGCTACAAGATGGCGATGACGAGGTTGTTCCTGGAGAGGATCCTTCTACAATGCTAAATTGCCATTCGATTTGGTAAATCTACATTTGCCTTTTAACCATGACACAACGCTAACAACAACCAGGGACAAACTTGCGAACCGCCCTGATTTTAAAGACGGCACTATTGACATCGATAATCTATGCGCTGAGCTCCGTGCCAAAGCTCGCTGCTCAGAAAGCGGTGTCGTAGTCGATCACAAGGATGTTGAAGCTGCGCTCAAGCGCATTCCTTTAGCTAAGAGCGAAGATCCGATGAGCATGCAAAGCCCAAACACGGCTACCAGGACAGAAAAGGAGAGTATGGCCGAAACCGACGAACCTACCAGTTTGGCTACTTCCGACAAAGATCCATTCTTAAATATGCTGGAACAACTTGCCGAGAATGAGATTTTGGGTGGTAGACCTAGTGATCTGAACTTCTTTCCCGACGCGCCTACGGAAGAGCAGTCGGAGCAACAAGCGGAATATATGGAGTCTAATTTATTTAGACAAATGACGCTATCAGAACCACAGGGTGTGGATGAGCCACTGCATCCGCCAATCACAGCCACTCAGAGCCGTAAGGGGAAAGAGAAAGTTGAAACACCCGAAGATCTTATAATGTCACCCGGAGAGTCTCATGCCCAATGGGTGGAACCTCTTGGTTCTGGGCCAAAATCTGAACCTCTTGGGGAAAATATAGATCCTCAGATCTCGGAAACTTCGGAAGACTCAGAAGAGGATGATATGCCCAACTTAGGCCTGGAGCTATCCTCGCCTAGGAAGCCTCTGCAGCACATTTTGCCGAAGATGACTACTAGCACGATGGAACTCGAAGATCTCGAGAATAAGAGAGAGCATGATAAGAAAGCAGTCCTAATTGAGGCGGACAAAGACCTCGTCGAGCGAAGCGTGAAAGTTACCCCAAAACCATCAGACTCAGATGCACAACGAATTGACTACCGCAAGCTAGAAACGGATGCTAGTACATCGAAATTTTCAAATCATGCCACAGTTGAGGACTGGCCTTCTGACGACGACGTCCCTGTTCTCCAGTCATTCCGCAGATCGCCGCCCGAACGCCGGGCCAATGTCGCTGCAAAGCGATCGCATCCCTCAGACCTAGATCACGAGAAGGTCCCTCTAACAGAAACTGTAGTTAATGTCGACTCTAGGAGCGACAGCGGGTACTCTTCCGCCTACACGTTTAGCGCTGCTCATAGCGCCAACAGTGCTCCAGGTGCAATTAGTCCGCAAGGCAGTCCGCCCAACGTCCCACTAACCGCGCCCCCTATCAAGAGACGTCCGACAATTGGCGAGAGACGACCATACATCAACGATGATCGCAATTACAGCCCGCGCAGGCCGTTGCAGAGGGATAACTCCGTCTCAAGGAGGCCCAGGGAGCGCAGACAGACAGTGCTGACACAGGATAACGACTGCGCTGATCCCAACTGCACCACATGTGGGCCAAATGCCACCTCGTTATCGCGAAGACGGCCCTCGCCTCTCGACTCCGCCCTCGACGTGCCGCCTCAGCGCCCGGATCCTCAACCCTACATCTTCCCAGGTTCGCCAACGTATAACCGTCATGTCGCCTACCACCGAGGACCAGCCCTCATTCAGACCGCTAGAACCCGTCGAAGCTCCTCGTCGACCGACCGCCCTCGCCCAATGAGCTTCCACGGGGGAGAACCTGGAGCTGCCGGTCTTCCAGGCTCGCTATATCATCAAGAGCAACGTGGTCCTCCTCCCTCAGCATCAGCATACTTCTCGACCATGTCGCCACCTACCCAGCCTAACTACTATCCTCAAGCACCAGTAAACACAATGCAGACGTCACCTCCTTATGATGGCCAGCCACAAAGGCCCCCGATGCATAGTCGAATCTCGTCAGACTACAATCCTCGAGGCCGACCCTTGTCGTACGGGCCGCCTCTCGTCACTCAAGAGCCGGTTGCTGAAAGCATGCCCTCTGCCCGCTATGCACTTCCCTCTCGGAGTGCGAGACAAAGGCTAATTACTCAGGACGAACTTGAATCTGAATATTCCGAATCTGAATCTTCGGAGGAGGAACCTAAAGTTCGCAGATCTCTTGATACTCGCAAGAATCGTGCAATCATGCCCCCTCCTCCCGTACCAACAAGGACCCCCGTACAACGTCGTCCACTCGTACGACGGCAGGCAGCAACGACTCAAGAGCCGAGTGCTGAAAGCATGCCCTCTGCACATGGGTCACTGCAACAGGAGGAGCGTGAAGAGTCTTCGACAAAGCCACGTATCAGAGTACTAGGGGAACCTTCTAGCTTACAGGATCTTGATAAGACACGTCCAGCAGATGAAGTTTCTAAGGAAGATTCGGGGTCGAAGACAGCTCAAAGACAGGGAAAGCAGATAGAGACCGGCATACAGTTGCAGCCAGAGGGGAATGCTATGGAGAAGGGAGTGACATCACTGGAGGAAAGTCCAGACCATTTGAGTCGAAGATTGAAGGAAGCCGAACCACCAACCGTACACTTATTTGATGCTGAGAACGCCTATAACCCGAATCAGGTCGTAGACTACCCGCGGACGTGGAAATGCACATTGTGTGGGAAAGCTTACCACCGTCCCGAGCATCTGGCCCGTCATCTTCGTACGCACAGTGAGCCAAAGAATGCGTGCTCTTTTCCTGGATGCTCAAAACGCTTCGGCACGCCGGAAGCACTTGTCAGGCACTCACGGATACACAACAATCCCGACTCAAGAAGATACAACAAGTCGGTTACAGAGTCAAATGCTAGCGTTTTGGGTTCTTCTCATATAGTTCTTTCCTCGCCTTCAGCACCCACGTCATACTCAGACGAGGATGGAAATGCGTACAACCGCCACCCCAATACTCGTGCTAGCTCACCTCCACCACCTCGAGATGAGGGAGCTTCTCATGAAGAGATCATGGCTGAATTTGACGTCGATGAAGAGTTCGATGAGGATCGAGAGAAAACAACACGTCAGGCCTGGCAATCGCTGCGAGCTAGCCGTGAGCTCAAGGAAGAGCAGCGGCTGGAAACTTTAAGGCAAAAAGCCGAAGAGAAGGAGCAAGCGGAACTAGTAAGCACGATACAGAAGCTGGATGATATAAAAGAAACACATGCAGGGAGTTCGTTGTGAACAGGTAGATTTGAGGAAGAGCCCAATCCCACTTCTCTGGCTGCTGTCCTCGACAATATCGTCCACTAGAACCAGCTCGGCAAATGGCTCTCGTCGCCCACCAGACATCCACGCTCACCTGGTGCTCCTCTCCCTGTCGCCCGACCGTGAGGCATACTTCCCGTACTCGTCTAGTCCTAAGGTCACTGTTCCAGCTCCTGACGAGAATTGGCGACTCCATCAACATCAAGCGCAGCTCTCTCTAAGAGTCGTCCGACTCAGATATGCCCGTTGACCTAAACTAGGATTTGCGCGATGCGCGCGCCTAGGAAAACCGGAACTAGAAGGACTGAGTTGAAAGGCAGAAGATGAGGTTTAGAACTGATCTAGGGCTTGGCTTTCATGCGATCAAGTCTTTCAGTGAGCTGATATTGTATATATATATATATAGATCTATTCATGATTCATTACACTTCTAGTACCTACGGGCACATAATTTGAAGATTCAATCTCATTCCTGTTTGTTGACAAATGAAAGCTTGTTGTACATATTACACTCTTCCTACTCCACCACTTCCTCGTTCTCAAAGACCCAGATCTTACTTCTCTGTATAGCCGCCACCGTGCCTCTTAACGATATTCTCAAACACCTCATCCAACGTCGCCTTCCCCACACTATAAAACTCAACTCCCAAATCCCCCTTCACAGCCTCTAGCGTCCTCAACAGCCCTCCAAAGTTATACCCTTCAGCCGGCACCTCGAAGCGCAACTGTCCGCCTTGCGTTTCACGACTGATCGTAGCTCTCGGAAACTCTTCAGCAATCCATGTCTTCATGGTTTGGAGCTCTTCAGGGGATGTGCGCGGCGCGGAGCGGGAAACAAGGTGGATGTGGAACGCGTCCCCGGCGCGCTTCTTGAGCGCCTCCCGGGACCCGATGGCGAGCATACGGCTGGAGACGATGCCGATGCGGTCGGCGAGGGCGTCCGCTTCTTCCATGCTGTGGGTGGTCAAGACGACTGCGCGGCCTTTGGAGACGCGCTGGAGAGTGTGCCACATGTTTCGTTTAGCGTTCGCATCCAGAGCCGATGAAGGTTCATCGAGGACGAGGACGCGTGGGTTGCCGACTAACGCTACCGCGAGCGATAGCTTGCGCTTTGTGCCACCCGAGAGCTTGTGCGCAAGCTGGTCTCTCCATGCTTCGAGTCCGCAGGCTGCAATTACTATGTCGACGTTGTGGTCTGGTTTGCTGACTCCTCGAGTTTTGGCGAAGAAGCGCAGAGTTTCTGTTACGGTGAGGATGTCTGCGCTGTCGAATTGAGGACAGACTCCCAAATTTGCGCGGGCGGCTACTGGTGAAGTGAGGATGGAGTGGTTGGCAATGTGGATGGAGGATTCAGAGGTAGAGGGCTTGATGTCGCCGCGGATCATGGAGATGACGGTCGATTTTCCGGCGCCGTTGGGACCTAGCAATGCGAAGATCTCAGAGGTTTGGACCGCAAAGGTGACGTCCGAGACTGCGAGGTTCTTGCCGAATTTTCGGGACACGGATTCAACGCGGAGGTCGGTTGATGAGGAGGAAAGGCGTTTGAGCTCTTCCATTAGGTCCTGCGATTGCATTTCCGTTTTTTCATCATCGTGCACAGGCTTGCGTGATACGAAAGTAGGCAGCGCGAAGGAGCTATCCCACCAAAGGAGAATCATGAAAAGAATGAAGATTTGTAAGACGAGATACATGATCGGGCCGCCAAAGAGCTTGATCGAAGCGAGACTGTGGCCGTTGCAAAGGGTAGCGAATTGTCCGAGGCCGATGGTGAATGCACGCTCCAAGCTGACGACTGGTGAGATTACACCTAAGCCGTAGTAAAGCTTGTTCATGGAGGTCTCGATGTCTGCATAGTCCTGCTGGGACTGAATACCGATGTGGGCGCCGAAGTAGGCGAAGTAGAGGATTACTTGGCTGAAGGCGAGCATGAACCACGCTGTGACAGGCGATTTAGCGAACATGGACATGAGGTAGGAGACCAAAGCGGCACAGATTCCGTAGAGAAAAAGGATCACCCAGATGTAGCCCAACCCGACCCAGACAGGAGTGGAAATCGATATGAGGGCAATAGCGACGACGGAGATAAGCGTGATGAAGATACCATCGAAGGCCAAGTGAGAAAGCCAGAGCGGGAGAGGTCTGATGCCGTTTGAGTACTGCATAGACCTTACATTCGTGATACGCTCATTCGTCGGATACAGTGCGAAGAATGCCGGATAGGCTGCGGATATGAGACCATAGTATAGGATGAATAGCAGCGGTTTGAAGTCGAAAATGTCCGGAATAGAAGTCGATGGAAATATCGAGAATGCCGTACCAATCGGCACACCCGACATCACAACATTCAAGAAGTTCTGCATCTGAATGCTGGAATCACTCGTCTGCGCATTATACACCACGGCAGGCTTATCTCCCACCCATATACCACCACTCTGCCAGGTACCATAATACCCATAGTCTGACGGTAGTGTCTGGAGTCCCACGATGACCTTATTGAACTCGTCAAGAGTGTCGACGAGGACAAGGTTGGACTTCAGTTGCGTGACATTGGAGTATCCATAGTAATCGGAGGTATAGCTTACGTGTTTGACCGAGTATGTATCGGTCATAAGCTTCAGTTTCTTGTCGTCGAGCGCGGATGCAGGGCCGAAGACGTACTGAGACGTACCTACTGCATTAGCGAAGTCTTGTCTCCAGAGGTAATCCCACGTGATATCTTGCGGAATCGGGCATGCCATCGGCTTTCTGAAGCTCTTGATGAGAAGAGGGGCTACGGCGGCACCAGCGATAGCAAATGCCACGGCTACGAAGTAGGGAATATATCTGCGGCGGAGGATTCGGAAGCGCTTGCAGAATAGAATCCACCATTGCTTGAAGGCGGAGATGGGGCGGCCATCGAGGAGGTCTTGCTCTCCGCGCGTTATTACGGGGACGTTATCTTCGTGTGTGTCGTCGTGGTCGGTGGTGGAGGTGGGGGTGGATGTGCCATCACTAGAGTGGATCGTGTCGCCGGTCACTTTCAAGAATAGCTCTTCGAAGGTGGGACCGGAAACTTGGTAGTCGGCAATCTTCTTCTTTTCTAGGAACTCGACGAGCTCGGCTGCGAGGGCGGCTGTGGGGACTCGGTAAACAACTTGGTGGCGGACTACTTCCTTTTCCATTGGACCTGAAAGTGGGATCTCAAGTTTCGTATTTTGAGCGAGCAATTTGATAGTGTAGCCGTTGCCGTAGCTGTTCTTCAATGTCGATGAAGTGCCGTGGGCTTTGATCAGTCCTTTGTACATTATAGCGATGTTGTCGGCAAGGAAGTCGGCTTCGTCGAGGAAATCTAAAGTCGGGGAGACGGATCAGTGAAATTCTCCAAAGTAGGGGTAACACAAAGTAGAGGGTTGTAAAGGAGGCAAGGTAAGAAAAGGGCAAGAAGGCACTTCTGTATCCTGTCTGAACCCCCAACAGGGCGTCTCGGATACCTTTTAGGAGAAAACATGCACTTCGGCTCTTCAAGTTACTTACGTGTTGTCATGATGATCGTCCGGCGATTTCTCTCAGCTAACAGGATCTCCCAAATTCGGCGTCTGGAGATTGGGTCGAGGCCGGTAGACACTTCGTCAACGCAGCAGACCTTCGAACCTCCAGCAAACCTTAGACAATTAGTATACGGGTCTATTGGAGTGGACTGAAGGGTACACATACATCATAGCTAACTGCAACTTCCTTTTCTGTCCACCGGATAGTGTCTTCGCTTTGAATGGTAGCTTATTCTCCAGGTCGCACATCTTCACAAGCTCGGAAACGACTTCGGTGTTGACGCCGTCAATACACTTCAATTTGCTGAAGATTTGGATATGCTCAGAGACAGTAAGCTCAGGCCAGATGACATTAGCTTGAGGCGCATATCCAATGCCCCCAGATGGATCGATTGAGATGTTACCCGACGTGATCTTCTGCTGCCCAGCTATGCAGTTTAGTGTCGTACTCTTTCCACTTCCGTTAGGTCCAAGCAAACACAAGATTTGTCCTTCATAGGCACTCAGCTCGATACCGGCGACTGCGTGAACGTTTTTGCTGCGCTTGAAGATTTTGCCGATAATGTCTGGTGTGTATGTTTTGCAGAAAGCTGTCAGCGTGACAGTAGGCTGGTCTTGGTTTTTCGGCGGTACGAAAGTGCGGTTCGAGGAGGTCTTTGAGAAGAGTGCTTGTTCAATGAAGAATGCCAACACGGGGTAGACAATGATCTGTAGAATGAGGAAGATGATGTAAAGGTACAACTTCAATCTCCACTTGGCTCCAGCGGCTACATCCCCGTCACCGCTGGATATCGTGGTATCGGGCGTAGCGCGCATAAGGTCTACTTTGACTGTTAATAAGCCCATTGATTTGTCGTTAAGCAGGCCGTTTCCGGCTTCAAAGGTCGCAAGGCCTGTGATGAAGTACGTGTAGTTACTTGACGGGAAAATAAGAGACAGGATTAGGCAGGTTGTGCGTGATTGCTTGTAAAGCACTTGTGGTAAAATTGCTGTAACGAGTGCGACGACGACCATGATGGAGCCAGAGAGCTGCGCCTTGCGGAAGAATGAGGAGCCGAGGAGGGCGAAGGATGTGAATGCCATGCCGGAAAGAACGTGGTACCAGACGGGTACGCCTTCAGAGCTGTGTGGGAAGACCACAACGCTCATAACAATGCCAACGGTAAGCCAGCTAGGGAGGTATATGATAAAGAAGGAGACGTAGGTCGATATCTGTCGGGCAAGTTGTGCTCGGATGTTAGATCCTCCTGGGATCATCGTGTCGATTAGTCCGCTCATGCCTAATTCTCTTTCTGAAGCGACAAATGCGGTCATGTGGTAGACGATGGAAACCATCGCGAAGCTGAAGATTGCGCCAAAGAGGTAGATGCACAGCGCCAGGTAGTTACCATCTCTTTCCTTGAGGAGCGCGGCTTGGGACAGACGTGTGAACATTATCCCGTCGACGTTATCCGGCAAGGGTGAAGTGTTTCCCTGTCCCTGGGTAGAACGCGATATGATCTCTTGGTCGACAGCGCGCTGGAGAGGGAGCACATACACCTCAGCTCCATTACCACTCTTAGTCACATCCACACGACCAGCACTGGCTCTCTCGTCTGCTCTCAGAGTATAATTCCACGTCCCTTTGGTGGAGTAATCGGTCCCTTCAAGCGGGCTAGACCAAAACAGAATACCTCCATAACAGGCAGAAGTGCCTTTGGTGTTGGAGTTGCAGTCCCGTATCATTTCATTCGAGGTCGCGTACAGTCGTGCATCTTTTCCGGCTTCCCTCACTGTCTTTGACAGCGATTCGATGACTGACGCGACGGCGCCATTTTTCATCCCATTGTCGACGAAGCCTACGATATTGTGACCGTGAGATGCGGCTGCGAGTCCATCTTTGAGAGAGCGGATCTAGAAGTGGTTAGCTGTCGCTCGGACTGATGATTTGGCGAGTGGTGGCCTTACAGAGTGAGGTGAGGAGATTCCCCACGTTTCTGGAGCAGAGAAAAAGTTCTTGCTGTACGCAACCACCAGAACAACAATGAGTGGCAGGGCAATAGCTCTAATGAAAGTCGAAACCGGTCTCCTTGCGACAATGATAAGGAGATTTTTGCGTATAAGCGCCCATATCTGTCTTAGGAACAGATTCATAATGGGCAGTGTGGTGATGAAAATGAAAATGAAAACAAACGAGAGTTAAAAGCGTGAATATGAAGATATCAAGAAACCGTGTTGACAAAATCGATATCTCGACAACAACCGCAGTCTGCCTTGAACTCTTGACAATCCATCGTGTGGAAGGCGGAGTCCCAAAGTCGAAGCATCGTGGACTAGGGTCTGCTGTTTCAAGCCGTATGACAAACCCCCAAGCACCAATGAGCGCAGATTCCGAAAGAATTGGACCCGTATAGCAATGTCTATTGACGCACAGGAAGGATTGATGGTTGAGGCTGTGCTGACGCTCAATGCGGTCTAATATAAACGCACAGACCGCTCCTATTGAGTTTTGTTTGCAGTTCAGCAGGTATGATCTTCGAGATCGTCTTGCTTATTGTTCTGCAGAATAGCCCCATCGGGGGCTTCACTACCTCTTCCATACCTAAAATTGCGATGATCTGTGCCTGATCTTGTCAAGAAGCGCCACTCAGCATCTAATCTCGAAATGTTGAAACAGAACCTTTTTAGTCGAATTAAATCCTGAAGGAGTGTGATAGGATAAACATCAGAAGAATAAAAATCAACGACGCGCGTCAACGAAAGCGCAGTATACTAATGACATTTCATCCTTCCTATCTTGGCCTTCCGTACGCGGTGTCCAATGGACAACATCTTGAGACACCTGATTGGGTTTCGAGTGCTGCACCCGCTCGCATAACAACGCACTTTGATCTGTACCCTGTACGTTTTCGAGTAATTTCCATGCAACCAACCCCTCATATACGCTTGATATGTCCTTGTACCACTCCTAGGCAGCCGATGAGGCTTCATCCCATGGTGTTGGTATCGATACTGCGCCTTCCAAAATGTAGAACCGGCTTGGCAGATGAACCGTCAGCACACCTAAGGGAACCGATCACAAGCTAACATCGTTAGAGCTCATGGGGAAAGTTTCCTTTTCCGACCGTTTCTGGAACCATTACGCAAGTGCTCTCCGCAACTTTGTTCCACAGAACAAGAAGGATTAAAATGGTACGTAACCGGGCGAAATACGAGCTCTTGATATCGTTTCTTGATCTTGGCATCTTGTGAATTTCTTTCGGCCTCGGCACTCCTTCACTCGGCGCTTCGTAGAAAGTATAAGACTAACGTCCGGGTTCGAAGTCTGCCTGATCGAACATCGCATGTTGGTGCATGGGTATAAGCATCACTCTAGCGCATGCTATCCCAATTCCTGTCTCAAAAAGTTTATGTCCCTGGAAGAGCCTGAGCGCTGGAAAAGACGTGCAAATAGTGGGAGCAAAGAAAGTATCAACGGTGGTGAAGCGCGTCTATCGGTACCACTAGCTTCGTGGAATATAGATCATAGTAGGTTCCACCTCGAATAATAGATATTGATGTAGTAGTCGTCCTTTTGGAGACTTGGTCTCGAGATGAAGGGCCTGAAGTTATTGAAACGAACAGTATGATTAGTAAAATACCTTAGCGAGACCGGTGGCCAACGTGTCATCAAAACGAACGAAGCGAAAAGAGCAAAAAATTCCCACAACGTAGAAGCGTCTTTATAGGTTCTCGGAACAAGCGATAATGAAGTATTGAAAGATTAAGGTGTGAGGTGTAAGGTGGGACATATTGAGCTCCTGACGCCTTACCCAAAACGAGACACTAGTTACTAGCGTGCTTATCCTTTCAGCTCCAATTTCTCGACTGGTCAATGTACTTGCTTCCAGCCACATAAACCTATTGCTGGTTTATATATATCTCATCAATTGAACGTTGAATTTTAAACATTTTTTGGCTCATTATGAAGCTTTTCAGACACCTTTGCATTTCGAGTCACCATTTCTCCCTCACTTCCTAGTAACAATAAAACATATAAGTCGGTGTACTGCGGAGTGATGTATCTCCAATGCAAGTATATACAGCTGATGTATCTTGTGGCCTTGTCGAACGAAGTCGACCTAATATGAGGAAACTGTGATCCCACAAACAATCCTTGCGTAACCTCAAACCCCAGAACCGGACTAGTCAAATCCAACCGCATCTCACTCCCCCTCATCAACAACCTCACCCATCCTACACATCCCACAATGCCCGCCCAACCCCCCATCCTCATAATAGGCGCTGGAATAGTCGGCCTAACCCTCGCACAAGCTCTCAAAAAGCAATCTATCCCCTTCCTCATCTTCGAGCGCTCCTCCCTCACCTCCATCCAAAAACAACAAGGATGGGGTCTCACAATTCACTGGGCGCTTCCCAGCTTCCAATATTGTTTGCCGCCTGATATTTTTGAGCGGTTGAATGAGATTCAGGTCGACCCAGAACAAGCTAGAAATGATACAGGAAGATTTCTATTCCTAAATCTAAAGACCGCGGAGCCGAAGTATGTCATTCCGCCGAGTAAGAGGGTGAGGATCCATCGGGGACATTTAAGGGATTTGCTTTCCGAAGGAATCGAGATACAATGGGGCAAGAATCTTACGTCGATTACGCGAACCGACGATGCTATTGCCGCACATTTCGAAGACGGGACGACGGCTGAGGGTGCGCTGTTTGTTGGTGCTGATGGCTCGTCTTCACGCACGCGACGGGTGCTGTTTGCGAGTTCAGAGGATCCGGAGGCTGCGAGGTTGTATCAGTTGCCTGTACGATTTATGGGTGTCACAGCGAGGCTGTCGAAAGAAAAGGCACGGGTGTTGAGAGAGATCGATCCATTGCTATTTCAGGGGAGTCACCCAGATTCGGGGTTTTTCCTCTGGTATTCTACTCTCTCAACGCCAGAAAATAATGCAAGTGCCGGAGGAGGAGGTGAGGGGTACTATGAGGCTCAATTGATGATGAGCTGGCTTGCGAAGGGGCCAGAAGATGAAGTCCCACCTACCTCGCGAGAACGTGTTGCGAAGATGAAAGAGATGGCGCAAGACTTCGAGACACGATTGAGAAACGCAATTATGGATATCCCACACGACGCAGAAGTTTTGGAAATTAAACTGCAAGACTGGTCGCCGCAGAAATGGGACAATCTGGAAGGCAAGGTTACGCTGGTAGGCGACGCTGCACATGCCATGACAATGTATCGTGGAGAGGCGTTCAATCACGGGATCATGGACGCGGCGCTGTTGAACGAGAGGATTGCGGAAGCATTTAAAGGAGGTTATGACACAGACAAATTGCGCAAAGCTGTGGATGAGTATGAAGATGAGATGAGAGAGCGGACGCGCAGTGCGGTGCTTTTGAGTCGGCAGGCATGTCTTGATGCTCACGACATCAAAAACTTAGGGCCTGATAGTCCGCTTGTGAGCAAGAGAGCAAGGATTCTGGAGCCGGGACTTAGCACGGATTAATCGAAATGATCTAATTCAAGACTTACAAAAAGGATCCTCATGAAAACGTATTCATTATTCGTCTACAGTAATTCTTGTTAGCAGCGGTGCGTGTCTCTTTAGAGAGTATAATAGCTGCACCAACGGCCGCAACAAAAGCGATGAAGAAAACGCCTCCACCATTTCACATGTGCTTCAGCTCTTTCCCTTCTATATCATGATTACCTCCTTATCTACTCAAATATAGGAGCAGACTATCAGTTATCTTCGTCTTCAGTGAGGATCACCTGTCTCCTCTTCACATCGATCTGCATCTTCCCTAGATTATCCTTCAACTTCTTGATGCTTTACGATACCAACGGCCCATTGCAAGCATTCGTACTCTAAAGAAAAAAGGCCGGCATCGGTAAGATACTGCTTCGCGCCCTTCTTCATCTCGTCCTCCTCTTTCTTGTCCAGGTCAGATAGCGCTTTGCCTTGGTTGAAGTAGATATATACTCGAACTCTCTTCATGAAGTCCAGGTTTTTGAGCGTGAACTCGACTTCTATCCTCTCCTCCCGAATATCACCGAGCCATAATTCATTGGTATTGGCGAGAACGGTGTTGAGGTCCCAAAGATAGCTGTAGTCCTCATCTTCCTCTTCATAGTCGGGGTTGTGGAAGCAACCACATCGGTCACAGTAAAATTCAAAGAATTCCTCATCATTGAAGTGGTCAGGGCCGCTCCCTACTTCAGGGACATGGGCAATAGTATGCCGAACAAATTCGCACTGGAGCGTTGGGCACCGCGCACGCAGTTTAAGCAATGCTGTGATATCCATTTTCTTGCCCTTCTTGTAGTCCTGGTCATGGTTCCATGCGATCTGGAGCAGCTTTGGAGCGATTTGCGAGTCAATGGACGTGGGAAAGAAGGTACGCATGAACGCTAGAAAATCATCAGGCATGATTTGAACGGAAGAGTTGCGCATCCAAATAGGTCGATACTCTGCTCGGATTTGCTTATTGACCTGTGTGAGTGGGAAGAAAGTGCGGGTTGAGGGCTTGATGTAGCCGTAGACTCGCTGCTTTTGAATGGGGCCCTGGACGAGCAAACGTGGACTGCCAGGTCCGTAGCTATTAGAGATTGGTTCAGCAGCATATTCGTAGATGCGATTCCTCAACTCTAAAACAGGCCATGTTAGAGCAGAGGTCATTTCAACTAAAGAAAGGAGTAAATGTGACTCACCTGCAGGAAGGGCGAGAAATCGCGATGGCGTGGAGTTTGTGCTTCCACGTGCAGCAATTCGTGGTTTTGTCACCGCTTTGGCTGCTGACTTCTTCGCCTTACTCTTGCGAATGCCCATCGTAGTGCCACTGGTAGGCTGCGCACTTGAAGCACCTCCCTGTTGGCGCTTTGATGCAGCGCGGCTGAAAAGCTGTTAGCAAGGCCTCTTTTCGTTTCACGGAGGAACATACGTCGTGGGAGCCATTGCGGGCGATGGTCACAAGTGTTAGAGGTGAGACGGAATGTGATGCAAGGAAGTTTGTTGTGGGCGCTGCAGTTTTCGGAAAGAGCGTTCGCGCCAAAGTACGCAAGTCCGTTAGTGTTTAGTATTCATCCCAACGTGGCCTGGTGAGTAATTCAGCACGAGGACAGGAGAATGAGCACTCCAACGAAAAGAATAGTTCGGGTGGAGAGGAAGAGTATACTGAAGAAGCTAGGACAAAGTGTGGGTGATTATCACGCCCGAAAAGATATTGCAATCTCAGTCCTCAGTTGGGGTTATCCACTCGTGTCAACACCCAGTAAACTCATAATTGTTCAGAACCCAACCTCAGTGATATCCCGGATGGGCGTAATCGTCCATCTCTGCGTCGGCCTGCCCGTATTCGATGCGTTCATCGCGACCTTAGGTCCACCCTCCTACTCAAGATTAGCAAGGATACACCATAGCAAGGATAGTACACATTTGTAACGTGCACCCTTGACTCACCATAGTATCCAAATACAAATACTGTCCACTATACGCATTCTCCAAATGCCACGTCCCATCTCCCCACGGCTTAATCGTCCAAAATTGTCCGCTGAAGAACCCCGCTGTCTGTAATACCGGCTTCAACTTATCATTACCATACACATCTAGCTGGCGATTAGCGCCTAGGAATAACGTGCGCAGGTGATATGTTCCATCGCCGTTAGACTTGATCTGCCAATGCTGTCCCGAGAAATTGCCATCGCGCGCCATCTGCAGTAGCCCAGTGCTGTTAGTGCCGTTGTCGTTGATGATGTCGAGGGAGTCGGTGGCAGGCTGATAAGTGTTCTTGAGACGATACCATTTCTTGGAATCAAAGGGGCCATCGTCCGTTGGAGGATGGTCCATGGGTTTGACGGTAATGTTGAAGGTCATGGATGCAGATGTAGCAGGGATGCCGGTCACGGAGACGTAGGTGTCGGCGCCGGAATAGGCTTTGCTGTCCGGATTGGAGGTAGCGTTGAATGTGGGGTTGTGAGCGAGGCCGGGGTAGACGTCGCCGGCATCTCCACGGTTCCAGTTAGCTTTGAGGTTGTCGAGGCCGTCGGCTTGCATGATCTTGACTTTGGGGTGGTTCTCATCAGTGTTGGACCAGGTGGCATCATCGATATGCCAGACAAGCAAGCCTGGGCCGGGCAGTGATTCATCGAACCCAGTTAGCTGTCGGTTCTCGATCAGATAGTACTCTTGGCTGTCGGTATCCCCATTAGTCCAAAGGCGGTGCGTCTTGAATCCGGACTTAACATCTTGAAGCGTAATCTCGTGGTTCTCGGTCTCTGTGACAGTCTCGATCCAACCTTGGTTTTGTTTGCACCCTTCAGAGATTCAGTAGTGTAACTTGGATGTTGGACTGACACTTACATGCTGAAGGGTGGCAAGGTCGGTCACCACCTCCACCCCAGGAGCCAAAACTCATCAAGCACCAGCTTCCGATTCCTGATGAGGTATAATCAGTGTCATAGAGATCAGGCCAACCGAAGACTGCCAATCGTCAGCCGACTGTGACATCTGTCATATCCCTTGCGGACTTACTAAGGTGGCCCGTTTCGTGAGCACAGACTCCAGTCTTGGCATCTTCTGGAACAGTCAAGAAGCCATAGACTTTCACGCCTAAAAGAGAAATTCAGTATTCAAGCAAACAGAATCAGTTTAGGGAGACTCACCGTCCACTTCTCGCTCCTGTGGTAGGGTCCACTTGACGCTCCAGATGTCATCTCGATTTCCTGTTTCTTCGGCAGCTCTGCCCGCATGGACCACCACGTAGGCGTCGACCTGATGCCACATCAATTCCCATATTCAAATATTAGAGGATTTTTGCAGACTTACGTATCCGTTACCATCGTTATCGTATGGCCCAAAGTTGATATTCCCAATCGCAAGGTCTAATACTTCGTCCGCCATTGTCATCGAGTTTGGCATTGGCCATTCCTTACCATAGTCTGTGTGTAAAATTAACCATTGCCCTTCTAAATCCGAAAAAATGCTATTATCTTACTGTTGTTGGCGTAGTAAGCCTGGTTCTTGCTGAGCGTAAAGGGTCCGACCACCTCTCCAGTGAGCGAAATCCTTCCATTGGAGACCTCTTGGTAGAATTCAGTGACGGAACCAGTGGGAATTTTGCCAGTGGAGAACCAGAGATCTTCCATTCGTTGTTTGGTACCCGCAGACATCTTAACGTCGGCGAATTCGGCGAGGACAATAGCAACCCTGTTGACATAATCAATGATTAAATCCAGGAGAAAGAAAAAAATCATGATCACCTACTTAAGTGCACCCTGCAAAGGAGTCCTCTCCAATGCGGCATTACTCATTGCCATGATGGAGGTGGGCTTCTTGAAGTGTGACTTCGGAAAGATGGTGCCGTCATTCATACCCGGGAACCTTCGCTCTCCGCCGAGGTCATGAAGAATCGCTTTGGCGTTGACGTTACCTTGATTCGCACCGCCTTGGACTTTCAAGGCTTCGGCCCTGGTACGTGCAAGGAGATCAGGATGGGGAGGGGCGAAACATGGGGTATCAGAGTGGCGGGGAGCCATGATTGTTGATATTGAAAGAAGAGCGCAGAGAATGAAGTGTGCAAGTCTCTAAAGGATCTGAAGATTGAAATTGGCAGTGAGTATAGAAAGGACGCAGGATGACGATCCATTTTATAGATGATCCAAGAATCGTATCTCGTACCTTCAATAAAGCGGCGGCAGCCAGACTAGCTGGCCATATCCTGTGCTTAATGATGACAGACCCCAGAAAAGATAAGCTGAACGTTCATGGCCAGTGGAAAGCTCCTCAGAGTAGCCATGATAAAAACCTGGAGCTGACCAAGCGCAGAAGTTTCAGCCTTATGCATGATGTGCTTCCCCAGATATCTGTTTGATGCAAGCGACAATAGCAGTTGGCTAAAAAGAGAAAAGCGGGGCTGAAAGCGGTAAGCACGTGCAGTAGAGAACCCATATTATGGTTCCGAAGGCTGAAAGACTGCAAGATATTTTAGGAAAATTCAGTACACAAGACAATCATGAGAAGCGAAACTGAGATGCACACCTAACGGTTTGAAAAAAATGACCAGTTGGATGTGCGAGACGACCTAGCGTTGTCAGGGGAAGGTGCCACGGAGGGCTGCAACACGATATGAGGTGGTGTAATTATTTGAAAGCAAGACAAAGAGTTCTTCTTTGGGCTACGAAAAATAGGATTTGAGAACCTGAGAAGGCGAATACCGGTCGCTCTAATCCAGATGAACTTCATCCGGACTGCTATGGTAGCATCCAATAAAACTTGTCAAGACAGCCCATCTACTTCGATAGCGGTGACAAGTTGGTACACTATTGCGGCCAGCTTTCAGCTCTCACGCCACTGAGAGACCGGAGTGGAGGCCACAGGTTGGTGTTCAGGTGATTAAGCCTCCGATGCATAGCAGGATGATTGAAGCGGGCAGCTGAGCAAGCGTGATAGTCGTGTGACGAGAATGTCTCAGCTTGCTCGTTAATGGGTTGCAATGGTAGAAGGATGCAAAGATGAGATAATTAAAGTGTCGGGATGGAAGGGGAGGCTGGGTTGGCAGAGCTTCGACCTGGCACGCTAGGAGTAAGCGCAGCCTGAACCGGGAAGGTGCGGCGGAGACACCTCTATCACCTCCACATTTCATACCTCAACCTCAGCCTCACTCTATCACCATCTGATCGTCGAAGAGTTTAGGAGCTTGCAAAAGATCACTATGTCCTCATATCGCTGCCCTGCTCTGAAGTGCCAACCAATGGAGCAACAACTTTCTCGCGCGTTTCATTTACCTATGTTCTTTTCCTTGGTTGCTACCCTACAAAGTGTATCTAAAGTCCGGATGCGCATCTCCCTTCCTCCCCGCATTAATCTCACGCACTCTCTCATCAATTGACAGCTTCTCCCTCTTCACATTGAGTCTCCTCAGAAGGGTGAACATAAGGAAATACCCCGCAGCAGCAGTCACGATCATAGAGAGCGAAACCGCATGTCCAATGACATATCTACCATCAGAGCTACTGATGCGGTAAATCTGACCAGCCATGATTCCAGCGCTGTTTCCGATGGTCTGCTGCAGTCCGATGGCTGTCGCACGCTTAAAGTAACCTGCGTTGCTGTTGATGATCCAGGTAACATTCAGACCAACAACACAGTAGATTCCAGTGGCTGTAACAAAAGTTGCGAAGTATAGCACGGCAGTAGAAGACATTGATACTCCGAGCATGAGCGAATATCCGACGGCAGTAGTAAGAGCCATAGGAACCATGAATACGGCGCGCTTCTTAATCTTGTCCGACGCGAAAGCCACAGTGATATATACCACACTGGCCCAGATGTACACAGGAACAGTTAGCAGCTGAGTCCTGATGCTAGAGTACCCGAAGCCCTTGATAATCGTTGGCAGGAACGTGGAGAATCCGAAAGAGCAGGTGTTTGCGCAGAATTGGCAGAGCGAGTTGATCCAGACTTTGGGGTCTTTGAACGCCAGCTTTACTTCTGATTTGTCGAATGTGTCGGCGTTTGTCGAGTTGCCTTGATACAGTGCGGCATTCTCGTTTCGAATTCTCATGAGCGCCTTTTCATCCTCGCGGAGCCACCACGCCTTCTCGAAGTTGTCTGGGAGCATGAAAATGGTCGCTATTCCGACAACCATGGAGATGATGCCCTCAACTAGGAACAACCACCGCCATCCAGCGAGTCCACGTGCACCATGTAGATTTGTCAGACCGAATGCCAGGAGACCGCCAAAAGCACCAGAAAGGGCAGACGCAACAAACAAGTACGAGATTCTTCGAGCCTGTTCTGCTGGTTGATAGAATGTCGAGAGGTAAAGTGTAAGACATGGAAAAAGCCCCGATTCGAAAATTCCGAGGAGCAGTCGTGTCGCAATGAGGGAGGCATAGTTCTCGATAAATGCCGCACCAATGATGACGCAAGACCATCCGATGATGAAGAAGGGGATGAGACGACTTGGACGCAGCTTCTTAAGCATAATGGATGCCGGAACTTCAAAGGCAATATAGGTAACGTAAAAGAGTGTTACGGCGACATTGAGGCGGTTTCCAGTGAGATCGAGATCATCATTCATGCCAGCGATAGCGGCGTTCCCTAGTATGGGTCAGGAGTCTGCTCTTGAGCTTGGCGGAAAGCATGGAGACATACCAATGTTACTTCTATCGAGATACGCAACCAGGAATGTCAGAACCATCATTGGGGACAACATCCAATCTAACTTCCGAATCAGACGCTTCTCGGCAGCTGGATCGATATGGATGTGGCTGCTTGCCGGCTCGGGCTTTTCGGGCTCGTCAACAGTGCTACCATCGAAGGGCTTCGCATCGTGTATCTCGGTCATCATGGTGTAGTAGATGAGAAGTGACGAAGTACTTGAATACTATTCTGGGCAGTATCGTATCCATGTGAGATGTGCGCAACCTTAATGCCCTTATAACCATCGCATCCAAGGTTGAAGTTGGACTTTCGGGTAACTACTCCGATCATTTGAAGTGGTGGAAAAGCCGATAGAACGAAATGGATCGGGATAATCGAAAAGAGCGGGAAATGGATAATAGTCAGGAGATAACAAGATGCCTGCTAACACTTGCAGGGTTAAGATGGCGGGGAACAAAACGCGTCAGGGGGTGTCAAGACGCTAGAATGATTGCCACATCTTTTCGGTCTTGATATCGGTCCTGATATCGGCCCTAATATCGGGCCCTGATTTTATCTACATTGCGTCGGTCTCAAGTATCGGTCATTTCTCTCACCAAAACAAAACAGCTGTCCCGAACATGGAGACGAGTAATGCTTCCACGAACAGCGACGAGCACCAAGGAAAGAAACGGAAACGTGGAAGACATGCAGCTGCGTGTATATCCTGTCATAGACGGAAACAGAAGGTACGTCACAGTCAAGCAGCTATAAGCCGAAGACAAGAGGATCAAACGCACTCTGCAAAGCCCTACTATCGCTGACAGAAGTACTATTACCAATTCCATCTCGTCTCCACTACTCCCCTCGGCGTCATCAACAGTAGCCTAACAATTGCCGACAGTGCGATGGAGCGCGACCATGTTTCAACTGCACCAGACGGAGTGTTGCCATGAGTTGCAGCTATATGGCCGAAGCGCAGCGCTCGGCACACGTAACGTCTACACCATCCGCTTCAAGTAATATTTCGATTGCAACACTTCATCAGCAACCGCCACCATCCGTCATCCAAGCGATACCACCCAATGTAACACCTGTCACGACGAGTTGTTCAAAAAAGGGAGCAAGCAGCACACCCCTTGAGCCTACCGATGGTCAGGTTGGTCACTTGTTCAAAAGCCGCGATGCATCATTGTACTTCGGCTCGTTCTACTTTGGCCCCCAAGCTGCGGCCAAGATTATCGAAGCCCCAGACCCTGATCTCTCCTCTGGGATTCGGCACGCGGCTGCCTCTACGCATTCATTCCGTGATGTCGGTGGGCCATTCTCTCAGATATGGGATCTTCTTGGTCTCCTACCCCGAAAAAAGAGCAGCGTCGATAGGATTACGGATTGCTTTTTGAAAGAACTCAACTGGACCATAGACGCCGTACACCCAGCCTCTTTTAAGGCGAAGTACGATGTGTTCTGGGAGAGAAAATTCGGGTTCGAAGACTTTGCCTCTATAGATCTGCGGTGGCTCGCTCTGCTTTTCATAATTCTTGCTTATGGTGTCCTACTTGATTGTCCAAACCCACGCAATAAGGATGTTCAAAGAGAGCTTCAGGAGCAGTCGCTTTGTTTCTACTGGGCTGCACGGCGAGCAATTGTCATTGCGCCTACGTTTTATGGAGAGTCGCTTGATCTTGTGAGAGCTGGTGTGTTGGTGACGCGCTATCTGATACATTTGCGAGGTGTGCCAGAGTCTTGGCTTACAACCAGTTTTGCTATGGTATGTAATCCTTCTCCAATTATGATGATCAAATTCTACTATATACTGACAATTGGCTTTAGCGCATGGCTCAAGCGCAAGGCATACATATTGATGGCACGCGTTGGAGGCTGTCTCGAAAAGAAACCGAAACTCGCCGTCGACTTTGGAGCCATCTTTATGTCCTCGATAAAACAATCGCTCTTGCAGTAGGAAGACCATTTGCCATTGTTGATCAACAGTGTCTTGTCAAGAGAGCCACTAATGTTTGGCTGGACGACAATACCGATGAAGAGAGTGCCACCGCTCCTGAACTTCCCATCTCGGAGCCTACGTTAAGCGTTTACAATTTTCTTGCACATGATCTAGCAGTAATTGTTGGGAAAATCCAAGAAGGCTGCTTCGGTCTCTTCACTATTTCATACAACAAAGTTTTAGCCCTTGATCAAGATATTTTGAGTTGGGAAGCAGGATTACCACCCTACTTTCGACTTCAAGATTTTGATACTTCCAAAGACGAGCAGTATCCATTCCTGCTTTGGAATCGCCTTCATTTGCACTCGATGTACCACTTTACCCGAGTCACCTTACACAGACCATATTTACTTCGACAGTCTATCACAAACCGCTTCAAGCATAGTCAAGATGCATGCATTGCTTCAGCGTGCGCGGATCTGGACATGAGGCTGAAATACTTTGGCCAATCGCTCAGCGATCGCTTGAAGTGGACTCTTGGACCTCATCATTTGTTCAATAGCGCTCTTGTACTTGGGATTATTGCGGTTCGAGATCCACATTCGCGACGCTCAATGGCCATTTTGGGAGATCTTGCCGCATATTGCGAGATGCAGCGCAACGATATCTGGGTCAACGAATTCGCCCTCTCGGAGGTCAAAATCGTGGAACTTTGTATAAAAAAAGCGAAGCAGTTCCGTAGCAAGCAAGCCAGTACGGATGTGCAGCCAACATCTGCAGCGCCGGAAGAGCCAGCTCGTCAGGAGACTATGGATGCGACAAACAGGGATTTGCCCACCTTTCCGATCACACTGTTTGACTTTGAGGCCGATGACCACTTTCAACAACTACCCAACTTAGCTGGGGCAAACGGCGCGTACTCATGGCAGGCGGACTGGGGTGATCCGACGTTCTCGCTTCTTGAGGACAATGATTTGCGACAGTGGGAACATGTTCTTGATAATATCATGGGGACGTAGATTTCAAAAGCTATATTCTATTATCCAACACCTCACAATTCTCGTTGCCCTTACACGGCCGTTCTACAACTCATCCCTTCGAAGTCTTCTCTTCATAAACAACCTCATTAACCAAACTCCCCAGCCCATGACTCATAACAATCCGCAGGTCATCCCCTTGTCTCAAAAACACCTGCGGACTCTTACTAACTCCAATCCCATGCGGCGTCCCCGTCAAGATCACCGTTCCAGCCTCCAATGTCGTCCCCTGACTCAGATACGCCACAATCTCAGGGATGCTGAATATCATATCCGCCACCAACGACTGTTGCATCGTCTCCTCGTTCAGTACGGCCTTGAGTTCGATTTCTCCTGGGTCTGGAATGCTGTTTGCGGCAACGATACAAGGACCCATTGGCGCGAAGCCGTCGAACCCTTTCCCGAAGCCCCATTGCGCGCCGTTGAATTGATGTTTGCGAGCTGTGACGTCGTTGGAGCATGTGTATCCTAACACGTAGTTCATGGCGTCTTCTTTACTGACATTTTTGGCGGACCGACCGATGATGATGGCGAGTTCGGCTTCGTAGTCTGCCTGTGCATCGGTGGCTTGGAAGGGAATCACGAGAGGTGCGTTCGGTGCTCCGAGACAGGTTGAAGGCTTGAAGAAGAGTGTTGGGTGAGAGGGGAGCGCGAGGTTCATTTCTGCAGCGTGTTTGCGGTAGTTGAGACCTATGCAACGAATAGTTCCTACCTCGGATTTGGTGAGGGGTGGGAGAAGTTTTGAGATGGTGAGAATGGCGTTTGTTGGTCTTGAATCTGTATCGAGAACTGATATCGTGGAGAAGGTGCGGATTTTAAGCTCTTTTTTTGAGGCCAGGGATACACCGATGTCGATTTTGCTATCTAGGGGTTCACCGATGTATTCTTGGGAATCCTCGGCGGCGATGAAGCGGACCAGGCGCGTCCAATTCTATATATTTTTAGGTCAGTCACGTTCGACTTTTGAAGTTTTATTTTTCAGTATTGCCATGAATATGGACATGCTTACCGTCGGCATTCCATTTCTCGTTTCCAGTATTGATCCCATTTCCGCGTTTGATAGTATGTGAAGAATCGATGAATACGGTATGAACCAAGGTTGACAGTATTCAATTAACAGCTCTCTGGTTCTGGTTTCCTTTAGATTTGGCTGTTCGATTTTTTATTCACTCAGAAAAGGCTTGTTTTCCAAAAACCGCAAGTCAATTGCTGGATTTTATCGTCACAATTATTACAAGCTAATCCGCGCTAATATTTCCCTAGCGCGTCGGCTTTTGATCTTAGCAATCAGCTTTGGGTATACTCTTTTGATTTCCGACAGATAGGCTCACATTTCCGGCCGGCTCTCTGATGTGTCAGACCAGTTGTGTTATATCTTATTTTGTAGATACATTGAATTCCCAAGTCGATTTCCGTTCTCTACCATCTTCTTGATATAATGTGGCAATACTGTCAGCGCTTGAAATTCTTTCACGCTACAGCGCTCTACAAAGATACACTCTTCCTCTTTCACGTCTGCTCTTCACGCTATTTCTCCTCTCTTTGGTATATTCACACAAAGACGTGGAAGTTTTTGCCATTTCCAGCACCCCGATATTTGACAACATCGTATTCTAATTTCGATTCTCCAGCAACAGCATTCAAGTACTCAACAGTTCGATTTCACTTTCTCTGCTTATCCCTTTCCCCGATCTACCTAGCTCCTTTTTATGTAGATTCCGCATGTATTTCACGAAGTTCACGAGTACAGCACAAGCGCAAATTCGCAGTTCATGCGTCCCTAATACCAAGGCCGAGGTGCTGGATCTTTGCAGCCACAGTTTTTGTCCGAAACAGCAATCCCAATATCGATCACTATTCAGTTCCACCTCCAATAATTCTCAAAATATCGCTCGCTAAGCTTGGCAAACACCGCGTTCGGAATTTGACTGCTGCATTTGTTTCGTCAAGTCGAATTATGTGCCAAACAAGGAACGGAAAAACTGAAGATCTGCTAAGTTTAGAACTAGTAAGAATGCACTTTATTTGACGTCACTAGCTCCCACATCCCTGCCTTGACATCCACGTGGGTGCTGGAAGAGGCAACTTCCACTATGGTGGAATAATTTCCCGTTCCTCAAAGAACTTAGGGCTACATTGTTGACGCAAGTTCTGTTAGAATTCGGCAGTTTTACTTGCCGACTTGGCACCCGATTCTATCCTAAGACTAGCCCATATGGCTTAGGTGCTCAGAGCTCAGAGCTCAGTTTCCTCAATCAATCAATCAACTCAGTATACCCACTTATTCGATCTCTCACTCGCCGGAACACTCGGATTCCACAAAGGTTCCAGGCCTCGGTGAGACAAACGGAAAATGCATTCTCCAGCACTTTGAGGGTAGAAAAAAGGTTTAGCGTAATGCTCATACCAGTAGGCTATTCCGCTTTGCGATCTGAAGTTCTTAAGACTGTAATTTAAGGACTAAGAGTGAGTGTTGTAGCAAATATTAAAGCGCCTTGTTTGTCAGAGCATCGGCCCGTCGGTGTTAAAATATAGGATGTTAAGCATTGAACTACATCCAAAACATCACTGCCCCGAGATGCGCCACAATCATGTTGTATTTCCTGATCTTGGGTCGTACAAGAGATTCATATAAAGAATTGAGTACTGCCACCACTAAAAACGATATCTGAGTTCTCTTAGACTTCACATTTGTTTAGTCCACCATTCACTTCCACCTATTTAGCTCTCTATACTTCCTACAAACAGTCTTTCATTTCAAACCTCAGTTGCTATGTTTTTCTCCAAATCCCTCATCCTCGCCTTCCTGGCCTCCAGCGCCGCAGCCGCTGGTGTAGTTGGCAAACCTACAGGTTTTGCTGCTGCGACAACCGGCGGTGGTTCTGCAAAGCCAATCTATCCTCGCAACCTGGCTGAATTGAAGGCATTCCTTACAGACGATCAGCCCAGAGTCATCATGCTCGACCATGAGCACGCGACCCCAACCCTTTTTTATGCCGCTCATACTAACGTCCCCCAGATTCAACTTCATTGGGAGTGAAGGCAAAGTAACCGAGCAAGGATGCCGACCCGCATCAAACAAATGCCCCGAAAAGGGCGGTCAAGACGCTATAAACGGCGCAAACTGGTGCAAGGGGCAGCCCCCCACTCCAGTCACCTACGACAAAGCTGGCACAGGCTACATAGACGTCAAGTCGAACAAGTCCATTGTTGGTGTTGGAAAAGCCGGCGTCATCCGCGGAAGGGGGCTGAGGATCGCCAATGGTGCAAAGAACGTTATCATCCAAAACGTGCACATCACTGAGCTCAATCCTCAGTACATTTGGGGTGGCGATGCTATCACGCTCGCTGGAACCGACTTGATTTGGATCGACCATGTCAAGATCTCCCTCATCGGTCGTCAGCATATCGCTGCTGGTTTTGCTGCCTCCAACAGGGTCACAATCTCCAACACTGAGTTCGATGGCTCGACCTCGTGGTCAGCCTCATGCGATAACCACCACTACTGGGCTCTTCTCCTCATCGGCTCAGGCGACAAAATTACCTTCCAGGGCAACTACATCCACCACACGTCCGGCCGCTCGCCCAAGGTTGGTGGAACTGGATCTGGAACCCTACTTCATGCTGTCAACAACCTCTGGGTTGACAACACCGGGGATGCATTCAGCATTGCTGAGAATGAGAACGGTCGTGTTATTGCTGAGGGCAACGTCATGCAAAACGTCAAGAGACCTATTAGCGATGGTGCGAAGTTCCTGTTCAGTGCCCCTGACACCTCTGCCAACGCTGCTTGCAAGACCCCTCTGGGACATGTTTGTGAGACTAACAGCCTCACTGGAAGCGGTGCATTCTCTGGTTCCCTGACGAGCATTTCCAACTTCTCCGGTGGCAATGTCGCGGTTATGGCTGCTAACAAGGTGGCGCAGAGCGTGAAGGCGAATGCTGGTGTTGGAAAGAGCGGTTTCTAAGCCCTGAAATCATAGGTCGTATTCGTTTCTTGTACACAGTTTTAAGATAGTGCGCTTTAGTCGCTATGTCTAGCCTGATGGTAGATATGTAATTACATATTCTTCCTAGATAAGCGTGCACATTCTGCAGCTCATATGCCGTTGATGTTGGTATTTCATCTTTGTGACAGCGCACTGCTCACGCTTGAATTTATCTATTTACAACCTCTCCTTCCACCCTCCCCATAAGCTTCCCGATCGTACTGCTCTTCATACCCATCCTTCTCTTAACTTCTCCTGCACTCCAGACCGTGACGTTTGCGATACTCGCACCAATCTCGTTTGAAATTAGTGTTAGGGCCAAACCCTTGACGAGGCTCAGGTACCCCTTCTTTCGCTGTGAAAGTTCCAACAAGATCGACAAGCTTTAGGAACAGGTGCTGAAAGGCCAGTAGAGGAATTTCAATAGCAAGGATAAAGGTGACGAAGCTAATAGATGCGATGAGTGTCAGCATGACTAAGATGGACTCAGACAGAAACAAATTTGCAAAGGGTTTTACTCTCCTCGGATTCATATCCCCAGTGGCATTTCGTGAACGCGTATATATTATGGATCTTTCAAGAGAGCCTGGGTATTGATGAAGAATGCAATCATCATTTGGAAACACAAATTGGTATTGAACGACGATAGTGGTCAATGGTGATGCGAATTAGCCTGCAATATATGTAGATGAAGTTAAAGAAAGGAAATGGGGAATGATGTGTGAGATACTGCTCGTCTGTCCTGCTAGATAAGCAGGTAGCTAACCTTCAAAATAGCTATACGAAGTCGCTCAGACTCTTGGTGCACTTGGATTAGTATATTAGCACTTCTAAGGATTTTATAGCTAGCATTGTTTAACACTATGTTTATTTGTGCCTTGTAGTAAGTTCACCAGGTCGCTTATCCACTATTTCATTTATCATAGAGATATCCGATCCAACCAACACATTCCTAGTCTGCAATCCTCGCACATTAGTATCCTACAGTGTAATGCTCTAGCTTCTATACCCCTAAATCCACGCGACCCATCTATACACACTCTTACACTAAATCCCGGATATACCCACCCCACTCCATCGTTTACACAAACGAAAAATCCGCATACTCTGCCAAAACTCCCTTCTCCCCCCCATCCCAAACCTCGTGCAAGCCATCCATCGCAACAAAATTCTCCGCAAATGACAGACCCCGCAGACGCTCCTCTTCTATAACATCCCAGTTCCATTCACCCTCTATCGGTTCGGGGAGGATCGCATTAATGTCTACATTGCCGTTAGGCGCCCCATTGGCTACAACACCAGCATAGCTCTTCCCTCTATAAACCCAGCCCTCAGGCTTCGCAGGCACCATATCCGCGTCGAACAAGGCCTGTTCCGGTGGCACGGTGATGCGCCCTCTCTTTATCACATACTTCGCTAGGCCGGTAGCGAAAACAGCACCCTTGAGCTTTTCCCTTGTTGCCTTCTCCTCCTCCACAGTCTCTACAGCTCTCTTCTTTCCTTTCTTCCACGGCTGAAAAGTATATGATGGTGGCTTGGCTACTCCTGGTCTGACGAGATGCGTGACGAGGTAGAACCACTTTTGATCCCAACACAGTAATCGGGACCACATCTCAAACTTCCGATAAACGGGTATCTCCCTCTTGAACAGACACGTTATGCCTCCGAGCGCAATCATGTGTTTACCCCGAGGTCCCCCCTCCACCTCCCCATCCCCCTTCACTGTACTTCCCATTGCTTCTCCAGCCGAAAGCCCAGGTTTCTTCTTGCCATACAACCGCGAATTTTTGCGGATAGCGTTCCGGATTAAAGCTGTGAACAACGAGGTCCGCGAAATATCCATGTCGCTAAAGTATGTAGAGTTGCTCTTATGGATGTTGTAGTCCATTTCTAGCAAGGGTGTGCGGGTTGAAGTTACCATAGGGAGGAAGAGCGCGTGGGGTGGGATGGGCGTTGGTTGGAGGTAGAGTTGGTAGACGAAGGAGCGGAAGAAGCGTAACTTGATCTTTGTCAGTATACATACTACAAGCTTAAGTTGAGGCTTGGGGCGGGTAAGAAAGTCCTAAGATGTGGATGGAGGGGGATACTGGACTATACGGATGCGCCGGAAAGAACCATGGGGAGGGAAACTTACATGCCACACAAACGGCATATTCTTCAGATTCGCCAGCGCGAAGAGAATAGCTACTATTCGCCATACGCCGCCAGGCGCATTGTAACCTGACCATTTCGCGACGAAGGTTCGGAGGGAAGGTTGGCTAGCAAATGCTGCGGCGGCGGCACCCAGGACGGCGAGGTTAGTACCGCGGGGCATGTTGTATAAGAAGCTGGGTAACGCGATGCTGAAGGAGTGACAGCTGCAAACAAAGACAGAAGAACGCGTCGAAGCAACTTATATTCACGAGCGCATGGTCAAGACATGATTTTCGGATTTGCAGGTGCTTGTCCTCTGCTTATCGGAAGCCAAGCACCGAGGCTCGGAATAGTACTGTGTCGCTGTGATTGGTTGGCCCTTGCTTCGTCGCAAGCTATGCTCAATCGGGGTACAGTGAATACTGGGAACATTTCGTTTCCTCTATTTTCAGATTAGTGAACTTGTATTGCCTAGTACTGACGACAGATATGCTGCCTGAAGCCTTTTGAAAAGATTTGTCCAATGAAGAGGACAAAAGCTGGATTTTCCTCTTATTCACCTTCCTCAAACCCTCACCATGCCCTTGGTCGAAGTGCGTTTGCACGAGATGATGGACTCCAAGATAATTTGAATAGAGCAGGGTCAAATTGTAGTGACGCGTTCCCAACGTGTCTGACACTTCAACCAGAGTGTCAAAACAGTCTCCAAATCTTTTTGATGTACATTTCTCAAGATCCTACTCAGTTCAGTGCTCTCATTTCTTCTTTCCCTTCGTCTTATCTAGAACCTCTACCCAGATCTTATTCACGCCCCTCTTTTCTAACGCTTTGATGACAGCATCTTTCTGCGGCCCTTGCACCAATATTTCCATGACAGGAGTCTTGGGGCTACTGCCTTGAAGTCGATCCACGCTAGTACTTCCTGCACATGTCTTTCGCAATTCATCTGCAAGCGGCTGTGGTGCGATGTAGTATGCCTCAACACCACTGATCTTGGTCACCGTTTTGTTGCCACTCCGAGTCTCGAGCACGATCTGGATCTTGGGAGGAGCGCCAGCTTTAGGCTTTGAGTCGGCAACGTCAGCGTCGTTACGGAGAATGGCGTGGAACGGAGAGGAGGCGGCTACGAGACGCTCGGCAAGAGCATCACGAGGAATGGTTCCAGTGGATAGCGCGGCATTGTCTGCGGCCGTGTTGCCTAGAAGCGAATTTGCGATCTGTGGATTGATGTTGATCATGCGTTTGTTCTTTTCTGACACCAGGTTCTCGGCCTCGCAGTACGCTATCAAGATCTGTTTGAGCTCAGCGGGAGTGTAGAGGCCTCGCGGGTCCGCTTTCGATGCGTTGAAGATGTATGCGACTTTCTCCTTCGGCCGAAGGATCGAGACGAGTTTGAGCTTTTGGCCGATGGAGGATTCGGATGATGAAGGTGCTCCAGTTGTGCTGGCTATCGACGATACAGGTGCATCCTTCTTCGGCAGCCGGTATGGAACGAACGCCTCTACTTCGCGATTAGTGAAGTCTATGCTCTGAATAGCGACTTCATTGCCATGATCTTTCGACTTGACAATCTTCTCTTTGTCCAAGGTCTTTATGAACTTCTTAAGGTTCTTCCAGCTTGTCTTCTTTATCTGGAGAGAGGCTGTCCGCGCGGGTGAGTAGGTAGGTAGGAATGGTTGTACAAGTAGAGACATGACTTTGGACTGAGAGAGAGGAAATTCGAGACCATAGGATGATTGGTTCTTGTTGTGCTCGATATGATGCCGTACGCCGTAGAGGAAGGCGTTTGTGAATGCTTCGTCGATTTCTACAGCACGTAAGCGGTTGCCTCGAAGAGACTTGCATATAAATCCTACCTTTCGTGCTCAATTCCTTCTCATCCACCTCATCGACGAAGTCTTTATTTGATGGTGCTTTCTCCCCTTCGAGGCCCTGTGCTTTCTCTGACTCTGATCGTTCTGTATTCAGTGGAATTCCTCCATCCTCTTCCTCGTCCTCTAGGTTCAATGCTTCTGTTCCTGCTGCCAGAGCTGTGTCCTCTTTCTCGTCGTCCCATCCCTCAATATATCCAGGTGGGTTAATACCAGGATTGCTGTTGGAACTCCACGACCATATCTCATCGCCTGCCCAATGAAAAGTCTCCACCGCTATACCCTTCACACCTTGTACTTTTTCTAGCAAGCTTATATCGATTTCGCACGTGCCGACTGCCACTGGCACCGTTGGTGATTCGAGACTTGCGACCGCAACGATTGCACCTTTCGTAGCTTTATTCGGAAATGGAGGTCCTCGTTGTAGGCCAGGGGTCATGAGGTCTGCGCCGCCCTGCATTTTCTCCACTACCATTAGAGGTGTGTAAAGTAGTGGGATAATTCGAGGGTTGTGCCAGAGGGAGTAGACTTTGTTATGCGTCAGCTTTCGGTTCCATCGCCCTAGATCTCGGGAACTCCAGCATACCTGTCGGATACATCTTCTCTCCAACCTTCACCCACAGTATCTTCTGCTGGTCTCCAGTGCCACCATGGCTGCCCACGTACACCGTTCCTGACACTTGCTTAAGATCTGGCCCTGCTGTTGTCGTAAAGCGCGCCGAAAGCGCGTTTTCTGGTAGCAACGATTTCCTCAGAGCTGTGAGAGGCGCTGACGAAGCTACCTTGTCCTCTGGGTCTGCATTTGGGTCTACGGGCACCTCAAGGCCAAAATCGGAGATAATTTGATCCGCAGTACGGCGTCGGTCTGAAGATTTGAGCGGAGAGAGGGGTTTGATCTGCTTCTTATTAGGGTTTGGATTGTTTGAGAAAGTAAGTAGAGCGTACGTTGGGCTTTTTCTTGAACATGATGGTGGGTGGCGGGGTTGTTCGATGTCGTGCCTTCTGATTATGACTTCCGCGGGGTAGACGTCACAACTAAGCCGAACTTGTGACGCTACCTTCACCACACCGATATCTGACTCTTGTGAATTGAATTTTCACAAGTTGTAACCCTCAATTTTAGAGGGCAAGTAGGTTGTAGCTGTTGTTTGTACAGAGATCTATAGCAGATACGATAGTACAATGCAAGGCTGCCTTACTCCCCTTGCTAGCGACGTAAGACTGCTTGGAGGACAAAAAGGATCCTCGGAATATTGGCACAGAATTGATGCAGGGCCGTGCTGAACAACCGTTCAACCGTGGTACAAGTTTCAACTCCTCTTATGTCAGTTCAACACGAGGGAACAACACCGTGCCTCATACCTTCATCTACGAAATCAAGATGAAATCCTCATCACCCTCGAAGATTATTACGATGGCTTCAACACGTTCCTCGACTGCCACATGTCGCGAAAACTTATGTCTCCTTGGTCTTCCAGTGGAGATATTCAGCCTCATTTTCGAGACCGTCATTCGTGATAATGGCCTTGACGCTGCTATGCATCTGCGTTACGTGTGCCGTGCGTTACACCTTCCTCCGCCCAGACATATCCAGTCACTGACTTCTTTAGGCCTTTTCGACAGCCAAGTGATTGAAAGCATCTGCCATCTTCGATGCTTTGAGGCTGTAACGAGCAACTACAGTCGATATCAACACCAGAATCTGGCGTTGAGATACATATACGGCACAACACAGACAGGGTATTGCAAGGATCATTATATCACGAAAACAATTATGGAAACAGTCGACTATATCATCGAAGTGATGCCCGAGCTAGAAGCCAGCAGGGAGAAGTTCCTGTATGAGCTGTGCTGGTGCGTCATCCAGCTCAGCGGAAAATCCACAGTCAACGAAATTTTGAGCAACTATAGTGACGCCATTGTTCTCGGGCGTATTAGAGATCGTGGGTGTGAACCTCACGATAACGCGTTCGCGGCTGCAGCATATCTTGGAGTCATGCCTTTATTGCAGCGCTTTCTCGGCAAATCGGATCTCCTACTGCAGAAACGATTATCAGATTTCGGGTGGCCGGTAAACAGTGCTATCGCGGGCGGCCAACTTGAAGTCACCAAACTCCTGCTTAGCCGTAAATTTATAATGGATGAGGAATGCAGTCCTACTTTCCTGTCCAAAGATCACAGCGGTGTCCTCCGATTTCTCGTTGACCGAAAGCCAGAACCAAGCGCGGCGACCCTTCGAGCAGCAATTCTGCGTGCCACGGTGATAGGCAGTGTTACTACCGTTATTGAGTATATAAAACGTCTAAGAGATCTACCGCTAGAGACAAAGACGCCAGAGGAATTGAAAATGTCGCTACACAGCTGGTCGGCCACAAGAGAAGACGAGGAGGGTTTCCAGAACCTGCTCAATTGTATTCTGTACGTGGCAGCCGACCATGGACATTTGGAACTAGCGTTTTATGCAGTCTCGAACGGTGCTAATACGAACTCCCGACCGTCATGGAGCTTTTTCGACATCAGGGGTGTTGTGCATAGAAGGAATATATTCAGTCCACTCGAGATTGCTGCTAAGAGAGGCTACCTTGGCCTCGTCCATTATCTTCTAGATGAGGGCGCGAAGCCAACACAAACAGCACTCAAACAAGCAGCAAGGTTAGGGTGGCTAGATGTCACTCGCAAACTGCTTGACGCGGGCGTATATCTCTGGCCTCTCAAACGCCAGCCCTACCCTGACAGTCGTGGGAATTTTTGGATCAGCGCCCCCAACTGTGGGTTCTACGACTTCCCTGAAATCGTCAGAAGGGGGCATGTCGATATAGCCAGGCTGTATCTGCAAAGGGGGTTTTACAAGAGGACAGACAAGACAATGAAGGAACGTGCTGCGGAGGCGTATCGCATTGCGCAGCGGGAGGATAAGCGTGAGATATTAGTTCTAATGAAGGATATCGTGTACGATGAGTACACAGGAAATGGGTGGCTGAGGGTCGGTCCTGATACAGCAAAAAGGCGTAAGAAGGCAGACAACCCTTGAAGCAGCTGGATGTCGTTGCCGAGTCACGTTACGACGACATTTCTGCGGAATACACCAAGACTAGGGAACTTTGTGCGTCTTTAACCTCTCCACCAACACAACCTCATCTCAACTCTTCGTCTAGTGTCACAACCATTTGTCAATCAATGCACCACCAACACTCATCAACACACAGTCATCTCTCGTGAACTGGCGACTGCGCCCAACATCTAACCGCCAGCGTCCCAGATTCCAAGCCGCCCTGCATGGTATCGCAGATCGGCTCGCTCCAGAATCCGGGGCGCGCCTCTAGCTTTACCACCAACCCACCACCAGCATGAGGCTACTGTACACCAACCCCGGGTTCTTTGTTAGGGTATCTCTGCACTGAGTGTTGGGTGCAACTCTCGCAACACGGCGCATCCTACGTTTGTATTTCCTTGTACGCTGTTGCTCACGATTTCGTATTCGAGATTGAGACGAGGGGGTGGAGGGGTAAGCACGCAGCTTGGCACCAAGTACATGGGCAAACTGTGGTTCTTCAATCTATTTGTGAGCTGTTCCAGGGGTTGTTTGTCGTTTGTTGGGCATCGCAAATGCACTTGGCCCTGTGGAGAATCTGGATTGTCCTTTGTCTAGCGTCATTGGTCGACTGCCGAAAAGCCGATCTAGGCCTCGAGGGCTTCCAAATTAAGCGGGAACTACCACCAGGATGTCGACAGCTTTTGGATCACGTGTGTGCACGGCCTGGAATATAGGGCTGGCATATACGATTTGATTGGTTGACTCCCGGGCCGACAGCCACGTGACGCAAAACCTATCGACATCTCAGTGGAAGAGGAAGTCCTTCCCCGAACACACAAAAAGTCATAACACCACGCAACAGGCCTGTTCTGTACTAAGAAGCAACAGGCAGGCACAAAATACTATGTAGAAGGTTTACAGCAAGCACAAGAATAAAAAAGTCTTGTTGTGCTGCAAAACATGCTGTTTTGCAATTTCCTTAATTCCCGCGTATTTGGGAACCGTGCCGTGCACTCTAGCGCCAATCCTTCAAAAAATATTGTCACGATGGCTTGCTTTGGAAAGGCGTGTTACGTAGCTCAACATGTGAGTCGTTGCCGAGCACTGAGGCGGAGGCGTTTCGCCGCTATACGCCCATCGCTCAACGCCTCGTCATGCTAAATTGCGGAGTAATACGGTCACGGCAGAGAGCGCAACCGATATCTCACACTGTTTGTGCTTTGTGTTCCCTCATCAAGCTCACTTCAAGAGACGTTTGCTCCTTCCATCGCCTACAGGTCCCTTCAGCTTGACTAGTTTTTTGGTGTTATATAGCGCCATCATGTACCTGTCTTGACATTACGAATCATTGCTTGGCCCAATTCGAAAACACCATGAGTCCACTTCCGCCACAGCTCGAAGGAGCCCCCTTCACCAGGGGCGCAATGAGAATGGCAGCGAGCGTACTCAAGAAACGCATAGTATTCGAGAAGCCGTCGGATCCGAAAAGCCTAATACTTGAAGCATGGGCGCAAGGTTATATGGTTGGGTCCTTGATAATACTGGCCTTCATAACCCTCGCGAATATGCGAAGAGGGGTGCTTCTTCACAAGGTACGAGTCACAGAGAATTGCATTGAAGGACAACCACTAACATATTTTTGAAGCTTATTTTACTGGAGGTATGCAAGCCGTCGCGAGCTACATCGCCCTCGCGAGTCTAACTATGTACAGTTGTTCCTAGGTATATGGCAAGGATTCTGGCTGTTCTTCGACAGTCCCATAGACGCCTGGTGGCTATCCGTCGGTGCCATATTTCTCAACGCTTCATGGTCACTGCACAATGTTATCGCCTGGATGAAAATCAAACCCTTCCTGTCCCGACCCGTCAGTCTGGTCTTCATCGTCACTGTCATCCTGGCGCAACCATATTGGGTACTCGAGATATATGCGAACTTTGCTTACTTCCATGACATCAACGAGCTCTTTTTGAAGACGCGCCCGTGGGAAGCACTGTGCCGTGACCCTTGGTGGAGTCAGTGCTCCTTTTTTAAACTTCGTTTGGGATTCATTTGACTAACGCATGTGCTAACTTCCACTTAGTCTACACGACCATCATGCTATTCTGGACAATCAAGACTCAATACGAAATGACGCTAAGAGAGATCACTCGCATCTCCCCAAGGTTCGGCATCATGCTTGTTGCCATGGTGCTTTCCATTGTCTTCATCGTTTTGGACATCTGCTCCGTTACAGGCGCCATCCACACTGGGGGGAAAGGAACCGTCGGCATTAACCCATTTTGGAAGTTCGCCTTTGTCTTCAAATGTTTGACAGATGCGGTAGTGCTGGATGACTTCAAGATGGCACTGGATCGACTACGCGCATTCAAAATCAGCCGCTTAGGAAGCTTCTCGCAGGATAACAGCGACCGCCGGTCTCGCAATGACAGAAGCTTAGTTAATACATGGGAAGAGGTGGAACGCGAGGCGAAGAAAAGACCAGCCATGGCCCCGATGCTACCTAGCCCCGACGGCGAGCTTGTCAAATCTACCAACAACTTCTCTGGCTTTAAGGCTCCACGGAAACACAAGGACTCTGTAGTCTCACCCGACGGCATACATCGCAACTCCTTCTCTAGCAGTAGTTTGGGACCCGAGGATATGGTTCCGAGCGCCCTAACGGGTTTACCGCCGATACGGACGATGGAGGCTGCGCATGCTGTGGATAGGACTGTTGTGGAAAGGAGAGCATCAGAAAGGAGGGCATCGGAGAGGAGGGCATCAGAGCGGAGGGCATCAGAGCGGAGGGCATCAGAGAAGAGACAAGTGGAGTTCATCGATGATATCGATGCGATACACGATGCACATCTTGACGCCGAATGCGATTATGCAAACGCGCTGAGAGATCTGGAGGGTTGCAGTCCATCGACTAGCCCAGCGAAAACGAGTTTCCCGCGTCGGTCTCTCCCGCCTTGAAGACCATGAAAAGAACTTACGCTGAACCAAACTCCGGTGTACGACTGCATACTACAGAACCGAGAGGACTGGCCTGGACCAGATAGACGAAGGCGGAGCACGCTTCCTGAATGCCCTCAGGAACCTGGAACACCATGAAACACCACAACCGAGACCCCTGTTATTCAACGAATATAGACACTGTATAGAGATGAGCTGAAGAGCATATCTTACGTCACTATTCCGCCCGACATTGTGCGCACGGTCAGCTTCACCGGTTCCGATATTGGGACTTGAAGCATGAGCCAAGCCCTGTGCCGCATTCCACGATCGCATTCCAGACCCGGATCCCCTCGCGGAAAAAAGTGGACACGTCTTGAGCATCATAATGTGTCTCGGAAGCCACCACGAAAGAGGGATGTTATTTGCATGAAGAGAACAGCAAGGACTGTTAGCGAGATCTGAAGTCAAAGGAGGCGCAGTACCGATACGGTATTGTGGAGGGCTTGCCGAGATTTGTATCTTTAATGTGTCTGTAACTTTATTTTTAGTTGTATTACTATCTTCTATTTTATTTATATTCCAATTCTATTTAGCTTTCTACGATCCCCATCCAAATGTTTTACATTTTCCCGTTCACGTGGCATTCAAGGACAAGGATTGATACCTTTGTCATGTTGATGGAGGACCTGTTGTCATAAAACGAGGAGGAACACAATACTCGTCCGCCTAATAAGAATGGTTGTTTGTGTTGGTTCATGCGGCAGAGTGTAAGAACTCAATGGTGAGGGCATTGTTCCTCACTTTGTCAAGAAGCCTCTTTGACATGTCCGCATACGGATGTCGAGAGTACTTCCTAACAAAAGATAAAAGAATTCGATAGTTCTTTGTTCTCTGCACAACATGCTTAGATCTCCTTTAAAAATCGTACAAGTCTCCATTCAATTCCCTACGCTCTACACATCCACAGCCCACTTCTAACTCTTATTACAGTCTATACAATCCCAATCTAAAATCAACCCCCAACCAAAACCAACTATGGCCACTCGAGCCTTAATAACCCATCTCACCACCCTTGCAAACTCAAACCACACCACTTACCTCCCAGTCAACGTCCTGTACCTCTAGCAAGGCCCAGAAAAGATACAGTACAATAAACTGAAACCGATCGACAAATCAGCATGCAAAGCATTGTCGAGCAGTATAAAGAATAATATGCCGCATGAGAGTGTGACCTTCATTATGCGCGGTTTTAGGCAGCATATGACTGCGGCGAGGAAGGCGGCTGTTGTAGCTGTGAGGGTGGTGAAGAGGGCAGATACTGCTGCGGCTGAGCCTTAAGATGGAGATATGTCTAAGGAGTTTAATCGATTAATGATGTGTTTTTTGGCTTATGCTGACTTCATTCACTCTATACAACCAGGGCGTTGCCCTTGAATATTCTCGAGAGCTTTGTTTGGAGTCTGCATATGGATTTTCGACTATATTCTTATGGAAGGATGGCGCTTTCTTTGTTTCCTGCATAGCATGCTGGTTTTTAGAAAGACCTTATGCATCCTCGACTTCTGTCCGCATTACATCTTTCTTTTGCTTTTCCTTATATTCTATAATTACACGGATAACCTGCATTCCCATCATTTTCTTCAAAGCAAGTATAGGCTGGGGAGGTTTTACACTAGAAATCAGCGTACAACACTTTTGCCAGTAACGTCCCTCCCTGCGTAGTGAGAAACCTTACGTAGCGAGAACCCGCTAATGCTTTTCATCACAACAAAGTCGGCGACAATTAAGAGGAGGAGATAATCTCAGAATAAAGGTTTTAAATCTTAACTTTTATCTGTACTCTATATCTTCTAGAGAAAATTCCTGCTTAGCCTATAGTACTTTATTTCGCTGCAAGTATGCATGATAGCATCTTTCCAGACAGCCTCGGAACTACTAATTAGAGACTTCGTGCATCCTATCTAGAAACCTGTCGAGCTGTAGATAGATGAAGAAAGATTGTATCCCGAGCACAGTACCTAAATATGTAAGCTTGTTACTTTTTATGTCTTCTCGTAACCGAACGAGACCCCCCATACAGGGCCCTTCCATGAGCGGGTTTGTAGTGCGCGTCCGTGCGTTTCCACAAGAATCGACCTTTTTCCATATAAATTCTGTCTGTGCGGTGGCTCACACTACAAACCCGCTCATGGAAGGGCCCTGTATTTAAACTGTATAAAAGGGCTGGAAGTGAATTAGCTTGAACTTGATTTACTTATGTTATACAGTAAGCCTAGGTTAGAGCTGTAAGGCATATGGCTGTATGGACGGTTGAGAATATGAAGATCTAACTTTAACACTAATGACCACCAGATACATTACAAAATGGCATCTGATTTATTAACTAGTTAATTACTCCACACGTATTCATTAGCTAAAAACCTGACGTCACGCAGCTAGAAGCCTCACTTTGATCCCATGACATGAATAATTTAGCAACCACGCTGACCAGATCATGGGACCTTGCCACTTCAGATTTCCAGGCATAATCATTTAACCTTATAACAACTTATTAGGTATAAAAGCAGGCCCACCACAACGGAGGTGGGTGGGGAGGAGGTTTAGCATTTCCCAGAGCCAGCATCCCAGAGCCGCACCGTGTTGTCGTGCGATGCGGACGCCAGCCGCTTGCCGTCCGGCGAGAAGGCCACGTGAAGGACCGAATTCGAATGGCCCTCGAGCGTCTGCACCGGCTTCCCAGAGCCAGCGTCCCAGAGCCGCACCGTC
>BLYF01000107.1:77401-89304 GCA_014905255.1 Herpotrichia juniperi
CCCTCTATACAGTATTGCGTAAACTGCTAACAAAGAGATTACCTAAATAAAAATTGTCTAGCAACACAAAAATAAACAATAGTTGCGTATAGAAAGTTAACAAGAAGGCTTTATATAAACTTCTATAACAATACTAACTTATATACTATATACTTTATAAGATAAGAAGAACCTAAATTATATTATAACTTATAGATATAACGCTTTAGAAATCTAATAATAAAGGTTTTATATAAGTAGGCAATATTATGTTTTAACGCGTATAGAGGTTAAACTACTATAGACAAACCCTTATAAACACTACTTACTATGCTAAAGTATAAATTTATGCCCTTGTTAACTTAATATTATTTAGTTTACTAATACTATTCTAGAGCACGCTAATCTTTCTATATTTAAAACAAGACCTATATTACAATATTTAAAGATATATACTACTACAAGCGTACGCACTAAGTACTTATTTGCTGTTTGTGTAAACATGCAATTCTCTCTAGTTTAATAGAACTCTATATTAAGAAATATTACAAAAGCGTATATAGAAAAACAGACGTATTTAGAGCAATTGTAGCGTATAGTAATATACTGCAGTTAGAGCTTTATACCTTTATAGTATAGGTTACTATTCTATATAATATAGTTTCTCTATATCTATGCCTTTAAGTCTACACTAGATTTATATGCAAGCTAGTTTATATATATAGAAAAATATTTACTAGCTATAACGCTGTGCACAATATTAAAACTTATTAAATTGTATATTATATTAAAGAGGTTAAAGCAGACAAAGAGAAACACAAGAATAAATAAATTAAGAAAAAGAGAAAAGAAAGGCTAATAAAGAAAGAAACTTAGCTAATTACTTAAAGACGTAGCTGTTAAATACGCTCTATATAAGTACAACAGTTTTTCTATACAAGCTCTAGCTAGATTACGTCTAAATAGAGCGTAGTATTATACTTTAAGATTATACTACGTAAAGCCTTAGACTTCTAGCCTTTTAAAGACTATAACTACGCTAGTAATACTAATTAGAACAACGCAAAAGAACTAGGTAAACTTCTTATATTAGAAAGAAAGTAGTAAAGAGTATAGGTTAAAGCTATAGCGCGTATAATACTAAAGCAAGAAAGCAACTAGGTAAACCTACTACTAGAGGCTACTAAGTAGCAGCAAAAACTATCTAATATAGACTTTGCACACGTAGATTCTTTAAGCAGACTACTATTAGCTAACAATAGACTTATTGTAAAAGCTATATAGCACGCAGTAAAAATAATAATGTAAGTATAGCAGTACAATATAGAACTATTTAGAACTATAATTTGCACTGTAATTTGTTACAAAAACTTAGCTAGGCTATAAAGTGCTATATTTGCATTATACAAAGACTATAATATAAAGCACGTTAGCACACTTTAGTATCTTTTTATATTCTTCTATTAAACCTTTAATTAGTTAGAAGACTTACTCTATTCTAAATACACTTTTTTAAAAAGCTAGGCACATGTATAGAATAAACTAATTGTATAGCTATTAGAAGCTACTTTTTCTTGCTAGAATTGCCTTCTAGAGATTTATAGAGAGTTAGAGTATAATCTAAAGTAGGCTACGCTGTATAACCTAGAATAACTTTACTATACCTTCTAGCTCTCTCTTGTGCAGCAAGAAGTAAAAAAGTTAGAATAGAAACTTACTTTAATTAATGCTTTATTAATAAGAGCAATTACTTCTAATAGATACAAGTATACTAAGACGCTTGCTACTAACTTTTTAGAAATTAAAAAGATAGCCTAATTTGCTTTACTACAAGAACTATTATATAAATTCTCTAATAACAACAACTACCCTACTAGCAAAGAGGATATAGAAGCTGCTAAGGTTACTTTAATACTAGACAAATTAGATAAGTTTTAGACAACCTTGCTAACTTCTCTCTCTACTATTAAGACCTAAACACGTTAGTATTTAAATCTTAAATTGCATAACGCTATTAGGTAGGTAATTGCTACTAGAATTAAAATCTAAGAAATCTAAAGAGACGTAGATGCAGAGAGCTTTGTTTAATAAAATAGTAATAGACTTACTTATTACAATATAACTATTAATATAAATAAATAAAAGGCTATAGTACTAGAACACTACAAAGATACTAGCAGTAAACTACTACAACTTTTATATATAGAAGAAGAGTACTAGATCTTCTATATTTTATAGCCCTTTATCTATAATTAACTAGGCGTTATTTACTATAGTTACTATATATTCTAGCAAGCTAAGAATTCTACCCTAAGTAATAAGAATACCTTTATAATAAACTAGATGTAAAAGTTACTTACCTTTAAGTCTATTCTAAAGAAATAGCAGCTAACTATATTTATATCTCTTCCTTAAAAAAAGCTAGAGTATATTTGCTAATATGCAGTTAACGTATACAACTTTAGAATAGAGCTAGTAGCGCTAATATACTTGTTATATAGCTAACAAGCCTATAGTACTAAACTTCTAAGCATATAGTTTATAAATATATACAACTATAGACTCTAGAATATCTTTCTAGTAAATAGACTTATTGCTATTGTACCTAGATAGCACAAAGGCTATACATAAACTAAGAGACTAAAGCCTGTATAGCGCTTCCTCTTTTACGTAGTTAGAAATCTACTATTTTAGTACTTATAGCTTGTACTGCTACACTTGCAGTCTTTATAAAAACTAGTCTCTAAAGCTAATTAAGGCGCAAACTATTAACAAGTATACAGTAAATTTCTCTTTCTATCTATACAAGGGACAAGCTATAGTAGCAACGCTAGTAAACTTAGTAAACGCCTTATAAATATTACGCATACTATACTAGGTAAAAGCTTATTATTACACTCTATACGTTAAATAACTATTGCTATAGGCTAAAAAGATAGAGGCAATTCTAGTAATTTTATAATCTTAGACAAGTTTAGCATATAAAGAGCTAACAAGACAGCTAACGCAAATGCTATAAAAACATAGTCTAGATACATAGTAAATACTAGACACCTTGCTTATACTAATTTAATTAGCTAGTTTTCCTTAAGACTATAGAACTAACACTAAAAAGTTAGCACTTAATAGTATTAATACTTTAGATTCCTGCTTACACAGAAACAACTAGAGGTACTAAAAACTATTAAGCTAGTAAACAATAATAGTACTAACTAAATAACCTCTATATAGTCTGCCTATATTAACTAGGCACTAGTATTAGCGTTAGTAAACTACTAGATCCTCCTTGTTAACATATTTAGACTTAGTAGCATATTTAAAGGCTTCTAAAGAAGTTTAATAGCTATTCTCTTTACTAACAAAAGTCTAGTAGTATATATAGCTAGCATAGAAAGTAGTAAAAGCCTAGCCTTTCTATTGCTAGCTACCTATCTAGCATTTAGCCTCTAAATTGTTGTTGTGCCCTTTGTTAGCCTCTACCTAGACCTTGTAAACTAATGTATAGAATTAGGTATCTACTATATAGAATAGTTTGCTAGTATAAAAGTAGACTATATACGTATTATTCTTGTTATACCTAAGCAGCTAAATACCTCTAGGTTTAGCAAGTTTATTAAGGCGCTTTAAAAGATTGCGCGTATAGAACGCATTGTAATTAACAAGGCTTATTATATACTACTTATAGGCTCTACGTTCTAGCAAACTATATCTAATCTAAGCTAACTAGTTAAGCAAGAAGTTTCTATAGTAGCGCTTACTACTATACTACTACTAGAAGAAGAAACTAAGCTATTTAAATGTCTTTTATTTCTACCTAATAGCGTATTACTTTTCTGTAAGCCTACAAGTTAATCTAATATTAGATATTAAGTAGAGAGAATTAAAAAGTAGAGATTTAGTGTATAAGAGATTGCTAACTATATTAAATAGTGCAAAAGACGTACTAAGTACAAAAAAGTAGTAGTGTTTGTCTTTTACTAAAATATAGTTAAGAATATTGCATGTATATTGCGCTGTTTCTCTTTTTATAGCAAAATAGATAAATTAGAGAAGATAAGCTAATTAAAAGAATTTATAGAAATAGAGAAAGTAATAATAGTTGCAACTAGTGTACTAGGCTATAGTCTATATAATTTCTATATTAACCTTGTACTGCACTATAGTGTACTAGAAGGACTTAAGCAATATAGCTAAGAATTTAGTTAGGTAAGTTGTAGTAGACAACTTGCTATAGCCTTTATAGTTCTTTCTAATAGGTTTCTAACTTAGCTAGAAAAAGGTACTCTTGTAGAAATCTACTAAGTAATATAATTTCTAAACGCAAATAGCTATTATTGTAGGCAAGCGCTTAACTTTTACCTAGACAGCTAATAGGATTATATACAATACCTAGACTATAAGGCTTAATACAACGCATATAAAGATAATTATACAATAAACTCTTAACTCTAGAAATCTTCTATAATATTTCTGTTATATATTACTAATAAAGTATAAACGCTAAGTAATACAAATAGTTCTAAAGAGTCTGCTAACAAAGGCACTAAAGTAGAGATATTTACAACTAGATATAAGCGTAGGCAAATTAAATGTGTCCCTAACCTAGGTAGTCTAGAGAGTAAAGGGAAAATACGCGCGTCTATATTTATACGTGTCTATACTAGACTACAAACAGCTTTATATAGCAGCCTAAACCTACAAATATTAGCAGCTTACTAGATAATACTAGCGTTAATATATAACAAAGACTTATTTAGTGTTGCTACTAGAATCTTCTATCTAGATTTAATTACAAAATAAGAGGCTATACAACAAAGAGTTGTTTAACATGCACATGCTATAGCTAAAGTAAGAGACCTAAGTACAAATAAAAGCAAGGCTACAGCAGTATTTTTTATAAAGAGAATTCTAAAGGCTTTTAGTTAGTAGAAGACTTACTATTTGTTTTACTATATAAAGGATTTACAATATAACTACAAGTATTGCGTTAATAATTATAGTGTTATTGTTATACTAGTAATACGCTACTTAATTTTGCTAAAATTTAAATATTGCTTTTATTGCCTGTTACTATAAATAGTCTGCAATTAAATATAAAAAGGCTAGTGTGTAGATAGCGCTAGAGGCAAGGTTATTATAAGGTTAAAAAAATGCAGGTTTGCATTTGTAGCTAAAAATATATAGAGTGCAATATATGCAAAATCTCTAAAAAAAAAAGAATTTTTTGTCTCTTTAATATAAAAATATAGAAAGAAGAGAGTTAGAGCTAATTTAACTATAAGTAGTAAAAACTTTAAGGCATACTACTTGTCTAAGGTAGAACTATTAGCTAAAATTGTTATTTTAATACTACTACAAGATATTGTTGTTCTAATAGAGAAACATTTTATTATAATAGAATAAAAATATTAACTTGTATACTTTATATACCTAGTAGTGTATTTTTATCTTGCCTAGTAAGGTATAATAGAGGTTATTGCAAAGCCTTTATAGCAACCTCTATACTACTACTAGTAATTAGGTAAAGTATTAGATTAAAGTATAGCTATTTTATACTAACGTAGATTACAACTTACTATACACATATAGTCTATAGTGTGCAATTAATAAAAAAACTATATAGCACTAGGTTAAACTCTACACACTACAACTATTAAATATTTAAGGCACGTATATATAGTATACTACTATATAGAGGTTAGTACACAAGCTTTTTAATATTGTATTTTGTAATACCTACATTTTTAACAACTACTTTTTACCTATAATTTAACTTTTACTTTTACCTTTATTTTTACCTTTACTTTTACTTTTACCTTTACCTTTACTTTTACTTTTACCTTTACTTTTACCTTTACTTTTACCTTTACTACTATTTTTACCTTTACCTTTGCCTTTACCTTTACTTTTACCTTTACTTTTACTGCTACTTTTACCTTTACTTTTACTTTTACCTTTACTATAATTGCTATAACGTATCTAGCTTTTTCTCTAAAAACTAAAGTATTACGTGTATTTTACTAGCGCCTCTAGTAGCGCAGGTATATAAGAGTTCTACTTCTTTTAACTTTTTACTCTTGTTACCTTCTCTCTTCTTTACTACTCTTCTATATAACTACAAGCAAGCTTAACCTACAAAGCCTCTATACTAACTCTTTAATAGACACTACTAACTAGTTCTCTTGCGTTTACTCTAATTGCTAGTTACTATAGCTAGCCTGCCTACTATTGCTAACTTGCCTATAATTGCTAACTTGCCTACAATTACTAACTTGCCTACTATTGCTAACTTGCCTACTATTGCTAACCTACCTACTATAGCAATATTAGGTAACACTGCACAAGATCTAGACTTAAACCTGCTAAAAGACCTTAAAGTATTATAGAAAAAGCTAAAAGTAGATTAATTAAAAATAGTTGCAAAAGAGCTAGCAAAAGAGCTAAAGCTAGTAAAGTTAATAGAAAAAGAAGTAAAAGTATAGAAACTAATAGAGAAACTAAATACGCTAGATTAAAAAATAGATATAGATAAAGAATTAGCAAACCTAAATCTAGAATAGAAATTAATAAGCTTAGTATACAACAAAAAAAAAGCAATATTAGGCTTATTACAATTTATATACAATATTAAGAAAGGAACACTTAATTACAAGCTATTTAAGACTTTTTAGAGAAGCAAGCATTGTTGCGTAGAATTGTTAAAACTTAGCAAGATAACTTTTACTAAGTTTCTTGTTAAAAACAAAGTTGTTTAAGTAGTTGTTTAAAATTATCTTAAACACGTACTCTAAACAAATATAGGCAATATAGTCTAAGGCAACAGCTTCTAACATTTATATAAAATAGTTAAAAACAAATAATATATAAAATACGCAGCTACATATGCAATTAATCTAGCTAGCTATAATAGTAAGAATTAAACTATTAGATATTACGCCTAGCTTTTCTATAAGTTGCGTTATACTAACAAAGGATTTTTATATAGAGTTGCTAGCAGCAACAAAGCTCTATAGGCAATTATATACTGCGTAGCAAAACTTGTAATTAATTACAACTAGAATAAGAAGAAGAAACTTAGCGTAAAGAAAAGTATTTTTGCCTAAAAGGCTAAGACAAAATCTAAAAGGTAGAGAGTAAAGGTAAAATTTAATAAGTTTAATTTATTAGATTTTAAGAAAAGCACTAAGACTCTAAAGCTAAAAGCTTTAGTAAAGAAAACTAGCAAGAAGAATAACTCTATAGAAGTTAGAGAGAAAGCTTTGCGCTAACCTTTTAAAAGTATTAATTCTAGCACTAACAACTAGAATAGCAAGGATATTATTAAAAAAGATAGCTAGATTCTAATAAATTACACAATACTTAATAAAGATACTATAATAAACTTCTTTATACATAATTAAGATTAATAGAAATTAAATCTTTGTATTAAGTATTTAGACTGCATACTCTGCTACACATAAGACGTTAAGAAATATATAGAAGATCTCTGTTAAAATAAGCAACAATATAATAAATATAAGGCCCTTTTACGCGTACTCTAAGAAACTATATAACAACTTTTTAACAACTTTTAGCATATAGATGTAAAGAAACTAAAACTAGAGGTATTAATAGCAATAAGTATACTAGATAATATTTATAAGACTATTTCTAGCGCACGTCTATAAGAAAATAAACTAAACAAAGAAACTATAAACAAAGCGCTAGTAAGTAAGGACGCTATTCTCTACAAAAAGCAATAGACTTAGGCTTGTACTTAAGCTTAGGCAAAAGAAAAAGTTATTTATCTTAACTTGCTAGTAGTCTCTAATAAATACTGCAAAACTATAAAAAAGTAAATATTAGTACTTAACAACACTAACTTCTAACTAGATTATATTAAAGATACCTATATATAGATAGATATTTTAGACTTTAAATTTAAGGTTATACTCTATTAAAACTTAAAACTCTATATGTGTTAGTAGCAAGTAATTAACATTAAGTAGAACTACAACTATACAAGTAGCATAGTTAAAGGTATAATTAGAGGTCTTATAGCTAATATAGTTAGCTTTAGCAAAACAATTAAGATAAGTAGTATAATATTGTATATAAGTTTATAGATAAAGGTTAGTATAGAGGCTTTATATTAACCTCTATTATATACTCTTAGGTAAGCCTATAACTAACTAAGCTACAAGATATAAATATTGTTAATTATATTGTAGATAATATATATAATTAAGATAGTAGCTTATATAACGCAAAGAACAATCTACAAGACAACTCTATTAAAGATAATGCTATAGAAGGCGTTTAGACTATAGAAGTAGCTACTAATAGTGTAGTTTTAGATATAAAAATACCTAATACTCTTTTTACTGCTCTCTATATACAAGCCTTACTTAATAAGTCTACTTACTAGTTTTACTTAGTTCTTACTAATTCTAGCCTTGTAAACTAAATAGTAGTAAAGTTTGCAAGCTTTTCTTGTATATTCTGCGTAGTTGCTCTTAGTAGTATAAAAAGGCGTGTTGTAGGCAGAAAGCGTATCTACTCTAACCTTAGTAAAAAAGAGTATTTTAGGGTAAATAACCTAAAAGACTCTAACTATTTTAATCTACTTAATAAGGAAACTTTTTATACTATTACTATTATATCTTATTTTTAGTTTGTATGCAAATACAGTCTAAAAGCATACTATTTATAGTTAGTAGCTATAAGTTAGTCTAAGGCAATGCCTATGCCTTCTAACTAAGACAAGACACTAAAGAGTAGCTAGTTGCGCAACCTTAAAGGTTATATCTGCGCAATATTGTTTAACAAGGTAGTAGACAAGCTCTATAACTAATTAACATTTTAGTTTGCAGCATACTATACTAGCGCCTTATATAGATAGCTTTTTACTAGATTCTCTGCCTTACAAGGTATTAAAGACTATACAAGCTATCTTAAGCTTATTTAAGCGCCTAGTTTTAACAAACTTGTAATAAGAAATTACTCTAATATTAAGTATTTTGCTAGCAAGATAGACTTATATAAACTTAACAATAATTACTTTACAGCTAAATTCTACGCAGCGTACTATTGCTTTAAAAAGTTTATAGTTAATACTAATTTAAATAAATACGCCTAGGGTATTAAAGCGTAGAAGTGCTTATAACTATAAGTTATACGCTAAGATTATTAGTTTGCTTGTTTATATAGTTTAGAGAATACTATAGCCTGCAGCCTCTCTCTAAAAGACTACTTTATTGTTAAAAAGTTGCTAGACTCTACTAGCCTATAATACTATACGCGCTTCTTAGAGCTATAGTTAGAGCAACTAATATTAATGCGCAAGAATTCTAATTGCTTTAATAAGAAAGGCACTTCTACACTTAATAGTAAAAGTATCTAAGTAATAGAAATACTTTTATTCTTCTAGCTATTAAAATTCTTATATAAAGATCTTCTAGTACCTAAAAATATCTAGAAAAATATAAAGAAAGGTATATATCCTAATAACTACTCTATACTAAACTATAATAAAGAGTTATTCTTTTAGAACTAGTTGCCTATTTATAAGCAGATGCCTAAACTCTCTAGGAATAAACTAGGCAAGCGCCTCTATTAGCTCTTTAAGACTATTTAAAATTACAAGTAGAAGAAGAGTTTAAAGAACTAAGTTTTTAACAAGTACAACTTTAATAAAATAAGCCTCTAGAAGCTAGCTAGTCTATTTCTTATATTTTTGCTAAAAATAGTAGCTATTGTATCTTTTATACAACACTATACTCTGCTTTATAACAAGAAAATAATACTTTAGTTCTAATACCTATTTAACTAGGAACTAGCCTAGGACGTTTTATACTGCTTTAAGATTTTACTAATAGCTATATACAAAGAGTTAAGCGCGTTTAGTTAGAACAAAATATAGAGGAAATTTAATAATCTAAAGAATAAAACTTGTATTCTCCTTTATAAAATTTGCATTAGTAGTATAGGTCTTAATTTCTAATATAACTTTTATATTGCTACAGCAATTAATACGTTCTCCTTATTAGACTAAGAAGTATAGACTAGAGGTTGTTAATACTAAAATAGATAAGTAGTTTGTTGTATCTTCTACTAAATTGTTGTTAGGCAAACTTATAATATAAAAATTCTATAGTAAGTTTAACTTTTAGGGAGTTATTACAGAGGCTTTATAGCAACTTTTATTAGTGTTTTGTTAGTTTTATTGCTAACTATTATATTAGAGAGAACTTGCAAAAGTCTATTACCTTAGTAGTTGCTTTTATAGGCAATATTAAAGAATTTTACAATTTAGACAATATTAATCTAGATATTAAATATAAGTATACTAGTAAGTAGAAGACTAAATACTTTACATTAGCACTTAAGAATAATATAATATTAAAGGGTTTCTACTTTGCAACCTACTCTAGTTAACAATGTATTAAAGACATTAAAAAGAAAGAAGGCAAAGATTAAAAGCCTACGTTTTTTAAGCTAGATATAGCAGTTGCTTTCTTATTTATCTAGAACAAGACTTAATTTATTAAGTAGCATAGTCTATTAAACAGCACTATAGATCTAGCTACCTTAGCTAATAGAGAGCTTAAGTAGTAGAAACTTTGCTAAATACATTTAAGTAAAGTTTTAGAAGAGAAGGCGCTATAAATAAAGAAGACTTATATAAGTAAAAAGAAGGCTAAAAACAAGAGCTCTACGCAAGTTAAAGTAACTATACTTAGTAATAACAGCAACTGCAAACTTAACGTTAACATTATAGTTAAGAAATACTAAAACTCTAATAATAAAATAGATAACAAAAACGTTAACACCCTATTAAATAAAGAGGTAAATAGCAAAGAGGTAGAATAAACTAGTTTAGCAATAAATAAATTTAAAACTAAAACTCCTTGTAGACTCTTTGCTACACCTAAGGTAGACTGCAATAATAGTAATAATAAATAAAAGAGTAAGAAAGATAGACCTCTTGTTTAAAACAAGAAAAAGTATACAAGAAGAAGCTGTATTACTACTTATAAACGCAAAACTAAATCTAAATTTAAATTTAAATTAGAGCTTTTAGTCTAATTTCTTTCTAGTAAGAAGTGCAAGAATATTTAGCCTGCTAATATTGCAACCTCTACTAAAAACAATAATATTATTATTTAGATGCTAATTAGAGAGCGCTAGAACTACTTGCGCAAGAATAACAATAAGTACCTAGAATACCTAGATTAAAGTATATACTTAGCTTTATTAGTAAAAGAAAAGCGCAAATTAACTAAAAACTACAAGAAATATGTAAAGAAGTAGAATCTTAAAAAGTATAAAGCGCTAAGAAAGCTGCGCTAGAGTAAGCTTAACTAATATAGTTTTCTATCTCTCTTATTTAGTATTTATATCTATAGGACTCTTTCTATAAAGATATTAGTACAAAGGCTTTATATAAACTTTTATTATAGTTATTTCTTTCTCTTGCTAAGTCTTTAGTACTTTTTCTCTTACTATTTATGTTTTTTTCTTAGACACTTTTTTTTTTATTTAAAGTTCTATATATTTCTTTCTTTAAAGTTCTAGTAGAATATCTCTAGGTAACAATAATACTATACTAACTTTAGATTTTTTTCTAGATTACTATTAAAGATATGCCCTCTTACTAGATATACCTAGCAGACTAATTAGTATAACCTTTAGGTAGGTATTAGAGAATCTTTCTTTTTTTCTTTAGTTATAGTAATATAACTACCTTTCTAGGCGTTTTTATATATGTAACAAGTAACTCTAACTCTAAATAGCTTAAATACAACTTATTTTACTATTTAAAGTGTCTACTACTAAAATATAAATTTAATAGAGCTATTAACTATTATATAAAAGTTAAAATACTTCTACTAATAATAGCACTTGCTATAAATATTATATTACTTAGATATTGCTTTTAGATG